>OU426878.1:33190273-33761522 GCA_911387805.1 Cantharis rustica
CTTCTGATTTAAGAAATGACAATTTGAAAATCAGATCTATGTTAATAGTTTGACGTTCTTTACTTCAAAATAACTAAGTCTTATTTTAGAATAGTGTACTTCTAAATCAAAACTAAGTTATTACTTTGAAGTACTTTACTTAAAAATATCTACTTCTGATTTTAGAAATGACAATTTGAAAATCAGATCTTAGTTAGTAGTTTCACGTTCTTTACTTCAAAATAGATAAGTCTTATTTTAGAATACTGTATTTGTAAATCAAAACTAAGTTATTAGTTTGAAGTTCTTTACTTGAAAATATCTACTTCTGATTTTAGAAATGACAATTTGAAAATCATATTTAAGTTAATAGTTTGACGTTCTTTACTTCAAAATAACTAAGTCTTATTTTAGAATAGTGAATTTGTACATCAAAGCTAAGTTATTAATTTGAAGTTCTTTACTTCAAATTTACTAATTCGGTTCTTAGTAATGTAATTTTGGAAATCAAATCGAAGGTTGTAGTTTGAAGTTCTTTACTTGAAAAAATCTACTTCTGCTTTTAAAAATTACAATTTGAAAATCAGATATAAGTTAATAGTTTGACTTTCTGTACTTCAAAATAACTAAGAATTATGTTAGAATAGTCAATTTGTAAATCAAAGCTAAGTTACTAGTGTGAAGTTCTTTACTTGAAAATATCTACTTCTGATTTTAGAAATGACAATTTGAAAATCAGATCTAAGTTAATGGTTTGACGATCTCTACTTCAAAATAACTAAGTCTTATTTTAGAATAGTGAATTTGTAAATCAATGATAAGTTATTAGTTTGAAGTTCTTTACTTAAAAAAATCTACTTCTGATTTTAGAAAAGACAATTTGAAAATCAGGTCTAAGTTAATAGTTTGACGTTTTTACTTCAAAATAACTAAGTCTTATTTGAGACTAGTAAAATTGTAAATCAAAACTAAGTTATTAGTTTGAAGTTCTTTACATGAAAATATCTACTACTGATTTTAGAAATGACAATTTGAAAATCAGATCTAAGTTAATAGTTTGACGTTCTTTACTTCAAAATAACTAATTCTTATCTTAGACTAGTGAATTTGTAAATCAAAACTAAGTTATTAGTTTAAAGTTTTTTACTTCAAATTTAGTAATTCGGATCTTGAAATGTAAATTTGAAAATTAAATCTAAGGTTGTATTTTGAAGTTCTTTACTTTAAAATATCTACTTCTGATTTTAGAAATGACAATTTAAAAATCAGATCTAGTTATTAGTTTGACGTTTTTTACATCAAAATAACTAAGTCTTATTTTAGAATATTGAATTTGTAAATCAAAACTAAGTTATTAGTTTAAAGTTTTTTTCTTGAAAATATCTGCTTCAGATTTTAGATGTGACAAATTGAAAATTAGATCTAAGTTAATATTTTAACGTTTTTTACATCAAAATAACTAACTTTTATTTTAGGATACTTAATTTGTAAATCAAAACTAAGTTATTAGTTTGAAGTTCTTTACTTGAAAATATCTACTTCTGATTTTAGAAATGACAATTTGAAAATCAGGTCTAAGTTAATAGTTTGACGTTCTTTACTTCAAAACAACTAAGTCTTATTTTAGTATAGTGAATTTGTAAACCAAAACTAAGTTATCAGTATAAAGTTCTACACTTGAAAAAAACTACCACTGATTTTAGAAATGACAATTTGAAAATAAGATCTAAGTTAATAGTTTGACGTTCTTTACTTCAAAATAACTAAGTCTTATTTTAGTATAGTGAATTTATAAATTAAAGCTATGTTATTAGTTTGCAGTTCTTTACTTGAAAGTACCTACTACTGATTTTAGAAATGACAATTTGAAAATCAGATCTAAGTTAATAGTTTGACGTTCTTTACTGCAAAATAACTAAGTCTTATTTTAAACTAGTGAATTTGTAAATCAAAACTAAGTTATTAGTTTAAAGTTCTTTACTTGTAAATATCTACTTCTGATTTTAGAAATGACAATTTGAAAATAAGATCTAAGTTAATAGTTTGAAGTTCTTTACTTCAAAATAACTAAGTCTTATTTTAGAATAGTGTACTTCTAAATCAAAACTAAGGTATTAGTTTGAAGTACTTTACTTAAAAATATCTACTTCTAATTTTAGAAATGACAATTTGAAAATCAGATCTAAGTTAGTAGTTTCACGTCCTTTACTTCAAAATAGATAAGTTTTATTTTAGAATACTGTATTTGTAAATCAAAACTAAGTTATTAGTTTGAAGTTTTATACTTAAAAATATCTACTTCTGATTTTGGAAATGTGAATTTGAAAATCACATCTAAGATAATAGTTTGACGTTCTTTACTTCAAAATAACTCAGTCTTATTTTAGACTAAAGAATTTGTAAATCAAAACTAAGTTATTAGTTTAAAGTTTTTTACTTCAAATTTACTAATTCGGATCTTAGTAATGTAAATTTTGAAATCAAATCTAAGGTTTTAGTTTGAACTTCTTTACTTGTAATTATCCACTTCTGATTTTAGAAATGACAACTTGAAAATCAGATCTAAGTTAATAGTTTGACGTTCTTTTCTTCAAAATATCTAAGTTTTGATTTGGAATAGTGAATTTGTAATACAAAGCTAAGTTGTTAGTTAGAAGTTATTTACTTGAAAATATCTACTTCTGATTTTAGAAATGACAATTTGAAAATCAGATCTAAGTTAATAGTTTGACATTCTTTACTTCAAAATAACTAAGTCTTATTTTAGACTAGTGAATTTGTAAATCAAAACTAAGTTATTAGTTTAAAGTTTTTTACTTCAAGTTTACTAATTCGGATCTTAGTAATGTAAATTTTGAAATCAAATCTAAGGTTGTAGTTTGAAGTTCTTTACTTAAAAATATCTATTTCTGATTTTAGAAATAACAATTTGAAAATCAGATCTAAGTTAATAGTTTGACGTTCTTTTCCTAAAAATAGCTAAGTCATATTGTAGTATAGTGAATTTCTAAATCAAAGCTATGTTATTAGTTTGAAGTTCTTTAGTTGAAAATATCTACTTCTTATTTTATAAATGACAATTTGAAAATCAGATCTAAGTTAATAGTTTGACGTTCTTCACTTCTAAATAACTAAGTCTTATTTTAGTATAGTGAATTTGTAAATCAAAACTAAGTTATTACTTTGAAGTTCTTTACTTGAAAGTACCTACTACTGATTTTAGAAATGACAATTTGAAAATCAGATCTAAGTTAATAGTTTGACGTTCTTTACTGCAAAATAACTAAGTCTTATTTTAAACTAGTGAATTTGTAAATCAAAACTAAGTTATTAGTTTAAAGTTCTTTACTTGTAAATATCTACTTCTGATTTTAGAAATGACAATTTGAAAATAAGATCTAAGGTAATAGTTTGACGTTCTTTACTTCAAAATAACTAAGTCTTATTTTAGAATAGTGAATTTGTAAATCAAAGCTATGTTATTAGTTTAAAGTTCTTTACTTGAAAATATCTACTACTGATTTTAGAAATGACAATTTGAAAATCAAATCTAAGTTAGTAGTTTGACGTTCTTTACTTCAAAATAGATAAGTCTTATTTTAGAATACTGTATTTGTAAATCAAAACTAAGTTATTAGTTTGAAGTTCTTTACTTGAAAATATCTACTTCTGATTTTAGAAATGACAATTTGAAAATCAGATCTAAGTTAATTGTTTGACTTTCTTTACTTCAAATCTACTAAGTCTTATTTTAGTATAATGAATTTCTATATCAAAACTAAGTTATTAGTATGAAGTTCTTTACTTGAAAAAAACTACTACTGATTTTAGAAAAGACAATTTGAAAATCAGATCTAAGTTAATAGTTTGACGTTCTTTACTTCAAAATAACTAAGCCTTATTTTAGACTAGTGAATTTGTAAATCAAAACTAAGTTATTAGTTTAAAGTTTTTTACTTCAAATATACTAATTCGGATCTTAGTAATGTAAATTTCGAAATCAAATTGAAGGTTGTAGTTTGAAGTTCATTACTTGAAATTATCTACTACTGATTTTAGCAATGACAATTTGAAAATCAGATCTAAGTTAATAGTTTGACGTTCTTTACTTCAAAATAACTAAGTCTTAGTTTAGAATAGTGAATTTGTAAATCAAAGCTAAGTTATTAGTTTAAAATTTTTTACTTGAAAATATCTACTTCTGATTTTAGAATTGACAATTTAAAAACAGATTTAAGTTAATAGTTTGACGTTCTTTACTTCAAAATAACTAAGTCTTGGTTTAGACTAGTGAGTTTGTAAATCAAAACTAAGTTATTAGTTTAAAGTTTTTTACTTCAATTTTACTAATTCGAATCTTAGTAATGTAAATTTTGGAAATCAAATCTAAGGTTATAGTTTGAAGTTCCTTACATGAAAATATCTATTTCTGATTTTAGAAATGACAATTTGAAAATCAGATCTAAGTTGATAGTTTGACGATCTCTACATCAAAATAACTAAGTCTTATTGTAGAATAGTAAATTTGTACATCAAAACTAAGTTATTAATTTGAAGTTCTTTACTTCAAATTTACTAATTCGGATATTAGTAATGTAAATTTGGAAATCAAATCGAAAGTTGTAGTTTGAAGTTTTTTACTTAAAAAAATCTACTTCTGATTTTAGAAATTACAATTTGAAAATCAGGTCTAAGTTAATAGTTTGACGTTTTTTACTTCAAAATAAGTAAGTCTTATCTTAGACTACTCAATTTGTAAATCAAAACTAAGTTATTAGTTTGACGTTCTTTACTTGAAAATATCTACTACTGATTTTAGAAATGATAATTTGAAAATCAGATCTAAGTTAATAGTTTGACGTTCTTTACTTCTAAATAACTAAGTCTTATTTTAGTATAGTAAATTTGTAAATCAAAACTAAGTTATTTATTTGAAGTTCTTTACTTGAAAATATCTACTACTGATTTTAGAAATGATAATTTGAAAATAAGATCTAAGTTAATAGTTTGACGTTCTTTACTTCTAAATAACTAAGTCTTATTTTAGTATAGTGAATTTGTAAATTAAAACTAAGTTATTGGTTTGAAGTTCTTTACTTGAAAATATCTACTTCTGATTTTAGAAATGACAATTTGAAAATCACATCTAAGTTAATAGTTTGACGTTCTTTACTTCTAAATAACTACGTTTTATTTTAGTATAGTGTATTTGTAAATTAAAACTAAGTTATTTATTTGAAGTTCTTTACTTGAAAATATCTACTACTGATTTTAGTAATGATAATTTGAAAATCAGATCTAAGTTAATAGTTTGACGTTCTTTACTTCTAAATAACTAAGTCTTATTTTAGTATAGTGAATTTGTAAATTAAAACTAAGTTATTGGTTTGAAGTTCTTTACTTGAACATATCTACTTCTGATTTTAAAAATAAGAATTTGAAAATCAGGTCTAAGTTAATAGTTTGACGTTTTTTACTTTAAAATAACTAAGTCTTATTTTAGTATAGTGAATTTGTAAATTAAAGCTATGTTATTAGTTTGCAGTTCTTTACTTGAAAATATCTACTTCTTATTTTAGAAATGACAATTTGAAAATCAGATCTAAGTTAATAGTTTGACGTTCTTTTTTTCAAAATAGCTAAGTCTTTATTTAGTATAGTGAATTTGTAAATCAAAGCTAAGTTATAAGTTTGAAGTTATAAACTTTGAAATATCTCCTTCTGATTTAAGAAATTACAATTTGAAAATCAGATCTAAGTTAATAGTTTGAAGTTCTTTACTTCAAAATAACTAAGTCTTATTTTAGAATAGTGTACTTCTAAATCAAAACTAAGGTATTAGTTTGAAGTACTTTACTTAAAAATATCTACTTCTAATTTTAGAAATGACAATTTAAAAATCAGATCTAAGTTAGTAGTTTGACGTCCTTTACTTCAAAATAGATAAGTTTTATTTTAGAATACTGTATTTGTAAATCAAAACTAAGTTATTAGTTTGAAGTTATATACTTAAAAATATCTACTTCTGATTTTGGAAATGTGAATTTGAAAATCACATCTAAGATAATAGTTTGACGTTCTTTACTTCAAAATAACTCAGTCTTATTTTAGACTAAAGAATTTGTAAATCAAAACTAAGTTATTAGTTTAAAGTTTCGTACTTCAAATTTACTAATTCGGATCTTAGTAATGTAAATTTTGAAATCAAATCTAAGGTTTTAGTTTGAACTTCTTTACTTGTAATTATCCACTTCTGATTTTAGAAATGACAACTTGAAAATCAGATCTAAGTTAATAGTTTGACGTTCTTTTCTTCAAAATATCTAAGTTTTGATTTGGAATAGTGAATTTGTAATACAAAGCTAAGTTGTTAGTTAGAAGTTATTTACTTGAAAATATCTACTTCTGATTTTAGAAATGACAATTTGAAAATCAGATCTAAGTTAATAGTTTGACATTCCTTACTTCAAAATAACTAAGTCTTATTTTAGACTAGTGAATTTGTAAATCAAAACTAAGTTATTAGTTTAAAGTTTTTTACTTCAAGTTTACTAATTCGGATCTTAGTAATGTAAATTTTGAAATCAAATCTAAGGTTGTAGTTTGAAGTTCTTTACTTAAAAATATCTATTTCTGATTTTAGAAATAACAATTTGAAAATCAGATCTAAGTTAATAGTTTGACGTTCTTTTCCTAAAAATAGCTAAGTCATATTGTAGTATAGTGAATTTCTAAATCAAAGCTATGTTATTAGTTTGAAGTTCTTTAGTTGAAAATATCTACTTCTTATTTTATAAATGACAATTTGAAAATCAGATCTAAGTTAATAGTTTGACGTTCTTCACTTCTAAATAACTAAGTCTTATTTTAGTATAGTGAATTTGTAAATCAAAACTAAGTTATTACTTTGAAGTTCTTTACTTGAAAGTACCTACTACTGATTTTAGAAATGACAATTTGAAAATCAGATCTAAGTTAATAGTTTGACGTTCTTTACTGCAAAATAACTAAGTCTTATTTTAAACTAGTGAATTTGTAAATCAAAACTAAGTTATTAGTTTAAAGTTCTTTACTTGTAAATATCTACTTCTGATTTTAGAAATGACAATTTGAAAATAAGATCTAAGGTAATAGTTTGACGTTCTTTACTTCAAAATAACTAAGTCTTATTTTAGAATAGTGAATTTGTAAATCAAAGCTATGTTATTAGTTTAAAGTTCTTTACTTGAAAATATTTACTACTGATTTTAGAAATGACAATTTGAAAATCAAATCTAAGTTAGTAGTTTGACGTTCTTTACTTCAAAATAGATAAGTCTTATTTTAGAATACTGTATTTGTAAATCAAAACTAAGTTATTAGTTTGAAGTTCTTTACTTGAAAATATCTACTTCTGATTTTAGAAATGACGATTTGAAAATCAGATCTAAGTTAATTGTTTGACTTTCTTTACTTCAAATCTACTAAGTCTTATTTTAGTATAATGAATTTCTATATCAAAACTAAGTTATTAGTATGAAGTTCTTTACTTGAAAAAAACTACTACTGATTTTAGAAAAGACAATTTGAAAATCAGATCTAAGTTAATAGTTTGACGTTCTTTACTTCAAAATAACTAAGCCTTATTTTAGACTAGTGAATTTGTAAATCAAAACTAAGTTATTAGTTTAAAGTTTTTTACTTCAAATATACTAATTCGGATCTTAGTAATGTAAATTTCGAAATCAAATCGAAGGTTGTAGTTTGAAGTTCATTACTTGAAATTATCTATTACTGATTTTAGCAATGACAATTTGAAAATCAGATCTAAGTTAATAGTTTGACGTTCTTTACTTCAAAATAACTAAGTCTTAGTTTAGAATAGTGAATTTGTAAATCAAAGCTAAGTTATTAGTTTAAAGTTTTTTACTTGAAAATATCTACTTCTGATTTTAGAATTGACAATTTAAAAACAGATTTAAGTTAATAGTTTGACGTTCTTTACTTCAAAATAACTAAGTCTTGGTTTAGACTAGTGAGTTTGTAAATCAAAACTAAGTTATTAGTTTAAAGTTTTTTACTTCAATTTTACTAATTCGAATCTTAGTAATGTAAATTTTGGAAATCAAATCTAAGGTTATAGTTTGAAGTTCCTTACATGAAAATATCTATTTCTGATTTTAGAAATGACAATTTGAAAATCAGATCTAAGTTGATAGTTTGACGATCTCTACATCAAAATAACTAAGTCTTATTGTAGAATAGTAAATTTGTACATCAAAACTAAGTTATTAATTTGAAGTTCTTTACTTCAAATTTACTAATTCGGATATTAGTAATGTAAATTTGGAAATCAAATCGAAGGTTGTAGTTTGAAGTTTTTTACTTAAAAAAATCTACTTCTGATTTTAGAAATTACAATTTGAAAATAAGACTTATTTTAGAATACTCAATTTGTAAATTGAGTAATTTCAAAGCTAAGTTACTAGTGTGAAGTTCTTTACTTGAAAATATCTACTTCTGATTTTAGAAATGACAATTTGAAAATCAGGTCTAAGTTAATAGTTTGACGTTTTTATTTCAAAATAACTAAGACTTATTTTAGACTAGTAAGTTTGTAAATCAAAACTAAGTTATTAGTTTAAAGTTTTTTACTTGAAAATATCTGCTTCAGATTTTAGAAATGACAATTTGAAAATTAGATCTAAGTTAATATTTTAACGTTCTTTACATCAAAATAACTAACTTTTATTTTGGGATACTTAATTTGTAAATCAAAACTAAGTTATTAGTTTGAAGTTCTTTACTTGAAAATATCTACTACTGATTTTAGAAATGACAATTTGAAAATCAGATCTAAGTTAATAGTTTGACTTTCTGTACTTCAAAATAACTAAGAATTATGTTAGAATAGTCAATTTGTAAATTAAAGCTAAGTTACTAGTGTGAAGTTCTTTACTTGAAATTATTTACTTCTAATTTTAGAAATGACAATTTGAAAAGCAGATCTAAGTTAATAGTTTGACGTTCTTTACTTCTAAATAACTAAGTCTTATTTTAGTATAGTAAATTTGTAAATCAAAACTAAGTTATTTATTTGAAGTTCTTTACTTGAAAATATCTACTACTGATTTTAGAAATGATAATTTGAAAATAAGATCTAAGTTAATAGTTTGACGTTCTTTACTTCTAAATAACTAAGTCTTATTTTAGTATAGTGAATTTGTAAATTAAAACTAAGTTATTGGTTTGAAGTTCTTTACTTGAAAATATCTACTTCTGATTTTAGAAATGACAATTTGAAAATCACATCTAAGTTAATAGTTTGACGTTCTTTACTTCTAAATAACTACGTTTTATTTTAGTATAGTGTATTTGTAAATTAAAACTAAGTTATTTATTTGAAGTTCTTTACTTGAAAATATCTACTACTGATTTTAGTAATGATAATTTGAAAATCAGATCTAAGTTAATAGTTTGACGTTCTTTACTTCTAAATAACTAAGTCTTATTTTAGTATAGTGAATTTGTAAATTAAAACTAAGTTATTGGTTTGAAGTTCTTTACTTGAACATATCTACTTCTGATTTTAAAAATAAGAATTTGAAAATCAGGTCTAAGTTAATAGTTTGACGTTTTTTACTTTAAAATAACTAAGTCTTATTTTAGTATAGTGAATTTGTAAATTAAAGCTATGTTATTAGTTTGCAGTTCTTTACTTGAAAATATCTACTTCTTATTTTAGAAATGACAATTTGAAAATCAGATCTAAGTTAATAGTTTGACGTTCTTTTTTTCAAAATAGCTAAGTCTTTATTTAGTATAGTGAATTTGTAAATCAAAGCTAAGTTATAAGTTTGAAGTTATAAACTTTGAAATATCTCCTTCTGATTTAAGAAAATACTTTACTTGAAAATATCTACTTCTGATTTTAGAAATAACAATTTGAAAATCAGATCTAAGTTAACAGTTTGACCTTCTTTACTTCTGAACAACTAAGTCTTATTTTAGTATAGTGAATTTGTAAATCAAAGCTAAGTTATTAGTTTGCAGTTCTTTACTTGAAAATATCTACTTCTGATTTTAGAAATGACAATTTGAAAATCGGATCTAAGTTAATAGTTTGACGTTCTTTACTTCTAAATAACTAAGTCTTATTTTAATAAAGTGAATTTGTAAATCAAAACTAAGTTATTAGTTTATAGTTTTTTACATCAAATTTACTAATTCGGATATTAGTAATGTAAATTAGGAAATCAAATCTAAGGTTGTATTTTGAAGTTCTTTACTTGAAAATATCTACTTCTGATTTCAGAAATGACAATTTCAAAATCAAGTCTAAGTTAATAGTTTGACATTTTTTACTTCAAAATAATTAAAGTCTTATTTTAGACTAGTAAATTTTTAAATCAAAACTAAGTTATTAGTTTGAAGTTCTTTACTTTGAAATATCTACTTCTGATTTAAGAGATGACAATTTGAAAATCAGATCTAAGTGAATAGTTTCACGTTCTTTACCTTAAAATAGATAAGTCTTATTTTAGAATGGCGTATTTGTAAATCAAAACTAAGTTATTAGTTTGAAATTCTTTACTTGAAAATATCTACTACTGATTTTAGAAATGACAATTTGAAAATCAGATCTAAGTTAATAGTTTGACGTTCTTTACTTCAAAATAACTAAGTCGTATTTTAGAATAGTGTATTTGTAAATCAAAGCTAATTTATTAGTTTGAAGTTCTTTAATTGAAAATATCCACTTCTGAATTTAGAATTGACAATTTAAAAATCAGATCTAAGTTAATAGTTCGACGTTATTTACTTCAAAATAACTAAGTCTTATTTTAGACTAGTGAATTTGTAAATCAAAACTAAGTTATTAGTTTGAAGTTCTTTACTTGTAAATATCTACTACTAATTTTAGCAATGACAATTTGAAAATCAAATCTAAGTTAATAGTTTGACGTTCTTTACTTCAAAATAACTAAGTCTTATTTTAGAATACTCAATTTGTAAATCAAAGCTAAGTTATTAGTTTAAAGTTTTTTACTTGAAAATAATTACTTCTGATTTTCGAAATTACAATTTAAAAATCAGATCTAAGTTAATAGTTTGACGTTGTTTACTTTAAAACAACTAAGTCTTATTTTATTATAGTGAATTTGTAAATCAAAACTAATTTATTAGTATGAAGTTTTTCACTTGAAAGAAACTACCACTGATGTTAGAAATAACAATTTGAAAACCAGATCTAAGTTACTAGTTTGACGTTTTTTACTTCTAAATAACTAAGTCTTACTTTAGTATAGTGAATTTGTAAATTAAAACTAAGTTATTAGGTTGAAGTTCTTTACTTGAAAATATCTACTACTGATTTTAAAAATGACAATTTGAAAATCAGATCTAAGTTTATAGTTTGACGTTTTTTACTTCTAAATAAATAAGTCTTATTTTAGTATAGTGAATTTGTAATCAAAACTAAGTTATTAGTTTGAAGTTCTTTACTTGAAAATATCTACTGCTGATTTTAGAAATGACAATTTGAAAATCCGATCTAAGTTCTTAGTTAGAAGTTCTTTACTTGAAAATATCTACTTCTGATTTTAAAAATGACAATTTGAAAATCAGATCTAAGTTAATAGTATGACGTTCTTTACTTCTAAATAACTAAGTCTTATTTTAGTATAGCGAATTTGTAAATTAAAACTAACTAAGTCTTATTTTAGTATAGTGAATTTGTAAATTAAAACTAAGTAAGTCTTATTTTAGTATAGAGAATTTGTAAATTAAAACTAAGTAAGTCTTATTTTAGTATAGTGAATTTGTAAATTAAAACTAAGTTATTGGTTTGAAGTTCTTTACTTGAAAATATCTACTTCTGATTTTAGAAATGACAATTTGAAAATCACATCTAAGTTAATAGTTTGACGTTCTTTACTTCTAAATAACTACGTTTTATTTTAGTATAGTGTATTTGTAAATTAAAACTAAGTTATTCGTTTGAAGTTATTTACTTAAAAATATCTCCTTCTGATTTAAGAAATGACAATTTGAAAATCAGATCTAAGTTAATAGTTTAACGTTCTTTACTTCAAAATAACTAAGTCTTATTTTAGAATAGTGTACTTCTAAATCAAAACTAAGTTATTAGTTTGAAGTATTTTACTTAAAAATATCTACTTCTGATTTTAGAAATGACAATTTGAAAATCAGATCTAAAATAGTAGTTTTACGTTCTTTACTTCAAAATAGATAAGTCTTATTTTAGAATACTGTAGTTGTAAATCAAAACTAAGTTATAAGTTTGAAGTTATTTACTTTGAAATATATCTTTCTGATTTAAGAAATGACAATTTGAAAATCAGATCTAAGTTAATAATTTGACGTTCTTTACTTCAAAATAACTAAGTATTATTTTAGAATAGTGTACTTCTAAATCAAAACTAAGTTCTTAGTTTGAAGTAATTTACTTAAAAATATCTACTTCTGATTTTAGAAATGACAATTTGAAAATCAGATCTAAGTTAGTAGTTTGACGTTCTTTACTTGAAAATAGATAAGTCTTATTTTAGAATACTGTATTTGAAAAGCAAAACTAAGTTATAGGTTTGAAGTTTTATACTTGAAAATATCTACTTCTGATTTTGGAAATGAGAATTTGAAAATCAGCTCTAAGTTAATAGTTTGACGTTCTTTACTTCAAAATAACTAAGTCTTATTTTAGAATAGTGAATTTGTAAATCAAAGCTAAGTTATTAATTTGAAGTTCTTTACTTGAACATATCTACTTCTGATTTTAAAAATAAGAATTTGAAAATCAGGTCTAAGTTAATAGTTTGACGTTTTTTACTTCAAAATTACTAAGTCTTATTTTACACTAGTGAATTTGTAAATCAAAACTAAGTTATAAGTTTGAAGTTATTTACTTTGAAATATCTCCTTCTGATTTAAGAAATGACAATTTGAAAATCAGATCTAAGTGAATAGTTTGACGTTCTTTACTTTAAAATAGCTAAGTCTTATTTTAGAATAGTGTACTATTAAATCAAAACTAAGTTATTAGTTTGAAGTACTTTACTTAAAAATATCTACTTCTGATTTTAGAAATGACAATTTTAAATCAGAACTAATTTAGTAGTTTGACGTTCTTTACTTCAAAATAACTAAGTCTTATTTTAGTATGGTGAATTTGTAAATTAAAACTAAGTTCTATAGTTTGAAGTTCTTTACTTGAAAATATCTACTACTGATTTTAGAAATTACAATTTCAAAATAAGATCTAAGTTAATAGTTTGACGTTCTTTACCTCAAAATAACTAAGTCTTATTTTAGAATAGTGAATTAGTAAATCAAAGTTAAGTTGTTAGTTTGAAGTTCTTTACTTGAAAATATCTACTACTGATTTTAGAAATGACAATTTCAAAATAAGATCTAAGTTAATAGTTTGACGTTCTTTATTTCAAAATAACTAAGTCTTATTTTAGTATAGTGAATTTATAAAGTAAAGCTATGTTATTAGTTTGCAGTTCTTTACTTGAAAATATCCACTTCTTATTTTAGAAATGACAATTTGAAAATCAGATCTAAGTTAGTAGTTTGACGTCCTTTACTTCAAAATAGATAAGTTTTATTTTAGAATACTGTATTTGTAAATCAAAACTAAGTTATTAGTTTGAAGTTTTATACTTGAAAATATCTACTTCTGATTTTGGAAATGAGAATTTGAAAATCACATCTAAGTTGATAGTTTGACGGTGTTTACTTCAAATTAACTGTCTTATTTTAGACTAAAGAATTTGTAAATCAAAACTAAGTTATTAGTTTAAAGTTTTTTACTTCAAATTTACTAATTCGGATCTTAGTAATGTAAATTTTGAAATCAAATCTAAGGTTTTAGTTTGAACTTCTTTACTTGAAATTATCTACTTCTGATTTTAGAAATGACAATTTGAAAATCAGATCTAAGTTAATAGTTTGACGTTCTGTTCTTCAAAATATCTAAGTCTTGATTTGGAATAGTGAATTTGTAATACAAAGCTAAGTTGTTAGTTAGAAGTTATTTACTTGAAAATATCTACTTCTGATTTTAGAAATGACAATTTGAAAATCAGATCTAAGTTAATAGTTTGACATTCTTTACTTCAAAATAACTAAGTCTTATTTTAGACTAGTGAATTTGTAAATCAAAGCTAAGTTATTAATTTGAAGTTCTTTACTTGAACATATCTACTTCTGATTTTAAAAATAAGAATTTGAAAAACAGGTCTAAGTTAATAGTTTGACGTTTTTTACTTCAAAATTACTAAGTCTTATTTTACACTAGTGAATTTGTAAATCAAAACTAAGTTATAAGTTTGAAGTTATTTACTTTGAAATATCTCCTTCTGATTTAAGAAATGACAATTTGAAAATCAGATCTAATTGAATAGTTTGACGTTCTTTACTTTAAAATAGCTAAGTCTTATTTTAGAATAGTGTACTATTAAATCAAAACTAAGTTATTAGTTTGAAGTACTTTACTTAAAAATATCTACTTCTGATTTTAGAAATGACAATTTGAAAATCAGAACTAATTTAGTAGTTTGACGTTCTTTACTTCAAAATAACTAAGTCTTATTTTAGTATAGTGAATTTGTAAATTAAAACTAAGTTATTGGTTTGAAGTTCTTTACTTAAAAATATCTACTACTGATTTTAGAAATGAAAATTTGAAAATCAGATCTAAGTTAATAGTTTGACGTTCTTTACTTCTAAATAACTAAGTCTTATTTTAGTATAGTGAATTTGTAAATTAAAACTAAGTTATATAGTTTGAAGTTCTTTACTTGAAAATATCTACTACTGATTTTAGAAATTACAATTTCAAAATAAGATCTAAGTTAATAGTTTGACGTTCTTTACTTCAAAATAACTAAGTCTTATTTTAGAATAGTGAATTAGTAAATCAAAGTTAAGTTGTTAGTTTGAAGTTCTTTACTTGAAAATATCTACTACTGATTTTAGAAATGACAATTTCAAAATAAGATCTAAGTTAATAGTTTGACGTTCTTTATTTCAAAATAACTAAGTCTTATTTTAGTATAGTGAATTTATAAATTAAAGCTATGTTATTAGTTTGCAGTTCTTTACTTGAAAATATCTACTTCTTATTTTAGAAATGACAATTTGAAAATCAGATCTAAGTTAGTAGTTTGACGTCCTTTACTTCAAAATAGATAAGTTTTATTTTAGAATACTGTATTTGTAAATCAAAACTAAGTTATTAGTTTGAAGTTTTATACTTGAAAATATCTACTTCTGATTTTGGAAATGAGAATTTGAAAATCACATCTAAGTTGATAGTTTGACGGTCTTTACTTCAAAATAACTGTCTTATTTTAGACTAAAGAATTTGTAAATCAACACTAAGTTATTAGTTTAAAGTTTTTTACTTCAAATTTACTAATTCGGATCTTAGTAATGTAAATTTTGAAATCAAATCTAAAGTTTTAGTTTGAAAATCTTTACTTGAAATTATCTACTTCTGATTTTAGAAATGACAATTTGAAAATCAGATCTAAGTTAATAGTTTGACGTTCTGTTCTTCAAAAAATCTAAGTCTTGATTTGGAATAGTGAATTTGTAATACAAAGCTAAGTTGTTAGTTAGAAGTTATTTACTTGAAAATATCTACTTCTGATTTTAGAAATGACAGTTTGAAAATCAGATCTAAGTTAATAGTTTGACATTCTTTACTTCGAAATAACTAAGTCTTATTTTAGACTAGTGAATTTGTAAATCAAAACTAAGTTATTAGTTTAAAGTTTTTTACTTCAAGTTTACTAATTCGGATCTTAGTAATGTAAATTTCGAAATCAAATCTAAGGTTGTAGTTTGAAGTTCTTTACTTAAAAATATCTATTTCTGATTTTAGAAATAACAATTTGAAAATCAGATCTAAGTTAATAGTTTGACGTTCTTTTCTTCAAAATAGCTAAGTCATATTTTAGTATAGTGAATTTCTAAATCAAAGCTATGTTATTAGTTTGAAGTTCTTTAGTTGAAAATATCTACTTCTTATTTTATAAATGACAATTTGAAAATCAGATCTAAGTTAGTAGTTTGACGTTCTTCACTTCTAAATAACTAAGTCTTATTTTAGTATAGTGAATTTGTAAATCAAAACTGAGTTATTACTTTGAAGTTCTTTACTTGAAAGTACCTACTACTGATTTTAGAAATGACAATTTGAAAATCAGATCTAAGTTAATAGTTTGACGTTCTTTACTGCAAAATAACTAAGTCTTATTTTAAACTAGTGAATTTGTAAATCAAAACTAAGTTATTAGTTTAAAGTTCTTTACTTGTAAATATCTACTTCTGATTTTAGAAATGACAATTTGAAAATAAGATCTAAGTTAATAGTTTGACGTTCTTTACTTCAAAATAACTAAGTCTTATTTTAGAATAGTGAATTTGTAAATCAAAGCTAAGTTATTAGTTTAAAGTTCTTTACTTGAAAATATCTACTGCTGATTTTAGAAATGACAATTTGAAAATCAGATCTAAGTTAATAGTTTGACGTTCTTTACTTGAAAATAGCTAAGTCTTATTTTAGAATAGTGTACTATTAAATCAAAACTAAGTTATTAGTTTGAAGTTATTTACTTGAAAATATCTACTACTGATTTTAAAAATGACAATTTGAAAAGCAGATCTAAGTTCTTAGTTAGAAGTTCTTTACTTGAAAATATCTACTTCTGATTTTAAAAATGACAATTTGAAAATCAGATCTAAGTTATTGGTTTGACGTTCTTTACTTCTAAATAACTAAGTCTTATTTTAGTATAGTAAATTTGTAAATTAAAACTAAGTTATTGGTTTGAAGTTCTTTACTTGAAAATATCTACTTCTGATTTTAGAAATGACAATTTGAAAATCGCATCTAAGTTAATAGTTTGACGTTCTTTACTTCTAAATAACTCCGTTTTATTTTAGTATAGCTTATTTGTAAATGTAAACTAAGTTATTCGTTTGAAGTTATTTACTTAAAAATATCTCCTTCTGATTTAAGAAATGACAATTTGAAAATCAGATCTATGTTAATAGTTTGACGTTCTTTACTTCAAAATAACTAAGTCTTATTTTAGAATAGTGTACTTCTAAATCAAAACTAAGTTATTACTTTGAAGTACTTTACTTAAAAATATCTACTTCTGATTTTAGAAATGACAATTTGAAAATCAGATCTTAGTTAGTAGTTTCACGTTCTTTACTTCAAAATAGATAAGTCTTATTTTAGAATACTGTATTTGTAAATCAAAACTAAGTTATTAGTTTGAAGTTCTTTACTTGAAAATATCTACTTCTGATTTTAGAAATGATAATTTGAAAATCATATTTAAGTTAATAGTTTGACGTTCTTTACTTCAAAATAACTAAGTCTTATTTTAGAATAGTGAATTTGTACATCAAAGCTAAGTTATTAATTTGAAGTTCTTTACTTCAAATTTACTAATTCGGTTCTTAGTAATGTAATTTTGGAAATCAAATCGAAGGTTGTAGTTTGAAGTTCTTTACTTGAAAAAATCTACTTCTGCTTTTAAAAATTACAATTTGAAAATCAGATATAAGTTAATAGTTTGACTTTCTGTACTTCAAAATAACTAAGAATTATGTTAGAATAGTCAATTTGTAAATCAAAGCTAAGTTACTAGTGTGAAGTTCTTTACTTGAAAATATCTACTTCTGATTTTAGAAATGACAATTTGAAAATCAGATCTAAGTTAATGGTTTGACGATCTCTACTTCAAAATAACTAAGTCTTATTTTAGAATAGTGAATTTGTAAATCAATGATAAGTTATTAGTTTGAAGTTCTTTACTTAAAAAAATCTACTTCTGATTTTAGAAAAGACAATTTGAAAATCAGGTCTAAGTTAATAGTTTGACGTTTTTACTTCAAAATAACTAAGTCTTATTTGAGACTAGTAAAATTGTAAATCAAAACTAAGTTATTAGTTTGAAGTTCTTTACATGAAAATATCTACTACTGATTTTAGAAATGACAATTTGAAAATCAGATCTAAGTTAATAGTTTGACGTTCTTTACTTCAAAATAACTAATTCTTATCTTAGACTAGTGAATTTGTAAATCAAAACTAAGTTATTAGTTTAAAGTTTTTTACTTCAAATTTAGTAATTCGGATCTTGAAATGTAAATTTGAAAATTAAATCTAAGGTTGTATTTTGAAGTTCTTTACTTTAAAATATCTACTTCTGATTTTAGAAATGACAATTTAAAAATCAGATCTAGTTATTAGTTTGACGTTTTTTACATCAAAATAACTAAGTCTTATTTTAGAATATTGAATTTGTAAATCAAAACTAAGTTATTAGTTTAAAGTTTTTTTCTTGAAAATATCTGCTTCAGATTTTAGATGTGACAAATTGAAAATTAGATCTAAGTTAATATTTTAACGTTTTTTACATCAAAATAACTAACTTTTATTTTAGGATACTTAATTTGTAAATCAAAACTAAGTTATTAGTTTGAAGTTCTTTACTTGAAAATATCTACTTCTGATTTTAGAAATGACAATTTGAAAATCAGGTCTAAGTTAATAGTTTGACGTTCTTTACTTCAAAACAACTAAGTCTTATTTTAGTATAGTGAATTTGTAAACCAAAACTAAGTTATCAGTATAAAGTTCTACACTTGAAAAAAACTACCACTGATTTTCGAAATGACAATTTGAAAATAAGATCTAAGTTAATAGTTTGACGTTCTTTACTTCAAAATAACTAAGTCTTATTTTAGTATAGTGAATTTATAAATTAAAGCTATGTTATTAGTTTGCAGTTCTTTACTTGAAAGTACCTACTACTGATTTTAGAAATGACAATTTGAAAATCAGATCTAAGTTAATAGTTTGACGTTCTTTACTGCAAAATAACTAAGTCTTATTTTAAACTAGTGAATTTGTAAATCAAAACTAAGTTATTAGTTTAAAGTTCTTTACTTGTAAATATCTACTTCTTATTTTAGAAATGACAATTTGAAAATAAGATCTAAGTTAATAGTTTGACGTTCTTTACTTCAAAATAACTAAGTCTTATTTTAGTATAGTGAATTTATAAATTAAAGCTATGTTATTAGTTTGCAGTTCTTTACTTGAAAATATCTACTTCTTATTTTAGAAATGACAATTTGAAAATCAGATCTAAGTTAGTAGTTTGACGTCCTTTACTTCAAAATAGATAAGTTTTATTTTAGAATACTGTATTTGTAAATCAAAACTAAGTTATTACTTTGAAGTTCTTTACTTGAAAGTACCTACTACTGATTTTAGAAATGACAATTTGAAAATCAGATCTAAGTTAATAGTTTGACGTTCTTTACTGCAAAATAACTAAGTCTTATTTTAAACTAGTGAATTTGTAAATCAAAACTAAGTTATTAGTTTAAAGTTCTTTACTTGTAAATATCTACTTCTGATTTTAGAAATGACAATTTGAAAATAAGATCTAAGTTAATAGTTTGACGTTCTTTACTTCAAAATAACTAAGTCTTATTTTAGTATAGTGAATTTATAAATTAAAGCTATGTTATTAGTTTGCAGTTCTTTACTTGAAAATATCTACTTCTTATTTTAGAAATGACAATTTGAAAATCAGATCTAAGTTAGTAGTTTGACGTCCTTTACTTCAAAATAGATAAGTTTTATTTTAGAATACTGTATTTGTAAATCAAAACTAAGTTATTAGTTTGAAGTTTTATACTTGAAAATATCTACTTCTGATTTTGGAAATGAGAATTTGAAAATCACATCTAAGTTGATAGTTTGACGGTCTTTACTTCAAAATAACGGTCTTATTTTAGACTAAAGAATTTGTAAATCAAAACTAAGTTATTAGTTTAAAGTTTTTTACTTCAAATTTACTAATTCGGATCTTAGTAATGTAAATTTTGAAATCAAATCTAAGGTTTTAGTTTGAAACTCTTTACTTGAAATTATCTACTTCTGATTTTAGAAATGACAATTTGAAAATCAGATCTAAGTTAATAGTTTGACGTTCTGTTCTTCAAAATATCTAAGTCTTGATTTGGAATAGTGAATTTGTAATACAAAGCTAAGTTGTTAGTTAGAAGTTATTTACTTGAAAATATCTACTTCTGATTTTAGAAATGACAGTTTGAAAATCAGATCTAAGTTAATAGTTTGACATTCTTTACTTCAAAATAACTAAGTCTTATTTTAGACTAGTGAATTTGTAAATCAAAACTAAGTTATTAGTTTAAAGTTTTTTACTTCAAGTTTACTAATTCGGATCTTAGTAATGTAAATTTCAAAATCAAATCTAAGGTTGTAGTTTGAAGTTCTTTACTTAAAAATATCTATTTCTGATTTTAGAAATAACAATTTGAAAATCAGATCTAAGTTAATAGTTTGACGTTCTTTTCTTCAAAATAGCTAAGTCATATTTTAGTATAGTGAATTTCTAAATCAAAGCTATGTTATTAGTTTGAAGTTCTTTAGTTGAAAATATCTACTTCTTATTTTATAAATGACAATTTGAAAATCAGATCTAAGTTAGTAGTTTGACGTTTTTCACTTCTAAATAACTAAATCTTATTTTAGTATAGTGAATTTGTAAATCAAAACTAAGTTATTACTTTGAAGTTCTTTACTTGAAAGTACCTACTACTGATTTTAGAAATGACAATTTGAAAATCAGATCTAAGTTAATAGTTTGACGTTCTTTACTGCAAAATAACTAAGTCTTATTTTAAACTAGTGAATTTGTAAATCAAAACTAAGTTATTAGTTTGAAGTTCTTTACTTGAAAATATCTACTTCTGATTTTAGAAATGACAATTTGAAAATAAGATCTAAGTTAATAGTTCGACGTTTTTACTTCAAAATAACTAAGTCTTATTTTAGACTAGTGAATTTGTAAATCAAAACTAAGTTATTAGTTTGAAGATCTTTACTTGAAAATATCTACTACTGATTTTAGAAATGACAATTTGAAAATCAGATCTAAGTTAATAGTTTAAAGTTTTTTACTTCAAAATAACTAAGTCATATTTTAGAATAGTGAATTTGTAAATCAAAGCTATGTTATTAGTTTGAAGTTTTTACTTGAAATTATCTACATCTGATTTTAGAAATGACAATTTGTAAATCAGGTCTAAGTTAATAGTTTGACGTTTTTTACTTCAAAATAAGTAAGTCTTATCTTAGACTACTCAATTTGTAAATCAAAACTAAGTTATTAGTTTGACGTTCTTTACTTGAAAATATCTACTACTGATTTTAGAAATGATAATTTGAAAATCAGATCTAAGTTAATAGTTTGACGTTCTTTACTTCTAAATAACTAAGTCTTATTTTAGTATAGTAAATTTGTAAATCAAAACTAAGTTATTTATTTGAAGTTCTTTACTTGAAAATATCTACTACTGATTTTAGAAATGATAATTTGAAAATAAGATCTAAGTTAATAGTTTGACGTTCTTTACTTCTAAATAACTAAGTCTTATTTTAGTATAGTGAATTTGTAAATTAAAACTAAGTTATTGGTTTGAAGTTCTTTACTTGAAAATATCTACTTCTGATTTTAGAAATGACAATTTGAAAATCACATCTAAGTTAATAGTTTGACGTTCTTTACTTCTAAATAACTACGTTTTATTTTAGTATAGTGTATTTGTAAATTAAAACTAAGTTATTTATTTGAAGTTCTTTACTTGAAAATATCTACTACTGATTTTAGTAATGATAATTTGAAAATCAGATCTAAGTTAATAGTTTGACGTTCTTTACTTCTAAATAACTAAGTCTTATTTTAGTATAGTGAATTTGTAAATTAAAACTAAGTTATTGGTTTGGTGTTCTTTACTTGAACATATCTACTTCTGATTTTAAAAATAAGAATTTGAAAATCAGGTCTAAGTTAATAGTTTGACGTTTTTTACTTTAAAATAACTAAGTCTTATTTTAGTATAGTGAATTTGTAAATTAAAGCTATGTTATTAGTTTGCAGTTCTTTACTTGAAAATATCTACTTCTTATTTTAGAAATGACAATTTGAAAATCAGATCTAAGTTAATAGTTTGACGTTCTTTTTTTCAAAATAGCTAAGTCTTTATTTAGTATAGTGAATTTGTAAATCAAAGCTAAGTTATAAGTTTGAAGTTATAAACTTTGAAATATCTCCTGCTGATTTAAGAAATGACAATTTGAAAATCAGATCTAAGTTAATAGTTTGAAGTTCTTTACTTCAAAATAACTAAGTCTTATTTTAGAATAGTGTACTTCTAAATCAAAACTAAGGTATTAGTTTGAAGTACTTTACTTAAAAATATCTACTTCTAATTTTAGAAATGACAATTTGAAAATCAGATCTAAGTTAGTAGTTTGACGTCCTTTACTTCAAAATAGATAAGTTTTATTTTAGAATACTGTATTTGTAAATCAAAACTAAGTTATTAGTTTGAAGTTTTATACTTAAAAATATCTACTTCTGATTTTGGAAATGTGAATTTGAAAATCACATCTAAGATAATAGTTTGACGTTCTTTACTTCAAAATAACTCAGTCTTATTTTAGACTAAAGAATTTGTAAATCAAAACTAAGTTATTAGTTTAAAGTTTTTTACTTCAAATTTACTAATTCGGATCTTAGTAATGTAAATTTTGAAATCAAATCTAAGGTTTTAGTTTGAACTTCTTTACTTGTAATTATCCACTTCTGATTTTAGAAATGACAACTTGAAAATCAGATCTAAGTTAATAGTTTGACGTTCTTTTCTTCAAAATATCTAAGTTTTGATTTGGAATAGTGAATTTGTAATACAAAGCTAAGTTATTAGTTAGAAGTTATTTACTTGAAAATATCTACTTCTGATTTTAGAAATGACAATTTGAAAATCAGATCTAAGTTAATAGTTTGACATTCTTTACTTCAAAATAACTAAGTCTTATTTTAGACTAGTGAATTTGTAAATCAAAACTAAGTTATTAGTTTAAAGTTTTTTACTTCAAGTTTACTAATTCGGATCTTAGTAATGTAAATTTTGAAATCAAATCTAAGGTTGTAGTTTGAAGTTCTTTACTTAAAAATATCTATTTCTGATTTTAGAAATAACAATTTGAAAATCAGATCTAAGTTAATAGTTTGACGTTCTTTTCCTAAAAATAGCTAAGTCATATTGTAGTATAGTGAATTTCTAAATCAAAGCTATGTTATTAGTTTGAAGTTCTTTAGTTGAAAATATCTACTTCTTATTTTATAAATGACAATTTGAAAATCAGATCTAAGTTAATAGTTTGACGTTCTTCACTTCTAAATAACTAAGTCTTATTTTAGTATAGTGAATTTGTAAATCAAAACTAAGTTATTACTTTGAAGTTCTTTACTTGAAAGTACCTACTACTGATTTTAGAAATGACAATTTGAAAATCAGATCTAAGTTAATAGTTTGACGTTCTTTACTGCAAAATAACTAAGTCTTATTTTAAACTAGTGAATTTGTAAATCAAAACTAAGTTATTAGTTTAAAGTTCTTTACTTGTAAATATCTACTTCTGATTTTAGAAATGACAATTTGAAAATAAGATCTAAGGTAATAGTTTGACGTTCTTTACTTCAAAATAACTAAGTCTTATTTTAGAATAGTGAATTTGTAAATCAAAGCTATGTTATTAGTTTAAAGTTCTTTACTTGAAAATATCTACTACTGATTTTAGAAATGACAATTTGAAAATCAAATCTAAGTTAGTAGTTTGACGTTCTTTACTTCAAAATAGATAAGTCTTATTTTAGAATACTGTATTTGTAAATCAAAACTAAGTTATTAGTTTGAAGTTCTTTACTTGAAAATATCTACTTCTGATTTTAGAAATGACAATTTGAAAATCAGATCTAAGTTAATTGTTTGACTTTCTTTACTTCAAATCTACTAAGTCTTATTTTAGTATAATGAATTTCTATATCAAAACTAAGTTATTAGTATGAAGTTCTTTACTTGAAAAAAACTACTACTGATTTTAGAAAAGACAATTTGAAAATCAGATCTAAGTTAATAGTTTGACGTTCTTTACTTCAAAATAACTAAGCCTTATTTTAGACTAGTGAATTTGTAAATCAAAACTAAGTTATTAGTTTAAAGTTTTTTACTTCAAATATACTAATTCGGATCTTAGTAATGTAAATTTCGAAATCAAATCGAAGGTTGTAGTTTGAAGTTCATTACTTGAAATTATCTACTACTGATTTTGGCAATGACAATTTGAAAATCAGATCTAAGTTAATAGTTTGACGTTCTTTACTTCAAAATAACTAAGTCTTAGTTTAGAATAGTGAATTTGTAAATCAAAGCTAAGTTATTAGTTTAAAGTTTTTTACTTGAAAATATCTACTTCTGATTTTAGAATTGACAATTTAAAAACAGATTTAAGTTAATAGTTTGACGTTCTTTACTTCAAAATAACTAAGTCTTGGTTTAGACTAGTGAGTTTGTAAATCAAAACTAAGTTATTAGTTTAAAGTTTTTTACTTCAATTTTACTAATTCGAATCTTAGTAATGTAAATTTTGGAAATCAAATCTAAGGTTATAGTTTGAAGTTCCTTACATGAAAATATCTATTTCTGATTTTAGAAATGACAATTTGAAAATCAGATCTAAGTTGATAGTTTGACGATCTCTACATCAAAATAACTAAGTCTTATTGTAGAATAGTAAATTTGTACATCAAAACTAAGTTATTAATTTGAAGTTCTTTACTTCAAATTTACTAATTCGGATATTAGTAATGTAAATTTGGAAATCAAATCGAAGGTTGTAGTTTGAAGTTTTTTACTTAAAAAAATCTACTTCTGATTTTAGAAATTACAATTTGAAAATAAGACTTATTTTAGAATACTCAATTTGTAAATTGAGTAATTTCAAAGCTAAGTTACTAGTGTGAAGTTCTTTACTTGAAAATATCTACTTCTGATTTTAGAAATGACAATTTGAAAATCAGGTCTAAGTTAATAGTTTGACGTTTTTATTTCAAAATAACTAAGACTTATTTTAGACTAGTAAATTTGTAAATCAAAACTAAGTTATTAGTTTAAAGTTTTTTACTTGAAAATATCTGCTTCAGATTTTAGAAATGACAATTTGAAAATTAGATCTAAGTTAATATTTTAACGTTCTTTACATCAAAATAACTAACTTTTATTTTGGGATACTTAATTTGTAAATCAAAACTAAGTTATTAGTTTGAAGTTCTTTACTTGAAAATATCTACTACTGATTTTAGAAATGACAATTTGAAAATCAGATCTAAGTTAATAGTTTGACTTTCTGTACTTCAAAATAACTAAGAATTATGTTAGAATAGTCAATTTGTAAATTAAAGCTAAGTTACTAATGTGAAGTTCTTTACTTGAAATTATTTACTTCTAATTTTAGAAATGACAATTTGAAAAGCAGATCTAAGTTAATAGTTTGACGTTCTTTACTTCTAAATAACTAAGTCTTATTTTAGTATAGTAAATTTGTAAATCAAAACTAAGTTATTTATTTGAAGTTCTTTACTTGAAAATATCTACTACTGATTTTAGAAATGATAATTTGAAAATAAGATCTAAGTTAATAGTTTGACGTTCTTTACTTCTAAATAACTAAGTCTTATTTTAGTATAGTGAATTTGTAAATTAAAACTAAGTTATTGGTTTGAAGTTCTTTACTTGAAAATATCTACTTCTGATTTTAGAAATGACAATTTGAAAATCACATCTAAGTTAATAGTTTGACGTTCTTTACTTCTAAATAACTACGTTTTATTTTAGTATAGTGTATTTGTAAATTAAAACTAAGTTATTTATTTGAAGTTCTTTACTTGAAAATATCTACTACTGATTTTAGTAATGATAATTTAAAAATCAGATCTAAGTTAATAGTTTGACGTTCTTTACTTCTAAATAACTAAGTCTTATTTTAGTATAGTGAATTTGTAAATTAAAACTAAGTTATTGGTTTGAAGTTCTTTACTTGAACATATCTACTTCTGATTTTAAAAATAAGAATTTGAAAATCAGGTCTAAGTTAATAGTTTGACGTTTTTTACTTTAAAATAACTAAGTCTTATTTTAGTATAGTGAATTTGTAAATTAAAGCTATGTTATTAGTTTGCAGTTCTTTACTTGAAAATATCTACTTCTTATTTTAGAAATGACAATTTGAAAATCAGATCTCAGTTAATAGTTTGACGTTCTTTTTTTCAAAATAGCTAAGTCTTTATTTAGTATAGTGAATTTGTAAATCAAAGCTAAGTTATAAGTTTGAAGTTATAAACTTTGAAATATCTCCTTCTGATTTAAGAAAATACTTTACTTGAAAATATCTACTTCTGATTTTAGAAATAACAATTTGAAAATCAGATCTAAGTTAACAGTTTGACCTTCTTTACTTCTGAACAACTAAGTCTTATTTTAGTATAGTGAATTTGTAAATCAAAGCTAAGTTATTAATTTGCAGTTCTTTACTTGAAAATATCTACTTCTGATTTTAGAAATGACAATTTGAAAATCGGATCTAAGTTAATAGTTTGACGTTCTTTACTTCTAAATAACTAAGTCTTATTTTAATAAAGTGAATTTGTAAATCAAAACTAAGTTATTAGTTTATAGTTTTTTACATCAAATTTACTAATTCGGATATTAGTAATGTAAATTAGGAAATCAAATCTAAGGTTGTATTTTGAAGTTCTTTACTTGAAAATATCTACTTCTGATTTCAGAAATGACAATTTGAAAATCAGGTCTAAGTTAATAGTTTGACATTTTTTACTTCAAAATAATTAAAGTCTTATTTTAGACTAGTAAATTTTTAAATCAAAACTAAGTTATTAGTTTGAAGTTCTTTACTTTGAAATATCTACTTCTGATTTAAGAGATGACAATTTGAAAATCAGATCTAAGTGAATAGTTTCACGTTCTTTACCTTAAAATAGATAAGTCTTATTTTAGAATGGCGTATTTGTAAATCAAAACTAAGTTATTAGTTTGAAGTTCTTTACTTTGAAATATCTACTTCTGATTTAAGAGATGACAATTTGAAAATCAGATCTAAGTTAATAGTTTGACGTTCTTTTTTTCAAAATAGCTAAGTCTTTATTTAGTATAGTGAATTTGTAAATCAAAGCTAAGTTATAAGTTTGAAGTTATAAACTTTGAAATATCTACTTCTGATTTTAGAAATAACAATTTGAAAATCAGATCTAAGTTAGTAGTTTGACGTCCTTTACTTCAAAATAGATAAGTTTTATTTTAGAATACTGTATTTGTAAATCAAAACTAAGTTATTAGTTTGAAGTTTTATACTTAAAAATATCTACTTCTGATTTTGGAAATGTGAATTTGAAAATCACATCTAAGATAATAGTTTGACGTTCTTTACTTCAAAATAACTCAGTCTTATTTTAGACTAAAGAATTTGTAAATCAAAACTAAGTTATTAGTTTAAAGTTTTTTACTTCAAATTTACTAATTCGGATCTTAGTAATGTAAATTTTGAAATCAAATCTAAGGTTTTAGTTTGAACTTCTTTACTTGTAATTATCCACTTCTGATTTTAGAAATGACAACTTGAAAATCAGATCTAAGTTAATAGTTTGACGTTCTTTTCTTCAAAATATCTAAGTTTTGATTTGGAATAGTGAATTTGTAATACAAAGCTAAGTTGTTAGTTAGAAGTTATTTACTTGAAAATATCTACTTCTGATTTTAGAAATGACAATTTGAAAATCAGATCTAAGTTAATAGTTTGACATTCTTTACTTCAAAATAACTAAGTCATATTTTAGACTAGTGAATTTGTAAATCAAAACTAAGTTATTAGTTTAAAGTTTTTTACTTCAAGTTTACTAATTTGGATCTTAGTAATGTAAATTTTGAAATCAAATCTAAGGTTGTAGTTTGAAGTTCTTTACTTAAAAATATCTATTTCTGATTTTAGAAATAACAATTTGAAAATCAGATCTAAGTTAATAGTCTGACGTTCTTTTCCTAAAAATAGCTAAGTCATATTGTAGTATAGTGAATTTCTAAATCAAAGCTATGTTATTAGTTTGAAGTTCTTTAGTTGAAAATATCTACTTCTTATTTTATAAGTGACAATTTGAAAATCAGATCTAAGTTAATAGTTTGACGTTCTTCACTTCTAAATAACTAAGTCTTATTTTAGTATAGTGAATTTGTAAATCAAAACTAAGTTATTACTTTGAAGTTCTTTACTTGAAAGTACCTACTACTGATTTTAGAAATGACAATTTGAAAATCAGATCTAAGTTAATAGTTTGACGTTCTTTACTGCAAAATAACTAAGTCTTATTTTAAACTAGTGAATTTGTAAATCAAAACTAAGTTATTAGTTTAAAGTTCTTTACTTGTAAATATCTACTTCTGATTTTAGAAATGACAATTTGAAAATAAGATCTAAGGTAATAGTTTGACGTTCTTTACTTCAAAATAACTAAGTCTTATTTTAGAATAGTGAATTTGTAAATCAAAGCTATGTTATTAGTTTAAAGTTCTTTACTTGAAAATATCTACTACTGATTTTAGAAATGACAATTTGAAAATCAGATCTAAGTTATTAGTTTGACGTTCTTTACTTCTAAATACCTAAGTCTTATTTTAGTATAGTGAATTTGTAATTTAAAACTAAGTTATTAGTATGAAGTTCTTCACTTGAAAAAAACTACCACTGATTTTAGAAATGATAATTTGAAAATCAGTCTAAGTTAGTAGTTTGACGTTCTTTACTTCAAAATAACTAAGTCTTATTTTAGAATACTCAATTTGTAAAACAAAGCTAAGTTATTAGTTTAAAGGTGTTTACTTGTAAATATCTACTTCTGATTTTAGAAATGACAATTTGAAAATCAGATCTAAGTTAATAGTTTGACGTTCTTTACTTCAAAACAACTAAGTCTTATTTTAGTATAGTGAATTTGTAAACCAAAACTAAGTTGTTAGTATGAACTTCTTCACTTGAAAAAAACTACCACTGATTTTAGAAATAACAATTTGAAAATCATATCTAAGTTAACAGTTTGACGTTCTTTACTTTAAAATAACTAAGTCTTATTTTAGACTAGTGAATTTGTAAATTAAAACTAAGTTATTAGTATGAAGTTCTTCACTTAAAAAAAACTACCACTGATTTTAGAAATGACAATTTGAAAGTCAGATCTAATTTAATAGTTTGACGTTCTTTACTTCAAAATAACTAAGTCTTATTTTAGAATACTCAATTTGTAAATCAAAGCTAATTTATTAGTTTAAAGTTCTTTACTTAAAAATATCTACTTCTTGTTTTAGAAATGACAATTTGAAAATCAGATCTAAGTTAATAGTTTGACGTTCTTTACTTCTAAATAACTAAGTCTTATTTTAGTATAGTGAATTTGTAATTTAAAACAAAGTTATTAGTTTGAAGTTCTTTTTTTGAAAATATTTACTACTGATTTTAGAAATGACAATTTGAAAATTAGATCTAAGTTAACAGTTTGACGTTCTTTACTTTAAAATAACTAAGTCTTATTTTAGACTAGTGAATTTGTAAATTAAAACTAAGTTATTAGTATGAAGTTCTTCACTTGAAAAAAACTACTACTGATTTTAGAAATGACAATTTGAAAATCAGATCTAAGTTAATAGTTTGACGTTCTTTACTTCAAAATAACTAAGTCTTATTTTAGTATAGTGTATTTGTAAACCAAAACTAAGTTATTAGTATGAAGTTCTTCACTTGAAAAAAACTACCACTGATTTTAGAAATGACAATTTGAAAATCAGATCTAAGTTAATATTTTGACGTTCTTTACTTCAAAACAACTAAGTCTTATTTTAGTATAGCGATATTGTAAACCAAAACTAAGTTATTAGTATGAAGTTCTTCACTTGAAAAAAACTACCACTGATTTTAGAAATGACAATTTGAAAATCAGATCTAAGTTAATAGTTTGACGTTCTTTATTTCAAAATAACTAAGTCTTATTTTAGAATACTCAATTTGTAAATCAAGGCTAAGTTATTAGTTTAAAGTTCTTTACTTGAAAATATCTACTTCTTGTTTTAGAAATGACAATTTGAAAATCAGATCTAAGTTAATAGTTTGACGTTCTTTATTTCTAATTAACTAAGTCTTATTTTAGTATAGTGAATTTGTAATTTAAAACACAGTTATTACTTTGAAGTTCTTTACTTGAAAATATCTACTACTGATTTTAGAAATGACAATTTGAAAATCAGATCTAAGTTAATAGTTTGACGTTCTTTACTTCTAAATAACTCAGTCATATTCTAGAATACTGAATTTGTAAATCAAATGGAAGGTTGTAGTTTGAAGTTCTTTACTTGAAAAAATCTACTTCTGATTTTAGAAATTACAATTTGAAAATCAGATATAAGTTAATAGTTTGACGTTCTCTACTTCAGAATAACTAAGACTTATTTTAGAATAGTCAATTTGTAAATCAAAGCTAAGTTATTAGTGTGAAGTTCCTTACTTGAAAATATCTACTTCTGATTTTAGAAATGACAATTTGAAAGTCAGGTCTAAGTTAATAGTTTGACGTTTTTACTTCGAAATAACTAAGCCTTATTTTAGACTAGTAAATTTGTAAATCAAAACTAAGTTATTTGTTTGAAGTTCTTTACTTGAAAATATCTAATACTGATTTTAGAAATGACAATTTGAAAATCAGATCTAAGTTAATAGTTTGACGTTTTTACTTCAAAATAACTAAGTCTTATTTTAGTATAGTGAATTTGTAAATCAAAGCTATGTTATTAGTTTGAAGTTCTTTACTTGACATTATCTACTTCTGATTTTAGAAATGACAATTTGAAAATCAGATCTAAGTTAATAGTTTGACGATCTCTACTTTAAAATAACTAAGTCATATTTTAGAATAGTGAATTTGTAAATCAAAGCTATGTTATTAGTTTGAAGTTTTTACTTGAAATTATCTACATCTGATTTTAGAAATGACAATTTGTAAATCATATCTAAGTTAATAGTTTGACGTTTTTTACTTCAAAATACCTAAGTCTTATTTTAGACTAGTAAATTTGTAAATCAAAACTAAGTTATTAGTTTGAAGTTCTTTACTTGAAAATATCTACTTTTGGTTTTGGAAATGACAATTTGAAAATCAGATCAAAGTTAATAGTTTGACGTCCTTTACTTCTAAACAAATAAGTCTTATTTTAGTATAGTGAATTTGTAAATCAAAACTAGGTTATTAGTTTGCAGATCTTTACTTCAAAATATCTACTACTGATTTTAGAAATAACAATTTGAAAATCAGATCTCAGTTAATAGTTTGACGTTCTTTACTTTAAAATAACTAAGTCTTGGTTTAGACTAGTGAGTTTGTAAATCAAAACTAAGTTATTAGTTTAAAGTTTTTTACTTCAAATTTACTAATTCGGATCTTAGTAATGTAAATTTGGAAATCAAATCTAAGGTTGTAGTTTGAAGGTCTATACTTAAAAATTTCTACTTCTGATTTTAGAAATGACAATTTGAAAATCAGTTCTAAGTTAATAGTTTGACGATCTCTACATCAAAATAACTAAGTCTTATTTTAGAATAACGAATTTGTACATCAAAACTAAGTTATTAATTTGAAGTTCTTTACTTCAAATTTACTAATTCGGATCTTTGTAATGTAAATTTGGAAATCAAATCGAAGGTTGTAGTTTAAAGTTTTTTACTTGAAAAAATCTTCTTCTGATTTTAGAAATTACAATTTGAAAATCAGATATAAGTTAATAGTTTGACGTTCTTTACTTCAAAATAACTAAGACTTATTTTAGAATACTCAATTTGTAAATCAAAGCTAAGTTACTAGTGTGAAGTTCTTTACTTGAAAATATCTACTTCTGATTTTAGAAATGACAATTTGAAAATCAGGTCTAAGTTAATAGTTTGACGTTTTTATTTCAAAATAACTAAGACTTATTTTAGACTAGTAAATTTGTAAATCAAAACTAAGTTATTTGTTTGAAGTTCTTTACTTGAAAATATCTACTACTGATTTTAGAAATGACAATTTGAAAATCAGATCTAAGGTAATAGTTTGAAATAACTGAAATAACTAAGTCTTATTTTAGACTAGTAAATTTGTAAATCAAAACTAAGTTATTAATTTGAAGTTCTTTACTTGAAAACATCTACTACTGATTTTAGAAATGACAATTTGAAAATCAGATCTAAGTTAATTTTAGTTTAATTTTAGTTTAGATCTAAGTTTGAGGTTTTTTACTTCAAAATAACTACGTCTTAATTTAGAATATTCAATTTGTAAATCAAAACTAAGTTATTATTTTAAAGTTCTTTTCTTGAAAATATCTGCTACAGATTATAGAAATGACAATTTGAAAATCAGATCTAAGTTAATAGTTTGACGTTCTTTACATCAAAATAACTAAGTCTTATTTTAGAATAGTGAATTTATAAATCAAAACTAAGTTATTAGTTTGAAGTTCTTTACTTGAAAATATCTAATTCTGATTTTAGAAATAACAATTTGAAAAGCACATCTAAATTAATAGTTTGACGTACATTACTTCAAAATAACTCAGTCTTATTTTAGAATACTGAAATTGTAAATCAAATCAAAAGGTTGTAGTTTGAAGTTCTTTACTTGAAAAAATCTACTTCTGATTTTAGAAATTAAAATTTGAAAATCAGATATAAGTTAATAGTTAGACGTTCTCTACTTCAAAATATCTAAGACTTATTTTAGAATAGTCAATTTGTAAATCAAAGCTAAGTTATTAGTGTGAAGTTCTTTACTTGAAAATATCTACTTCTTATTTTAGAAATGACAATTTGAAAATCAGATCTAAGTTAATAGTTTGACGTTCTTTACTTCAAATAACTAAGCCTTAGTTTAGACTAGTGAATTTGTAAATCAAAACTAAGTTATTAGTTTAAAGTTATTTACTTCAAATATACTAATTCGAGTCTTAGTAATGTAAATTTCGAAATCAAATCAAAGGTTGTAGTTTGAAGTTCTTTACTTGAAAATATCTACTTCTGATTTTAGAAATTACAATTTGAAAATCAGATATAAGTTAATAGTTTGACGTTTTATACTTCAAAATACCTAAGTCTTATTTTAGACTAGTAAATTTGTAAATCAAAACTAAGTTATTAGTTTGAAGTTCTTTACTTGAAAATATCTACTTTTGGTTTTGGAAATGACAATTTGAAAATCAGATCAAAGTTAATAGTTTGACGACCTTTACTTCTAAACAAATAAGTCTTATTTTAGTATAGTGAATTTGTAAATCAAAACTAAGTTATTAGTTTGAAGTTCTTTACTTGAAAATATCTACTACTGATTTTAGAAATAACAATTTGAAAATCAGATTTAAGTTAATAGTTTGACGTTCTTTACATCAAAATAACTAAGTCTTATTTTAGACTAGTGAGTTTGTAAATCAAAACTAAGTTATTAGTTTAAAGTTTTTTACATCAAATTTACTAATTCGGATCTTAGTAATGTAAATTTGGAAATCAAATCTAAGGTTGTAGTTTGAAGTTCTTTACTTGAAAATATCTACTTTTGATTTTAGAAATTACAATTTGAAAATCAGGTCCAAGTTATTAGTTTGAAGTTCTTTACTTGAAAATATCTACTACTGATTTTAGAAATGACAATTTGAAAATCAGATCTAAGTTAATAGTTTGACGTTCTTTACTTCAAAATAACTAAGTGTTATTTTAGACTAGTGAATTTGTAAATCAAAGCTAAGCTATTAGTTTAAAGTTTTTTACTTCAAATTTAATAATTCGGATCTTAAAAATGTAAATTTGAGAATAAAACCTAAGGTTGTATTTTGAAGTTCTTTACTTGAAAATATCTACTTCTGATTTTAGAAATGACAATTTGAAACTCAGATAAAAGTTAATAGTTTGACGTTCTTTACTTCAAAATAACTAAGACTTATTTTAGAATAGTCAATTTGTAAATCAAAGCTAAGTTATTAGTTTGAAGTTCTTTACTTGAAAATATCTACTTTTGATTTTAGAAATGACAATTTGAAAATCAGGTCTAACTTAATAGTTTGACGTTTTTTATTTCAAAATAACTAAGTTTATTTTAGTATAGTTAATTTGTAAATCAAAGCTATGTTATTAGTTTGAAGTTATTTACTTCAAATATACTAATTCGAGTCTTAGTAATGTAAATTTCGAAATCAAATCGAAGGTTGTAGTTTGAAGTTCTTTACTTGAAAATATCTACTACTGATTTTAGAAATTACAATTTGAAAATCAGATATAAGTTAATAGTTTGACGTTTTATACTTCAAAATACCTAAGTCTTATTTTAGACTAGTAAATTTGTAAATCAAAACTAAGTTATTAATTTGAAGTTCTTTACTTGAAAACATCTACTACTGATTTTAGAAATGACAATTTGAAAATCAGATCTAAGTTAATTTTAGTTTAATTTTAGTTTAGATCTAAGTTTGAGGTTTTTTACTTCAAAATAACTACGTCTTAATTTAGAATATTCAATTTGTAAATCAAAACTAAGTTATTAGTTTAAAGTTCTTTTCTTGAAAATATCTGCTACAGATTATAGAAATGACAATTTTAAAATCAGATCTAAGTTAATAGTTTGACGTTCTTTACATCAAAATAACTAAGTCTTATTTTAGAATAGTGAATTTATAAATCAAAACTAAGTTATTAGTTTGAAGTTCTTTACTTGAAAATATCTAATTCTGATTTTAGAAATAACAATTTGAAAATCACATCTAAATTAATAGTTTGACGTACATTACTTCAAAATAACTCAGTCTTATTTTAGAATACTGAAATTGTAAATCAAATCAAAAGGTTGTAGTTTGAAATTCTTTACTTGAAAAAATCTACTTCTGATTTTAGAAATTACAATTTGAAAATCAGATATAAGTTAATAGTTAGACGTTCTCTACTTCAAAATATCTAAGACTTATTTTAGAATAGTCAATTTGAAAATCAAAGCTAAGTTATTAGTGTGAAGTTCTTTACTTGAAAATATCTACTTCTTATTTTAGAAATGACAATTTGAAAATCAGATCTAAGTTAATAGTTTGACGTTCTTTACTTCAAATAACTAAGCCTTAGTTTAGACTAGTGAATTTGTAAATCAAAAATAAGTTATTAGTTTAAAGTTATTTACTTCAAATATACTAATTCGAGTCTTAGTAATGTAAATTTCGAAATCAAATGGAAGGTTGTAGTTTGAAGTTCTTTACTTGAAAATATCTACTTCTGATTTTAGAAATGATAATTTGAAAATCAGAGCTAAGTTAATAGTTTGACGTTTTATACTTCAAAATACCTAAGTCTTATTTTAGACTAGTAAATTTGTAAATCAAAACTAAGTTATTAGTTTGAAGTTCTTTACTTGAAAATATCTACTTTTGGTTTTGGAAATGACAATTTGAAAATCAGATCAAAGTTAATAGTTTGACGACCTTTACTTCTAAACAAATAAGTCTTATTTTAGTATAGTGAATTTGTAAATCAAAACTAAGTTATTAGTTTGAAGTTCTTTACTTGAAAATATCTACTACTGATTTTAGAAATAACAATTTGAAAATCAGATTTAAGTTAATAGTTTGACGTTCATTACATCAAAATAACTAAGTCTTATTTTAGACTAGTGAGTTTGTAAATCAAAACTAAGTTATTAGTTTAAAGTTTTTTACATCAAATTTACTAATTCGGATCTTAGTAATGTAATTTGGAAATCAAATCTAAGGTTGTAGTTTGAAGTTCTTTACTTGAAAATATCTACTTTTGATTTTAGAAATTACAATTTGAAAATCAGGTCCAAGTTATTAGTTTGAAGTTCTTTACTTGAAAATATCTACTACTGATTTTAGAAATGACAATTTGAAAATCAGATCTAAGTTAATAGTTTGACGTTCTTTACTTCAAAATAACTAAGTGTTATTTTAGACTAGTGAATTTGTAAATCAAAGCTAAGCTATTAGTTTAAAGTTTTTTACTTCAAATTTAATAATTCGGATCTTAGAAATGTAAATTTGAGAATAAAACCTAAGGTTGTATTTTGAAGTTCTTTACTTGAAAATATCTACTTCTAATTTTAGAAATGACAATTTGAAACTCAGATATAAGTTAATAGTTTGACGTTCTTTACTTCAAAATAACTAAGACTTATTTTAGAATAGTCAATTTGTAAATCAAAGCTAAGTTATTAGTTTGAAGTTCTTTACTTGAAAATATCTACTTTTGATTTTAGAAATGACAATTTGAAAATCAGGTCTAACTTAATAGTTTGACGTTTTTTATTTCAAAATAACTAAGTTTATTTTAGTATAGTGAATTTGTAAATCAAAGCTATGTTATTAGTTTGAAGTTATTTACTTCAAATATACTAATTCGAGTCTTAGTAATGTAAATTTCGAAATCAAATCGAAGGTTGTAGTTTGAAGTTCTTTACTTGAAAATATCTACTTCTGATTTTAGAAATTACAATTTGAAAATCAGATATAAGTTAATAGTTTGACGTTTTATACTTCAAAATACCTAAGTCTTATTTTAGACTAGTAAATTTGTAAATCAAAACTAAGTTATTAATTTGAAGTTCTTTACTTGAAAATATCTATTTTTGGTTTTGGAAATGACAATTTGAAAATCAGATCAAAGTTAATAGTTTGATGTCCTTTACTTCTAAACAAATAAGTCTTATTTTAATATAGTGAATTTGTAAATCAAAACTAGGTTATTAGTTTGCAGATCTTTACTTCAAAATATCTACTACTGATTTTAGAAATAACAATTTGAAAATCAGATCTCAGTTAATAGTTTGACGTTCTTTACTTTAAAATAACTAAGTCTTGAGTTTGTAAATCAAAACTAAGTTATTAGTTTAAAGTTTTTTACTTCAAATTTACTAATTCGGATCTTAGTAATGTAAATTTGGAAATCAAATCTAAGGTTGTAGTTTGAAGTTCTTTACTTAAAAATATCTACTTCTGATTTTAGAAATGACAATTTGAAAATCAGTTCTAAGTTAATAGTTTGACGATCTCTACATCAAAATAACTAAGTCTTATTTTAGAATAACGAATTTGTACATCAAAACTAAGTTATTAATTTGAAGTTCTTTACTTCAAATTTACTAATTCGGATCTTTGTAATGTAAATTTGGAAATCAAATCGAAGGTTGTAGTTTAAAGTTTTTTACTTGAAAAAATCTTCTTCTGATTTTAGAAATTACAATTTGAAAATCAGATATAAGTTAATAGTTTGACGTTCTTTACTTCAAAATAACTAAGACTTATTTTAGAATACTCAATTTGTAAATCAAAGCTAAGTTACTAGTGTGAAGTTCTTTACTTGAAAATATCTACTTCTGATTTTAGAAATGACAATTTGAAAATCAGGTCTAAGTTAATAGTTTGACGCTTTTATTTCAAAATAACTAAGACTTATTTTAGACTAGTAAATTTGTAAATCAAAACTAAGTTATTTGTTTGAAGTTCTTTACTTGTAAATATCTACTACTGATTTTAGAAATGACAATTTGAAAATCAGATCTAAGTTAATAGTTTGAAATAACTAAAATAACTAAGTCTTATTTTAGACTAGTAAATTTGTAAATCAAAACTAAGTTATTAATTTGAAGTTCTTTACTTGAAAATATCTACTACTGATTTTAGAAATGAGAATTTGAAAATCAGATCTAAGTTAATTTTAGTTTAATTTTAGTTTAGATCTAAGTTTGAGGTTTTTTACTTCAAAATAACTACGTCTTAATTTAGAATATTCAATTTGTAAATCATAACTAAGTTATTAGTTTAAAGTTCTTTTCTTGAAAATATCTACTACGGATTATAGAAATGACAATTTGAAAATCAGATCTAAGTTAATAGTTTGACGTTCTTTACATCAAAATAACTAAGTCTTATTTTAGAATAGTGAACTTATAAATCAAAACTAAGTTATTAGTTTGAAGTTCTTTACTTGAAAATATCTAATTCTGATTTTAGAAATAACAATTTGAAAATCACATCTAAATTAATAGTTTGACGTACATTACTTCAAAATAACTCAGTCTTATTTTAGAATACTGAAATTGTAAATCAAATCAAAAGGTTGTAGTTTGAAGTTCTTTACTTGAAAAAATCTACTTCTGATTTTAGAAATTACAATTTGAAAATCAGATCTAAGTTAATAGTTTGACGTTCTTTACTTCAAATAACTAAGCCTTAGTTTAGACTAGTGAATTTGTAAATCAAAACTAAGTTATTAGTTTAAAGTTATTTACTTCAAATATACTAATTCGAGTCTTAGTAATGTAAATTTCGAAATCAAATCGAAGGTTGTAGTTTAAAGTTTTTTACTTGAAAATATCTACTTCTGATTTTAGAAATTACAATTTGAAAATCAGATATAAGTTAATAGTTTGACGTTTTATACTTCAAAATAACTAAGTCTTATTTTAGACTAGTAAATTTGTAAATCAAAACTAAGTTATTAGTTTGAAGTTCTTTACTTGAAAATATCTACTTTTGGTTTTGGAAATGACAATTTGAAAATCAGATCTAAGTTAATAGTTTGACGTTCTTTATTTCAAATAACTAAGCCTTAGTTTAGACTAGTGAATTTGTAAATCAAAACTAAGTTATTAGTTTAAAGTTATTTACTTCAAATATACTAATTCGAGTCTTAGTAATGTAAATTTCGAAATCAAATCGAAGGTTGTAGTTTGAAGTTCTTTACTTGAAAATATCTACTTCTGATTTTAGAAATTACAATTTGAAAATCAGATATAAGTTAATAGTTTGACGTTTTATACTTCAAAATAACTAAGTCTTATTTTAGACTTGTAAATTTGTAAATCAAAACTAAGTTATTAGTTTGAAGTTCTTTACTTGAAAATATCTACTACTGATTTTAGAAATAACAATTTGAAAATCAGATTTAAGTTAATAGTTTGACGTTCTTTACATCAAAATAACTAAGTCTTATTTTAGACTAGTGGGTTTGTAAATCAAAACTAAGTTATTAGTTTAAAGTTTTTTACATCAAATTTACTAATTCGGATCTTAGTAATGTAAATTTGGAAATCAAATCTAAGGTTGTAGTTTGAAGTTCTTTACTTGAAAATATCTACTTTTGATTTTAGAACATACAATTTGAAAATCAGGTTTAAGTTATTAGTTTGAAGTTCTTTACTTGAAAATATCTACTACTGATTTTAGAAATGACAATTTGAAAATCAGATCTAAGTTAATAGTTTGACGTTCTTTACTTCAAAATAACTAAGTGTTATTTTAGACTAGTGAATTTGTAAATCAAAGCTAAGCTATTAGTTTAAAGTTTTTTACTTCAAATTTAATAATTCGGATCTTAGAAATGTAAATTTGAGAATAAAACCTAAGGTTGTATTTTGAAGTTCTTTACTTGTAAATATCTACTTCTCATTTTAGAAATGACGATTTGAAACTCTTAATTTTCAAAATTTGTAAATCAAAACTGAGTTATTTGTTTGAAGTTCTTTACTTGTAAATATCTACTACTGATTTTAGAAATGACAATTTGAAAATCAGATCTAAGTTAATAGTTTGAAATAACTAAAATAACTAAGTCTTATTTTAGACTAGTAAATTTGTAAATCAAAACTAAGTTATTAATTTGAAGTTCTTTACTTGAAAATATCTACTACTGATTTTAGAAATGACAATTTGAAAATCAGATCTAAGTTAATTTTAGTTTAATTTTAGTTTAGATCTAAGTTTGAGGTTTTTTACTTCAAAATAACTACGTCTTAATTTAGAATATTCAATTTGTAAATCATAACTAAGTTATTAGTTTAAAGTTCTTTTCTTGAAAATATCTACTACGGATTATAGAAATGACAATTTGAAAATCAGATCTAAGTTAATAGTTTGACGTTCTTTACATCAAAATAACTAAGTCTTATTTTAGAATAGTGAACTTATAAATCAAAACTAAGTTATTAGTTTGAAGTTCTTTACTTGAAAATATCTAATTCTGATTTTAGAAATAACAATTTGAAAATCACATCTAAATTAATAGTTTGACGTACATTACTTCAAAATAACTCAGTCTTATTTTAGAATACTGAAATTGTAAATCAAATCAAAAGGTTGTAGTTTGAAGTTCTTTACTTGAAAAAATCTACTTCTGATTTTAGAAATTACAATTTGAAAATTAGATATAAGTTAATAGTTAGACGTTCTCTACTTCAAAATATCTAAGACTTATTTTAGAATAGTCAATTTGTAAATCAAAGCTAAGTTATTAGTGTGAAGTTCTTTACTTGAAAATATCTACTTCTTATTTTAGAAATGACAATTTGAAAATCAGATCTAAGTTAATAGTTTGACGTTCTTTACTTCAAATAACTAAGCCTTAGTTTAGACTAGTGAATTTGTAAATCAAAACTAAGTTATTAGTTTAAAGTTATTTACTTCAAATATACTAATTCGAGTCTTAGTAATGTAAATTTCGAAATCAAATCGAAGGTTGTAGTTTGAAGTTTTTTACTTGAAAATATCTACTTCTGATTTTAGAAATTACAATTTGAAAATCAGATATAAGTTAATAGTTTGACGTTTTATACTTCAAAATAACTAAGTCTTATTTTAGACTAGTAAATTTGTAAATCAAAACTAAGTTATTAGTTTGAAGTTTTTTACTTGAAAATATCTACTTTTGGTTTTGGAAATGACAATTTGAAAATCAGATCTAAGTTAATAGTTTGACGTTCTTTACTTCAAATAACTAAGCCTTAGTTTAGACTAGTGAATTTGTAAATCAAAACTAAGTTATTAGTTTAAAGTTATTTACTTCAAATATACTAATTCGAGTCTTAGTAATGTAAATTTCGAAATCAAATCGAAGGTTGTAGTTTGAAGTTCTTTACTTGAAAATATCTACTTCTGATTTTAGAAATTACAATTTGAAAATCAGATATAAGGTAATAGTTTGACGTTTTATACTTCAAAATAACTAAGTCTTATTTTAGACTAGTAAATTTGTAAATCAAAACTAAGTTATTAGTTTGAAGTTCTTTACTTGAAAATATCTACTACTGATTTTAGAAATAACAATTTGAAAATCAGATTTAAGTTAATAGTTTGACGTTCTTTACATCAAAATAACTAAGTCTTATTTTAGACTAGTGGGTTTGTAAATCAAAACTAAGTTATTAGTTTAAAGTTTTTTACATCAAATTTACTAATTCGGATCTTAGTAATGTAAATTTGGAAATCAAATCTAAGGTTGTAGTTTGAAGTTCTTTACTTGAAAATATCTACTTTTGATTTTAGAACATACAATTTGAAAATCAGGTTTAAGTTATTAGTTTGAAGTTCTTTACTTGAAAATATCTACTACTGATTTTAGAAATCACAATTTGAAAATCAGATCTAAGTTAATATTTTAACGTTCTTTACATCAAAATAACTAACTTTTATTTTAGGATAGTTAATTTGTAAATGAAACTAAGTTATTAGTTTGAAATTCTCTATTTGAAAATATCTACTTCTGATTTTAGAAATGACAATTTGAATATCAGATCTAAGTTAATAGTTTGACGTTCTTTACCTCAAAATAACTAAGACTTATTTTAGAATACTGATTTTGTAAATCAAAGCTAAGTTATTAATTTGAAGTTCTTTACTTCAAATTTACTAATTCGGATCTTAGTAATGTAAATTTGGAAATCAAATCGAAGGTTGCAGTTTGAAGTTCTTTACTTGAAAAAAACTACTTCTGATTTTAGAAATTACAATTTGAAAATCAGATCTAAGTTAATAGTTTGACGTTCTTTACATCAAAATAACTAAATTTTATTTTAGAATAGTTAATTTGTAAATCAAAACTAAGTTATTAGTTTGAAGTTCTTTACTTGAAAATATCTACTTCTGATTTTAATAACGACAATTTGAAAATCAGAAGATTTAAGTTAATAGTTTGACGTTCTTTACTTCAAAACAACTAAGTCTTATTTTAGTAAAGTGAATTTGTATGTCATAACTAAGATATTCGTATGAAGTTCTTTACTTGAAAAAAACTACTACTGATTTTAGAAATGACAATTTGAAAATTAGATCTAAGTTAATAGTTTGACGTTCTTTACTTCAAAATAAGTAATGCTTATTTTAGAATAGTTAATTTCTAAATCAAAGCTAAGTTATTAGTTTGAAGTTCTTTACTTGAAAATATCTACTATTGATTTTAGAAATGACAATTTGAAATTGACTATTTTAGAATAGTCAATTTGTAAATCAAAACTAAGTTATTAGTTTGAAATTCTCTACTTGAAAATATCTACTTCTGATTTTAGAAATGACAATTTGAAAATCAGATCTGAGTTAATAGATTGACGTTCTTTACCTCAAAATAACTAAGACTTATTTTAGAATACTGATTTTGTAAATCAAAGCTAAGTTATTAATTTGAAGTTCTTTACTTCAAATTTACTAATTCGGATCTTAGTAATGTAAATTTGGAAATCAAATCGAAGGTTGCAGTTTGAAGTTCTTTACTTGAAAAATCTACTTCTGATTTTAGAAATTACAATTTGAAATTCAGATCTAAGTTAATAGTTTGACGTTCTTTACATCAAAATAATTAAATTTTATTTTAGAATAGTTAATTTGTAAATCAAAACTAAGTTATTAGTTTGAATTTCTTTACTTGAAAATATCTACTTCTGATTTTAATAACGACAATTTGAAAATCAGAAGATTTAAGTTAATAGTTTGACGTTCTTTACTTCAAAACAACTAAGTCTTATTTTAGTAAAGTGAATTTGTATGTCATAACTAAGATATTCGTATGAAATACTTTACTTGAAAAAAACTACTACTGATTTTAGAAATGACAATTTGAAAATTAGATCTAAGTTAATAGTTTGACGTTCCTTACATCAAAATAACTAAGCCTTAGTTTAGACTAGTGAATTTGTAAATCAAAACTAAGTTATTAGTTTAAAGTTTTTTACTTCAAATATACTAATTCGGATCTTAGTAATGTAAATTTCGAAATCAAATCTAAGGTTGTAGTTTGAAGTTCTTTACTTGAAAATATCTACTTCTGATTTTAGAAATGATAATTTGAAAATCAGAGCTAAGTTAATAGTTTGACGTTCTTTACTTCTAAATAACTAAGTCTTATTTTAGAATAGTGAATTTGTAAATCAAAGCTAAGTTATTAGTTTAAAGTTCTTTACTTGAAAATATCTACTTCTGATTTTAGAAAAGACAATTTGAAAATCAGATCTAAGTTAATAGTTTGACGTTCTTTACTTCTAAATAACTAAGTCTAATTTTAGTATAGTGAATTTGTAAATCAAAACTAAGTTATTAGTTTGAAGTTCTTTACTTCAAAATATCTACTACTGATTTTAGAAATGACAATTTGAAAATCAGATCTCAGTTAATAGTTTGAAGTTCTTTACTTCAAAATAAATAAGTCCTATTTTAGACTACTTAATTTGTAAATCAAAACTAAGTTATTAGTTTGCAGTTCTTTACTTGAAAATATCAACTACTGATTTTAGAAATGACAATTTGAAAATCAGATCTAAGTTAATAGTTTGACGTTCTTTACTTCTAAATAACTAAGTCTTATTTTAGTATAGTGAATTTGTAAATCAAAACTAGGTTATTAGTTAGCAGTTCTTTACTTCAAAATATCTACTACTGATTTTAGAAATGACAATTTGAAGATCAAATCTCAGTTAATAGTTTGACTTTCTTTACTTCAAAATACCTAAGTTTTATTTTAGACTAGTGAGTTTGTAAATCAAAACTAAGTTATTAGTTTAAAGTTTTTTACTTCAAATTTTCTAATTCGGATCTTAGTAATGTAAATTTGGAAATCAAATCTAAGGTTGTAGTTTGAAGTTCTTTACTTGAAAATATCTACTTTTGATTTTAGAAATTACATTTTGAAAATCAGGTCCAAGTTATTAGTTTGAAGTTTTTTACTTGAAAAAATCTACTACTGATTTTAGAAATGACAATTTGAAAATCAGATCTAAGTTAACAGTTTGACATTCTTTACTTCAAAATAACTAAGTGTTATTTTAGACTAGTGTATTTGTAAATCAAAGCTAAACTATTAGTTTAAAGTTTTTTACTTCAAATTTAATAATTCGGATCTTAGAAATGTAAATTTGAGAATAAAACCTAAGGTTGTATTTTGAAGTTCTTTACTTGAAAATATCTACTTCTGATTTTAGAAATGACAATTTGAAAGTCAGATATAAGTTAATAGTTTGACGTTCTTTACTTCAAAATAACTAAGACTTATTTTAGAATAGTCAATTTGTAAATCAAAGCTAAGTTATTAGTTTGAAGTTCTTTACTTGAAAATATCTACTTTTGATTTTAGAAATGACAATTTGAAAATCAGGTCTAACTTAATAGTTTGACGTTTTTTATTTCAAAATAACTAAATTTATTTTAGTATAGTGAATTTGTAAATCAAAGATATGTTATTAGTTTGAAGTTTTTTACTTGAAATTATCTACTTCTGATTTTAGAAATGACAGTTTGAAAAGCAGATCTAAGTTAATAGTTTGACGATCTCTACATCAAAATAACTAAGGCTTATTTTAGAATAGTGAATTTGTAAATCAAAGCTAAGTTTTTAGTTGGAAGTTCTTTACTTAAAAAAATTTACTTCTGATTTTAGAAATTACAATTTGAAAATCAGGTCTAAGTTAATAGTTTGACGTTTTTTACTTCACATTAACTAAGTCTTATTTTAGACTAATAAATTTGTAAATCAAAACTAAGTTATTAGTTTAAAGTTCTTTTCTTGATAATATCTGCTTCAGATTATAGAAATGACAATTTGAAAATCAGATCTAAGTTAATATTTTAACGTTTTTTACATCAAAATAACTAACTTTTATTTTAGGATAGTTAATTTGTAAATCAAAACTAAGTTATTAGTTTGAAATTCTCTACTTGAAAATATCTACTTCTGATTTTAGAAATGACAATTTGAAAATCAGATCTAAGTTAATAGTTTGACGTTCTTTACCCCAAAATAACTAAGACTTATTTTAGAATACTGATTTTGTAAATCAAAGCTAAGTTATTAATTTGAAGTTCCTTACTTCAAATTTACTAATTCGGATCTTAGTAATGTAAATTAGGAAATCAAATCGAAGGTTGCAGTTTGAAGTTCTTTACTTGAAAAAATCTACTTCTGATTTTAGAAATTACAATTTGAAATTTAGATCTAAGTTAATAGTTTGACGTTCTTTACATCAAAATAACTAAATTTTATTTTAGAATAGTTAATTTGTAAATCAAAACTAAGTTATTAGTTTGAAGTTCTTTACTTGAAAATATCTACTTCTGATTTTAATAACGACAATTTGAAAATCAGAAGATTTAAGTTAATAGTTTGACGTTCTTTACTTCAAAACAACTAAGTCTTATTTTAGTAAAGTGAATTTGTATGTCATAACTAAGATATTCGTATGAAGTACTTTACTTGAAAAAAACTACTACTGATTTTAGAAATGACAATTTGAAAATTAGATCTAAGTTAACAGTTTGACGTTCTTTACTTCAAAATAACTAAGCCTTATTTTAGACTAACGAATTTGTAAATCAAAACTAAGTTATTAGTTTAAAGTTTTTTACTTCAAATATACTAATTCGGATCTTAGTAATGTAAATTTCGAAATCAAATCTAAGGTTGTAGTTTGAAGTTCTTTACTTGAAAATATCTACTTCTGATTTTAGAAATTACAATTTGAAAATCAGATATAAGTTAATAGTTTGACGTTCTTTACTTCAAATAACTAAGCCTTAGTTTAGACTAGTGAATTTGTAAATCAAAACTAAGTTATTATTTTAAAGTTATTTACTTCAAATATACTAATTCGGGTCTTAGTAATGTAAATTTCGAAATCAAATCGAAGGTTGTAGTTTGAAGTTCTTTACTTGAAAATATCTACTTCTGATTTTAGAAATTACAATTTGAAAATCAGATATAAGTTAGTAGTTTGACGTTCTTTACTTCAAAATAAGTAATGCTTATTTTAGAATAGTTAATTTCTAAATCAAAGCTAAGTTATTAGTTTGAAGTTCTTTACTTGAAAATATCTACTATTGATTTTAGAAATGACAATTTGAAAATCAGATCTAAGTTAATAGTTTGAGGTTTTTTACTTCAAAATAACTACGTCTTAATTTAGAATATTCAATTTGTAAATCAAAACTAAGTTATTAGTTTAAAGTTCTTTTCTTGAAAATATCTGCTTCAGATTATAGAAATGACAATTTGAAAATCAGATCTAAGTTAATAGTTTGACGTTCTTTACTTCAAAATAACTCAGTCATATTTTAGAATACTGAATTTGTAAATCAAATCGAAGGTTGTAGTTTGAAGTTCTTTACTTGAAAAAATCTACTTCTGATTTTAGAAATGACAATTTGAAAGTCAGGTCTAAGTTAATAGTTTGACGTTTTTACTTCGAAATAACTAAGCCTTATTTTATACTAGTAAATTTGTAAATCAAAACTAAGTTATTTGTTTGAAGTTCTTTACTTGATAATATCCACTACTGATTTTAGAAATGACAATTTGAAAATCAGATCTAAGTTAATAGTTTGACGTTTTTACTTCAAAATAACTAAGCTTATTTTAGTATAGTGAATTTCTAAATCAAAGCTAAGTTATTAGTTTGAAGTTTTTTACTTGAAATTATTTACTTCTGATTTTAGAAATGACAATTTGAAAATCAGATCTAAGTTTATAGTTTGACGTTTTTTACTTCAAAATAACTAAGTCTTATTTTAGAATAGTGAATTTGTAAATCAAAGCTAAGTTATTAGTTTAAAGTTCTTTACTTGAAAATATCTACTTCTGATTTTAGAAAAGACAATTTGACAATCAGATCTAAGTTAATAGTTTGACGTTCTTTACTTCTAAATAACTAAGTCTAATTTTAGTATAGTGAATTTGTAAATCAAAACTAAGTTATTAGTTTGAAGTTCTTTACTTCAAAATATCTACTACTGATTTTAGAAATGACAATTTGAAAATCAGATCTCAGTTAATAGTTTAAAGTTCTTTACTTCAAAATAAATAAGTCTTATTTTAGACTACTTAATTTGTAAATCAAAACTAAGTTATTAGTTTGCAGTTCTTTACTTGAAAATATCAACTACTGATTTTAGAAATGACAATTTGAAAATCAGATCTAAGTTAATAGTTTGACGTTCTTTACTTCAAAATAACTAAATCTTATTTTAGAATAGTGAATTTGTAAATCAAAGCTAAGTTATTAGTTTAAAGTTCTTTACTTGAAAATATCTACTTCTGATTTTAGAAATGACAATTTGAAAATCAGATCTAAGTTAATAGTTTGACGTTCTTTACTTCTAAATAACTAAGTCTTATTTTAGTATAGTGAATTTGTAAATCAAAACTAGGTTATTAGTTAGCAGTTCTTTACTTCAAAATATCTACTACTGATTTTAGAAATGACAATTTGAAGATCAAATCTCAGTTAATAGTTTGACTTTCTTTACTTCAAAATAACTAAGTTTTATTTTAGACTAGTGAGTTTGTAAATCAAAACTAAGTTATTAGTTTAAAGTTTTTTACTTCAAATTTACTAATTCGGATCTTAGTAATGTAAATTTGGAAATCAAATCTAAGGTTGTAGTTTGAAGTTCTTTACTTGAAAATATCTACTTTTGATTTTAGAAATTACATTTTGAAAATCAGGTCCAAGTTATTAGTTTGAAGTTTTTTACTTGAAAAAATCTACTACTGATTTTAGAAATGACAATTATAAATCAGATCTAAGTTAACAGTTTGACGTTCTTTACTTCAAAATAACTAAGTGTTATTTTAGACTAGTGTATTTGTAAATCAAAGCTAAACTATTAGTTTAAAGTTTTTTACTTCAAATTTAATAATTCGGATCTTAGAAATGTAAATTTGAGAATAAAACCTAAGGTTGTATTTTGAAGTTCTTTACTTGAAAATATCTACTTCTGATTTTAGAAATGACAATTTGAAACTCAGATATAAGTTAATAGTTTGACGTTCTTTACTTCAAAATAACTAAGACTTATTTTAGAATAGTCAATTTGTAAATCAAAGCTAAGTTATTAGTTTGAAGTTCTTTACTTGAAAATATCTACTTTTGATTTTAGAAATGACAATTTGAAAATCAGATCTAAGTTAATAGTTTGACGTTCTTTACCCCAAAATAACTAAGACTTATTTTAGAATAGTCAATTTGTAAATCAAAACTAAGTTATTAGTTTAAAGTTCTTTTCTTGAAAATATCTGCTTCAGATTATAGAAATGACAATTTGAAAATCAGATCTAAATTAATAGTTTGACGTTCTTTACTTCAAAATAACTAAGACTTGTTTTAGAATAGTCAATTTGTAAATCAAAGCTAAGTTCTTAGTGTGAAGTTCTTTACTTGAAAAAAACTACTACTGCTTTTAGAAATGATAATTTGAAAATTAGATCTAAGTTAATAGTTTGACGTTCTTTACTTCAAAATAACTAAGCCTTATTTTAGACTAGCGAATTTGTAAATCAAAACTAAGTTACTAGTTTAAAGTTTTTTACTTCAAATATACTAATTCGGATCTTAGTAATGTAAATTTCGAAATCAAATCTAAGGTTGTAGTTTGAAGTTCTTTACATGAAAATGTTTACTTCTGATTTTAGAAATGGTAATTTGAAAATCAGAGCTAAGTGAATAGTTTGACGTTCTTTACTTCAAAATAACTAAGTCTTATTATAGTATAGTGAATTTGTAAATCAAAGCTCTGTTATTAGTTTGCACTTCTTTACTTGAAAATATCTACTTCTCATTTTAGAAATGACAATTTTAAATCAGCTCTAAGTTAATAGTTTGACGTTCTTTACTTCAAATAACTAAGCCTTAGTTTAGACTAGTGAATTTGTAAATCAAAACTAAGTTATTAGTTTAAAGTTATTTACTTCAAATATACTAATTCGGGTTTTAGTAATGTAAATTTCGAAATCAAATCGAAGGTTGTAGTTTGAAGTTCTTTACTTGAAAATATCTACTTCTGATTTTAGAAATTACAATTTGAAAATCAGATATAAGTTAATAGTTTGACGTTCTTTACTTCAAAATAACTAATGCTTATTTTAGAATAGTTAATTTGTAAAACAAAGCTAAGTTATTAGTTTGAAGTTCTTTACTGGAAAATATCTACTACTGAGTTTAGAAATGACAATTTGAAAATAAGATCTAAGTTAATAGTTTGAGGTTTTTTACTTCAAAATAACTACGTCTTAATTTAGAATATTCAATTTGTAAATCAAAACTAAGTTATTAGTTTAAAGTTCTTTTCTTGAAAATATCTGCTTCAGATTATAGAAATGACTATTTGAAAATCAGATCTCAGTTAATAGTTTGACGTTCTTTACTTCAAAATAACTCAGTCTTATTTTAGAATACTGTATTTGTAAATCAAATCGAAGGTTGTTGTTTGAAGTTTTTTACTTGAAAAAATCTACTTCTGATTTTAGAAATTACAATTTGAAAATCAGATATAAGTTAATACTTTGACGTTCTCTACTTCAAAATAACTAAGACTTATTTTAGAATAGTCAATTTGTAAATCTAAGCTAAGTTATTAGTGTGAAGTTCTTTACTTGAAAATATCTACTTCTTATTTTAGAAATGACAATTTGAAAATCAGATCTAAGATAAAAGTTTGAAGTTCTTTACTTCAAATAACTAAGCCTTAGTTTACACTAGTGAATTTGTAAATCAAAACTAAGTTATTAGTTTAAAGTTATTTACTTCAAATATACTAATTCGGGTCTTAGTAATGTAAATTTCGAAATCAAATCGAAGGTTGTAGTTTGAAGTTCTTTACTTGAAAATATCTACTTCTGATTTTAGAAATTACAATTTGAAAATCAGATATAAGTTAATAGTTTGACGTTCTTTACTTCAAATAACTAAGCCTTAGTTTAGACTAGTGAATTTGTAAATCAAAACTAAGTTATTAGTTTAAAGTTATTAACTTCAAATATACTAATTCGCGTCTTAGTAATGTAAATTTCGAAATCAAATTGAAGGTTGTAGTTTGAAGTTCTTTACTTGAAAATATCTACTTCTGATTTTAGAAATTACAATTTGAAAATCAGATATAAGTTAATAGTTTGACGTTCTTTACTTCAAAATAACTAATGCTTATTTTAGAATAGTTAATTTGTAAATCAAAGCCAAGTTATTAGTTTGAAGTTCTTTACTTGAAAATATCTACTACTGATTTTAGAAATGACAATTTGAAAATCAGATCTAAGTTAATAGTTTGAGGTTTCTTACTTCAAAATAACTACGTCTTAAATTAGAATATTCAATTTGTAAATCAAAACTAAGTTATTAGTTTAAAGTTCTTTTCTTGAAAATATCTGCTTCAGATTATAGAAATGACAATTTGAAAATCAGATCTAAATTAATAGTTTGACGTTCTTTACTTCAAAATAACTAAGACTTGTTTTAGAATAGTCAATTTGTAAATCAAAGCTAAGTTCTTAGTGTGAAGTTCTTTACTTGAAAAAAACTACTACTGATTTTAGAAATGATAATTTGAAAATTAGATCTAAGTTAATAGTTTGACGTTCTTTACTTCAAAATAACTAAGCCTTATTTTAGACTAGCGAATTTGTAAATCAAAACTAAGTTATTAGTTTAAAGTTTTTTACTTCAAATATACTAATTCGGATCTTAGTAATGTAAATTTCGAAATCAAATCTAAGGTTGTAGTTTGAAGTTCTTTACTTGAAAATGTCTACTTCTGATTTTAGAATTGGTAATTTGAAAATCAGAGCTAAGTTAATAGTTTGACGTTCTTTACTTCAAAATAACTAAGTCTTATTATAGTATAGTGAATTTGTAAATCAAAGCTCTGTTATTAGTTTGCACTTCTTTACTTGAAAATATCTACTTCTCATTTTAGAAATGACAATTTTAAATCAGATCTAAGTTAATAGTTTGACGTTCTTTACTTCAAATAACTAAGCCTTAGTTTAGACTAGTGAATTTGTAAATCAAAACTAAGTTATTAGTTTAAAGTTATTTACTTCAAATATACTAATTCGGGTTTTAGTAATGTAAATTTCGAAATCAAATCGAAGGTTGTAGTTTGAAGTTCTTTACTTGAAAATATCTACTTCTGATTTTAGAAATTACAATTTGAAAATCAGATATAAGTTAATAGTTTGACGTTCTTTACTTCAAAATAACTACTGCTTATTTTAGAATAGTTAATTTGTAAAACAAAGCTAAGTTATTAGTTTGAAGTTCTTTACTGGAAAATATCTACTACTGAGTTTAGAAATGACAATTTGAAAATCAGATCTAAGTTAATAGTTTGAGGTTTTTTACTTCAAAATAACTACGTCTTAATTTAGAATATTCAATTTGTAAATCAAAACTAAGTTATTAGTTTAAAGTTCTTTTCTTGAAAATATCTGCTTCAGATTATAGAAATGACAATTTGAAAATCAGATCTCAGTTAATAGTTTGACGTTCTTTACTTCAAAATAACTCAGTCTTATTTTAGAATACTGTATTTGTAAATCAAATCGAAGGTTGTTGTTTGAAGTTTTTTACTTGAAAAAATCTACTTCTGATTTTAGAAATTACAATTTGAAAATCAGATATAAGTTAATACTTTGACGTTCTCTACTTCAAAATAATTAAGACTTATTTTAGAATAGTCAATTTGTAAATCTAAGCTAAGTTATTAGTGTGAAGTTCTTTACTTGAAAATATCTACTTCTTATTTTAGAAATGACAATTTGAAAATCAGATCTAAGATAATAGTTTGAAGTTCTTTACTTCAAATAACTAAGCCTTAGTTTACACTAGTGAATTTGTAAATCAAAACTAAGTTATTAGTTTAAAGTTATTTACTTCAAATATACTAATTCGGGTCTTAGTAATGTAAATTTCGAAATCAAATCGAAGGTTGTAGTTTGAAGTTCTTTACTTGAAAATATCTACTTCTGATTTTAGAAATTACAATTTGAAAATCAGATATAAGTTAATAGTTTGACGTTCTTTACTTCAAAGTAACTAAAGATTATTTTAGAATACTTAATTTGTAAATCAACGCTAAGTTATTAGTTTGAAGTTCTTTACTTGAAAATATCTACTACTGATTTTAGAAATGACAATTTGAAATTCAGATCTAAGTTAATAGTTTGAGGTTTTTTACTTCAAAATAACTACATCTTAATTTAGAATATTTAATTTATAAATCAAAACTAAGTTATTAGTTTAAAGTTCTTTTTTTGAAAATATCTGCTTCAGATTATAGAAATGACAATTTGAAAATCAGATCTAAATTAATAGTTTGACGTTCTTTACTTCAAAATAACTCAGTCTTATTTTAGAATACTAAATTTGTAAATCAAATCGAAGGTTGTAGTTTGAAGTTCTTTACTTGAAAAAATCTACTTCTGATTTTAGAAATTACAATTTGAAAATCAGATATAAGTTAATTGTTTGACGTTCTCTACTTCAAAATAACTGAAACTTATTTTAGAATAGTCAATTTGTAAATCAAAGCTAAGTTATTAGTGTGAAGTTCTTTACTTGAAAATATCTAATTCTGATTTTAGAAATAACAATTTGAAAATCAGATCTAAATTAATAGTTTGACGTTCTTTACTTCTAAATAACTCAGTCTTATTTTAGAATACTGAATTTGTAAATCAAATCGAAGGTTGTAGTTTGAAGTTCTCTACTTGAAAAAATCTACTTCTGATTTTAGAAATTACAATTTGAAAATCAGATATAAGTTAATAGTTTGACGTTCTCTACTTCAAAATAACTAAAACTTATTTTAGAATAGTCAATTTGTAAATCAAAGCTAAGTTATTAGTGTGAAGTTCTTTACTTGAAAATATCTACTTCTGATTTTATAAATGACAATTAGAAAGTCAGGTCTAAGTTAATAGTTTGACGTTTTTACTTCGAAATAACTAAGACTTATTTTAGAATAGAGAATTTGTAAATCAAAGCTAACTTTTTAGTTTGAAGTTCTTTACTTGAAAATATCTACTTTTGATTTTAGAAATTACAATGTGAAAATCAGGTCCAAGTTATTAGTTTGAAGTTCTTTACTTAAAAATATCTACTACTGATTTTAGAAATGACAATTTGAAAATCAGATCTAAGTTAATAGTTTGACGTTCTTTACTTCAAAATAACTAAGTGTTATTTTAGACTAGTGCATTTGTAAATCAAAGCTAAGCTATTAGTTTAAAGTTTTTTCCTTCAAATTTACTAATTCGGATCTTAGAAATGTAAATTTGAGAATAAAACCTAAGGTTGTATTTTGAAGTTCTTTACTTGAAATTATCTACTTCTGATTTTAGAAATAACAATTTGAAAAGCAGATCTAAGTTAATAGTTTGACGATCTCTACATCAAAATAACTAAGTCTTATTTTAGAATAGTGAATTTGTAAATCAAAGCTAAGTTTTTAGTTTGAAGTTTTTTACTTAAAAAAATTTACTTCTGATTTTAGAAATTACAATTTGAAAATCAGGTCTAAGTTAATAGTTTGACGTTTTTTACTTCACATTAACTAAGTCTTATTTTAGACTAATAAATTTGTAAATCAAAACTAAGTTATTAGTTTAAAGTTCTTTTCTTGAAAATATCTGCTTCAGATTATAGAAATGACAATTTGAAAATCAGATCTAAGTTATTATTTTAACGTTCTTTACATCAAAATAACTAACTTTTATTTTAGGATAGTTAATTTGTAAATCAAAACTAAGTTATTAGTTTGAAGTTCTCTACTTGAAAATATCTACTTCTGATTTTAGAAATGACAATTTGAAAATCAGATCTAAGTTAATAGTTTGACGTTCTTTACCTCAATATAACTAAGTCTAATTTAGACTAGTTAATTTGTAAATCAAAACTAAGTTATTAGTTTGAAGTTCTTTACTTGAAAATATCTACTACTGATTTTAGAAATGACAATTTGAAAATCAAATCTAGGTTAATAGTTTTGCGTTTTTTACTACAATATAACCAAGTCTTATTTTAGAATAGTGAATTAGTAAATCAAAACTAAGTTATTAGTTTGAAGTTCTTTACTTTGAAATATCTACTTCTGATTTAAAAAATGACAATTTGAAAATCAGATCTAGGTTAATAGTTTGACGTTCTTTACTTCAAAATAGATAAGTCTTATTTTAGAATACTGTATTTGTAAATCAAAACTAAGTTGTTCGTTTGAAGTACTTTATTTGAAAATATCTGCTTCAGATTTTAGAAATGACAATTTGAAAATCAGATCTAAGTTAATAGTTTGACGTTCTTTACTTCAAAATGACTTAGTCTTATTTTATACTAATGAATTTGTAAATCAAACCTAAGTTATTAGATTGAAGTACTTAACTTGTAAATATCTACTTCTGATTCTAAAAATGACAATTTGAAAATCAGATCTAAGTTAATAGTTTGACGTTCTTTACTTCAAAATAACTAAGTCTTATTTTAGAATAGTGAATTAGTAAATCAAAACTAAGTGATTAGTTTGAAGTTCTTTACTTTGAAATATCTACTTCTGATTTAAGAAATTTCAATTTGAAAATCAGGTCTAAGTTAATAGTTTGACGTTCTTTACTTCAAAATAGATAAGTCTTATTTTAGAATACTGTATTTGTAAATCAAAGCTAAGTTATTAGTTTAAAGTTTTTTACTTCAAATTCACTAATTCGGAACATAGTAATGTAAATTTGGAAATCAAATCTAAGGTTGTAGTTTGAAGCTCTTTACTTGAAAATATCTACTTCTAATTTTAGAAATGACAATTTGAAAATCAGATCTAAGTTAATAGTTTGTCGTTTTTTACTTCTAAATAACTAAGTCTTATTTTAGTATAGTGAATTTGTAAATCGAAACTATGTTATTAGTTTGAAGTTCTCTACTTGAAAATATCTACTACTGATTTTAGAAATGACAATTTGAAAATCAGATCTAAATTAATAGTTTGACGTTCTTTACTTCTGAACAACTAAGTCTTATTTTAGACTAGTGAATTTCTAAATCAAAACTAAGTTTATTACTTTAAAGTTTTTTACTACAAATTTACTAATTCAGATCTTAGTAATTTCAATTTGAAAATCAAATCTAAGGTTGTAGTTTGAAGTTCTTTACTTGAAAATATCTACTTCTGATTTTAGAAATGACAATTTGAAAATCAGATCTAAGTTAATAATTTGAAGTTCTTTACTTCAAAATAACCAAGTCTTATTTAAGACTAGTGAATATGTAAATCAAAACTAAATTATTAATTTAAAGTTTTTTACTTTAAATTTACTAATTCGGATCTTGGAAATGTAAATTTGAAAATCATATTTAAGGTTTTATTTTGAAGGTTTATAATTGAATATATGTACTTCTGATTTTAGAAATGACAATTTAAAAATCAGATCTAGTTATTAGTTTGACGTTCTTTACTTCGAAATAACTAAGTCTTATATTAGAATAGGGAATTTGTAAATCAAAACTAAGTTATTAGTTTAAAGTTCTTTACTTGAAAATATCTGCTTCAGATTTTAGAAAAGACAATTTGAAAATTAGATCTAAGTTAATAGTTTGACGTTCTTTACTTCAAAATAACTAAGTCTTATTTTAGAATAGTGAATTAGTAAATCAAAACTAAGTGATTAGTTTGAAGTTCTTTACTTTGAAATATCTACTTCTGATTTTAGAAATGACAATTTGAAAATCAGATCTAAGTTAATAGTTTGACGTTCTTTACCCCAAAATAACTAAGACTTATTTTAGAATACTGATTTTGTAAATCAAAGCTAAGTTATTAATTTGAAGTTCTTTACTTCAAATTTACTAATTCGGATCTTAGTAATGTAAATTTGGAAATCAAATCGAAGGTTGCAGTTTGAAGTTCTTTACTTGAAAAAATCTACTTCTGATTTTAGAAATTACAATTTGAAATTTAGATCTAAGTTAATAGTTGGACGTTCTTTACATCAAAATAACTAAATTTTATTTTAGAATAGTTAATTTGTAAATCAAAACTAAGTTATTAGTTTGAAGTTCTTTACTTGAAAATATCTACTTCTGATTTTAATAACGACAATTTGAAAATCAGAAGATTTAAGTTAATAGTTTGACGTTCTTTACTTCAAAACAACTAAGTCTTATTTTAGTAAAGTGAATTTGTATGTCATAACTAAGATATTCGTATGAAGTACTTTACTTGAAAAAAACTTTTACTGATTTTAGAAATGACAATTTGAAAATTAGATCTAAGTTAATAGTTTGACGTTCTTTACTTCAAAATAACTAAGCCTTATTTTAGACTAACGAATTTGTAAATCAAAACTAAGTTATTAGTTTAAAGTTTTTACTTCAAATATACTAATTCGGATCTTAGTAATGTAAATTTCGAAATCAAATCTAAGGTTGTAGTTTGAAGTTCTTTACTTGAAAATATCTACTTCTGATTTTAGAAATGATAATTTGAAAATCAGAGCTAAGTTAATAGTTTGACGATCTTTACTTCAAAATAACTAAGTCTTATTATAGTATAGTGAATTTGTAAATCAAAGCTATGTTATTAGTTTGCACTTCTTTACTTGAAAATATTTATTTCTTATTTTAGAAATGACAATTTGAAAATCAGATATAAGTTAATAGTTTGACGTTCTTTACTTCAAATAACTAAGCCTTAGTTTAGACTAGTGAATTTGTAAATCAAAACTAAGTTATTAGTTTAAAGTTATTTACTTCAAATATACTAATTCGGGTCTTAGTAATGTAAATTTCGAAATCAAATCGAAGGTTGTAGTTTGAAGTTCTTTACTTGAAAATATCTACTTCTGATTTTAGAAATTACAATTTGAAAATCAGATATAAGTTAGTAGTTTGACGTTCTTTACTTCAAAAGAAGTAATGCTTATTTTAGAATAGTTAATTTCTAAATCAAAGCTAAGTTATTAGTTTGAAGTTCTTTACTTGAAAATATCTACTATTGATTTTAGAAATGACAATTTGAAAATCAGATCTAAGTTAATAGTTTGAGGTTTTTTACTTCAAAATAACTACGTCTTAATTTAGAATATTCAATTTGTAAATCAAAACTAAGTTATTAGTTTAAAGTTCTTTTCTTGAAAATATCTGCTTCAGATTATAGAAATGACAATTAGAAAATCAGATCTAAGTTAATAGTTTGACGTTCTTTACTTCAAAATAACTCAGTCATATTTTAGAATACTGAATTTGTAAATCAAATCGAAGGTTGTAGTTTGAAGTTCTTTACTTGAAAAAATCTACTTCTGATTTTAGAAATGACAATTTGAAAGTCAGGTCTAAGTTAATAGTTTGACGTTTTTACTTCGAAATAACTAAGCCTTATTTTAGACTAGTAAATTTGTAAATCAAAACTAAGTTATTTGTTTGAAGTTCTTTACTTGATAATTTCCACTACTGATTTTAGAAATGACAATTTGAAAATCAGATCTAAGTTAATAGTTTGACGTTTTTACTTCAAAATAACTAAGCTTATTTTAGTATAGTGAATTTCTAAATCAAAGCTAAGTTATTAGTTTGAAGTTTTTTACTTGAAATTATTTACTTCTGATTTTAGAAATGACAATTTGAAAATCAGATCTAAGTTTATAGTTTGACGTTTTTTACTTCAAAATAACTAAGTCTTATTTTAGAATAGTGAATTTGTAAATCAAAGCTAAGTTATTAGTTTAAAGTTCTTTACTTGAAAATATCTACTTCTGATTTTAGAAAAGACAATTTGAAAATCAGATCTAAGTTAATAGTTTGACGTTCTTTACTTCTAAATAACTAAGTCTAATTTTAGTATAGTGAATTTGTAAATCAAAACTAAGTTATTAGTTTGAAGTTCTTTACTTCAAAATATCTACTACTGATTTTAGAAATGACAATTTGAAAATCAGATCTCAGTTAATAGTTTGAAGTTCTTTACTTCAAAATAAATAAGTCTTATTTTAGACTACTTAATTTGTAAATCAAAACTAAGTTATTAGTTTGCAGTTCTTTACTTGAAAATATCAACTACTGATTTTAGAAATAACAATTTGAAAATCAGATCTAAGTTAATAGTTTGACGTTCTTTACTTCAAAATAACTAAATCTTATTTTAGAATAGTGAATTTGTAAATCAAAGCTAAGTTATTAGTTTAAAGTTCTTTACTTGAAAATATCTACTTCTGATTTTAGAAATGACAATTTGAAAATCAGATCTAAGGTAATAGTTTGACGTTCTTTACTTCTAAATAACTAAGTCTTATTTTAGTATAGTGAATTTGTAAATCAAAACTAGGTTATTAGTTAGCAGTTCTTTACTTCAAAATATCTACTACTGATTTTAGAAATGACAATTTGAAGATCAAATCTCAGTTAATAGTTTGACTTTCTTTACTACAAAATAACTAAGTCTTATTTTAGACTAGTGAGTTTGTAAATCAAAACTAAGTTATTAGTTTAAAGTTTTTTACTTCAAATTTACTAATTCGGATCTTAGTAATGTAAATTTGGAAATCAAATCTAAGGTTGTAGTTTGAAGTTCTTTACTTGAAAATATCTACTTTTGATTTTAGAAATTACATTTTGTAAATCAAAGCTAAGCTATTAGTTTAAAGTTTTTTACTTCAAATTTACTAATTCGGATCTTAGAAATGTAAATTTGAGAATAAAACCTAAGGTTGTATTTTGAAGTTCTTTACTTGAAAATATCTACTTCTGATTTTAGAAATGACAATTTGAAACTCAGATATAAGTTAATAGTTTGACGTTCTTTACTGCAAAATAACTAAGACTTATTTTAGAATATTCAATTTGTAAATCAAAGCTAAGTTATTAGTTTGAAGTTCTTTACTTGAAAATATCTACTTTTGATTTTAAAAATGACAATTTGAATATCAGGTCTAACTTAATAGTTTGACGTTTTTTACTTCAAAATAACTAAGTTTATTTTAGTATAGTGAATTTGTAAATTAAAACTAAGTTATCTTCTAAGTTAATCTAAGTTAATAGTTTGACGTTCTTTACTTCTAAATAACTACGTTTTATTTTAGTATAGTGTATTTGTAAATGAAAACTAAGTTATTCGTTTGAAGTTATTTACTTAAAAATATCTCCTTCTGATTTAAGAAAGGACAATTTGAAAATCAGATCTATGTTAATAGTTTGACATTCTTTACTTCAAAATAACTAAGTCTTATTTTAGAATAGTGTACTTCTAAATCAAAACTAAGTTATTAGTTTGAAGTTTTTTACTTGAAAATATCTACAACTGATTTTAAAAATGACAATTTGAAAAGCAGATCTAAGTTCTTAGTTAGAAGTTCTTTACTTGAAAATATCTACTTCTGATTTTAAAAATGACAATTTGAAAATCCGAACTAAGCTATTAGTTTGACGTTCTTTACTTCTAAATAACTAAGTCTTATTTTAGTATAGTGAATTTGTAAATTAAAACTAAGTTATTGGTTTGAAGTTCTTTACTTGAAAATATCTACTTCTGATTTTAGAAATGACAATTTGAAAATCACATCTAAGTTAATAGTTTGACGTTCTTTACTTCTAAATAACTACCTTTTATTTTAGTATAGTGTATTTGTAAATGAAAACTAAGTTATTCGTTTGAAGTTATTTACTTAAAAATATCTCCTTCTGATTTAAGAAATGACAATTTGAAAATCAGATCTATGTTAATAGTTTGACGTTCTTTACTTCAAAATAACTAAGTCTTATTTTAGAATAGTGTACTTCTAAATCAAAACTAAGTTATTAGTTTGAAGTACTTTACTTAAAAATATCTACTTCTGATTTTAGAAATGACAATTTGAAAATCAGATCTAAGTTAGTAGTTTGACGGTCTTTACTTCAAAATAGATAAGTCTTATTTTAGAATACTGTATTTGTATATCAAAACCAAGTTATTAGTATGAAGTTCTTTACTTGAAAAAAACTACTACTGATTTTAGAAAAGACAATTTGAAAATCAGATCTAAGTTAATAGTTTGACGTTCTTTACTTCAAAATAACTAAGCCTTATTTTAGACTAGTGAATTTGTAAATCAAAACTAAGTTATTAGTTTAAAGTTTTTTACTTCAAATATACTAATTCGGATCTTAGTAATGTAAATTTCGAAATCAAATCGAAGGTTGTAGTTTGAAGTTCATTACTTGAAATTATCTACTACTGATTTTAGCAAGGACAATTTGAAAATCAGATCTAAGTTAATAGTTTGACGTTCTTTACTTCAAAATAACTAAGTCTTAGTTTAGAATAGTGAATTTGTAAATCAAAGCTAAGTTATTAGTTTAAAGTTTTTTACTTGAAAATATCTACTTCTGATTTTAGAATTGACAATTTAAAAATCAGATCTAAGTTAATAGTTTGACGTTCTTTACTTCAAAATAACTAAGTCTTGGTTTAGACTAGTGAGTTTGTAAATCAAAACTAAGTTATTAGTTTAAAGTTTTTTACTTCAAATTTACTAATTCAGATCTTAGTAATGTAAATTTGGAAATAAAATCTAAGGTTGTAGTTTGAAGTTCTTTACATGAAAATATCTACTTCTGATTTTAGAAATGACAATTTGAAAATCAGATCTAAGTTCATAGTTTGACGATCTCTACATCAAAATAACTAAGTCTTATTTTAGAATAGTGAATTTGTACATCAAAACTAAGTTATTAATTTGAAGTTTTTTACTTCAAATTTACTAATTCGGTTCTTAGTAATGTAAATTTGGAAATCAAATCGAAGGTTGTAGTTTGAAGTTTTTTACTTGAAAAAATCTACTTCTGATTTTAGAAATTACAATTTGAAAATCAGATATAAGTTAATAGTTTGACGTTCTCTACTTCAAAATAACTAAGACTTATTTTAGAATAGTCAATTTGTAAATCAAAGCTAAGTTATTAGTGTGAAGTTCTTTACTTGAAAATATCTACTTCTTATTTTAGAAATGACAATTTGAAAATCAGATCAAAGTTAATAGTTTGACGTCCTTTACTTCTAAACAAATAAGTCTTATTTTAGTATAGTGAATTTGTAAATCAAAACTAAGTTATTAGTTTGAAGTTCTTTACATCAAATTTACTAATTCGGATCTTAGTAATGTAAATTTTGAAATCAAATCTAAGGTTGTAGTTTGAAGTTCTTTACTTGAAAATATCTACTACTGATTTTAGAAATGACAATTTGAAAATCGGATCTAAGTTAATAGTTTGACTTTCTTTACTGCAAAATAACTAAGACTTATTTTAGAATAGTCAATTTGTAAATCAAAGCTAAGTTATTAGTTTGAGGTTCTTTACTTGAAAATATCTACTTTTGATTTTATAAATGACAATTTGAAAATCAGGTCTAACTTAATAGTTTGACGTTTTTAACTTCACATTAACTAGGTCTTATTTTAGAATATTCAATTTGTAAATCAAAACTAAGTTATTAGTTTAAAGTTCTTTTCTTGAAAATATCTGCTTCAGATTATAGAAATGACAATTTGAAAATCAGATCTAAGTTTATTGTTTGACGTTCTTTACATCAAAATAACTAAGCCTTATTTTAGAATACTCAATTAGTAAATCAAGGCTAAGTTATTAGTTTAAAGTTGTTTACTTGAAAATATCTACTTCTGATTTTAGAAATGACAATTTGAAAATCAGATCTAAGTTAATAGTTTGACGTTCTTTACTTCAAAATAACTAAGCCTTATTTTAGAATACTCAATTTGTAAATCAAGGCTAAGTTATTAGTTTAAAGTTCTTTACTTGAAAATATCTACTTCTTGTTTTAGAAATGACAATTTGAAAATCTGATCTAAGTTAATAGTTTGACGTTCTTTACTTCTAAATAACTAAGTCTTATTTTAGTATAGTGAATTTGTAATTTAAAACAAAGTTATTAGTTTGAAGTTCTTTATTGAAAATATCTACTACTGATTTTAGAAATGACAATTTGAAAATCAGATCTAAGTTAACAGTTTGACGTTCTTTACTTTAAAATACTTAAGTCTTATTTTAGATTAGTGAATTTGTAAATTAAAACTAAGTTATTAGTATAAAGTTCTGCACTTGAAAAAAACTACCACTGATTTTAGAAATGACAATTTGAAAATCAGATCTAAGTTAAGAGTTTGACGTTCTTTAATTCAAAATAACTAAGTCTTATTTTAGAATACTCAATTTGTAAATCAAGGCTAAGTTATTAGTTTAAAGTTGTTTACTTGAAAATATCTACTTCTGATTTTAGAAATGACAATTTTAAAATCAGATCTAAGTTAATAGTTTGACATTCTTTACTTCAAAACAACTAAGTCTTATTTTAGTATAGTGAATTTGTAAACCAAAACTAAGTTATTAGTATGAAGTTCTTCACTTGAAAAAAACTACCACTGATTTTAGAAATGACAATTTGAAAATCAGATCTAAGTTAATAGTTTGACGTTCTTTACTTCAAAATAACTAAGTCTTATTTTAGAATACTCAATTTGTAAATCAAGGCTAAGTTATTAGTTTTAAGTTCTTTAGTTGAAAATATCTACTTCTTGTTTAAGAAATGACAATTTGAAAATCAGATCTAAGTTAATAGTTTGACGTTCTTTACTTCTAAATAACTAAGTCTTATTTTAGTATAGTGAATTTGTAATTTAAAACAAAGTTATTAGTTTGAAGTTCTTTACTTGAAAATATTTACTACTGATTTTAGAAATGACAATTTGAAAATCAGATCTAAGTTAACAGTTTGACGTTCTTTACTTTAAAATAACTAAGTCTTATTTTAGACTAGTGAATTTGTAAATTAAAACTAAGTTATTAGTATGAAGTTCTTCACTTGAAAAAAACTACCACTGATTTTAGAAATGACAATTTGAAAATCAGATCTAAGTTAATAGTTTGACGTTCTTTACTTCAAAATAACTAAGTCTTATTTTAGAATACTCAATTTGTAAATCAAGGCTAAGTTATTAGTTTAAAGTTGTTTACTTGAAAATATCTACTTCTGATTTTAGAAATGACAATTTGAAAATCAGATCTAAGTTAATAGTTTGACGTCCTTTACTTCAAAACAACTAAGTCTTATTTTAGTATAGTGAACTTGTAAACCAAAACTAAGTTATTAGTATGAAGTTCTTCACTTGATAAAAACTACCACTGATTTTAGAAATGACAATTTGAAAATCAGATCTAAGTTAATAGTTTGACGTTCTTTACTTGAAAATATCTACTACTGATTTTAGAAATGACAATTTGAAAATCAGATCTAAGTCACGTTCTTTACTTCAAAATAACTAATTCTTATTTTAGAATACTCAATTTGTAAATCAAGGCTAAGTTATTAGTTTAAAGTTATTTACTTAAAAATATCTACTTCTTGTTTTAGAAATAACAATTTGAAAGTCAGATCTAAGTTAATAGTTTGACGTTCTTTACTTCTAAATAACTAAGTCTTATTTTAGTATAGTGAATTTGTAATTTAAAACAAAGTTATTAGTTTGAAGTTCTTTACTTGAAAATATCTACTACTGATTTTAGAAATGACAATTTGAAAATCAGATCTAAGTTAACAGTTTGACGTTCTTTACTTTAAAATAACTAAGTCTTATTTTAGACTAGTGAATTTGTAAATCAGAACTAAGTTATTAGTTTGAAGTTTTTTACATTGAAATAACTAATACGGATTTTTGTACTGTATATTTGCAAATCAAAGCTAAGGTTATAGTTTGAAGTTCTTTACTTGAAAATATCTACTGCTGATTTTAGAAATGATACTTTGAAAATCAGATCTAAGTTAATAGTTTGACGTTCTTTCTTTCAGTATAACTAAGTCTTACTTTAGTATAGTGAATTTGTAAAGCACAACCAACTTATTAGTTTTTAGTTCTTTACTTGAAAATATCTACTTCTGATTTTAGTAATCACAATTTAAAAATCAGGTCTAAGTTAATAGTTTGACGTTCTTAACTTCAAAATAACTAAGTCTTATTTTAGAACAGGGAATTTGTAAATCAAAACTAAGTTATTAGTTTGATGTTTTTTACATTGAAATAACTAATACGGATTTTTGTAATGTATATTTGAAAATCAAAGCTAAGGTTATAGTTTGAAGTTCTTTACTTGAAAATATCTACTTCTGATTTTAGTAATCACAATTTAAAAATCAGGTCTAAGTTAATAGTTTGACGTTCTTAACTTCAAAATAACTAAGTCTTATTTTAGAATAGAGAATTTGTAAATCAAAACTAAGTTATTAGTTTGACGTTCTTAACTTCAAAATAGATAAATCTAATTTTAGAATACTGTATTTGTAAATCAAAACTAAGTTATTAGTTTGAAGTACTTTACTTAAAAATATCTAAGTCTGATTTTAGAAATGACAATTTGAAAATCAGATCTATTTTATTAGTTTGACGTTCTTTACTTCTAAATAAGTAAGTCTTATTTTAGTATAGTGAATTTGTAAATCAAAACTAAGTTATTAGTTTGAAGTTCTTTACTTGAAAATTTCTACTACTGATTTTAGAAATGACAATTAGAAAATTAGATCTAAGTTAATAGTTTGACTTTTTTTACTTCAAATTAGATAAGTCTTATTTCACACTAGTGAAGTTGTAAATCAAAACTAAGTTATAAGTTTGAAGTTATTTACTTTGAAATATCTACTTCTGATTTAAGAATTGACAATTTGAAAATCAGATCTAATAGGATAGTTTGACGTTCTTTACTTTAAAATAGTTAAGTCTTATTTTAGAATAGTGTATTTCTTAATCCAAACTAAGTTATTAGTTTGAAGTACCTCACTTAAAAATAAATACTTCTGATTTCAGAAATGACAATTTGAAAATCAGATCTAAGTTAATAGTTTGACGTTTTTTACTTCAAAATAGATGGGTCTTATTTTAGAATAGTGTATTTCTAAATCCAAACTAAGTTATTAGTTTAAAGTTTTTTACTTCAAATTTACTAATACGGATCTTAGTAATGTAAATTTGGAAATCAAATCTAAGGTTGTAGTTTGAAGTTCTTTACTTGGAATTATCTACTTCTGATTTTAGAAATGACAATTTGAAAATCAGATCTAAGTTAATAGTTTGACGTTCTTTACTTCAAAATAACTAAGTCTTATTTTAGAATACTCAATTAGTAAATCAAGGCTAAGTTATTAGTTTAAAGTTGTTTACTTGAAAATATCTACTTCTGATTTTAGAATTGACAACTTGAAAATCAGATCTAAGTTAATAGTTTGACGTCCTTTACTTCAAAACCACTAAGTCTTATTTTAGAATAGTGAATTTGTAAATTAAAACTAAGTTATTAGTATGAAGTTCTTTACTTGACACAAACTACCACTGATTTTAGAAATAACAATTTGAAAAGCAGATCTAAGTTAGGCGTTTGACGTTCTTTACTTTAAAGTAACTAAGTCTTATTTTAGACTAGTGAATTTGTAAATCAAAACTGAGTTATTAGTTTAAAATTTTTTACTTCAAATTTACTAATTCGGATCTTAGTAATGTAAATTTGGAAATCAAATCTAAGGTTGTAGTTTGAAGTTCTTTACTTTAAAATATCTACTTCTGATTTAAAAATTACAATTTGAAAATCAGATCTAAGTTAACAGTTTGACGTTCTTTACTTCTAAATAACTAAGTCTTATTTTAGAATTATCAATTTGTAAATCAAAGCTAAGTTATTAGTCTGAAGGTCTTTACTTGAAAATATTTACTTCTGATTTTAGAAATGACAATTTGAAAATCAGGTCTAAGTTAATAGTTTGACGTTTTTAATTCAAAATAACTAAGTCTTATTTTAGACTAGTAAATTTGTAAATTAAAACTAAGTTATTAGTTTAAAGTTCTTTACTTGAAAATATCTACTACTGATTTTAGAAATGACAATTTGCAAATCAGATCTAAGTTAAAATTTTAACATTCTTTACATCGAAATAACTAAATTTTACTTTAGAATAGTTAATTTGTAAATCTAAACTAAGTTATTAGTTTAAAGTTCTTTACTTGAAAATATCTACTACTGATTTTAGAAATGACAATTTGCAAATCAGATCTAAGTTAAAATTTTAACGTTCTTTACATCGAAATAACTAAATTTTACTTTAGAATAGTTAATTTGTAAATCAAAACTAAGTTATTAGTTTAAAGTTGTTTACTTGAAAATATCTACTTCTGATTTTAGAATTGACAACTTGAAAATCAGATCTAAGTTAATAGTTTGACGTCCTTTACTTCAAAACCACTAAGTCTTATTTTAGAATAGTGAATTTGTAAATCAAAACTAAGTTATTAGTATGAAGTTCTTTACTTGACACAAACTACCACTGATTTTAGAAATAACAATTTGAAAAGCAGATCTAAGTTAGGCGTTTGACGTTCTTTACTTTAAAGTAACTAAGTCTTATTTTAGACTAGTGAATTTGTAAATCAAAACTGAGTTATTAGTTTAAAATTTTTTACTTCAAATTTACTAATTCGGATCTTAGTAATGTAAATTTGGAAATCAAATCTAAGGTTGTAGTTTGAAGTTCTTTACTTTAAAATATCTACTTCTGATTTAAAAATTACAATTTGAAAATCAGATCTAAGTTAACAGTTTGACGTTCTTTACTTCTAAATAACTAAGTCTTATTTTAGAATTATCAATTTGTAAATCAAAGCTAAGTTATTAGTTTGAAGGTCTTTACTTGAAAATATTTACTTCTGATTTTAGAAATGACAATTTGATAATCAGGTCTAAGTTAATAGTTTGACGTTTTTAATTCAAAATAACTAAGTCTTATTTTAGACTAGTAAATTTGTAAATTAAAACTAAGTTATTAGTTTAAAGTTCTTTACTTGAAAATATCTACTACTGATTTTAGAAATGACAATTTGCAAATCAGATCTAAGTTAAAATTTTAACATTCTTTACATCGAAATAACTAAATTTTACTTTAGAATAGTTAATTTGTAAATCTAAACTAAGTTATTAGTTTAAAGTTCTTTACTTGAAAATATCTACTACTGATTTTAGAAATGACAATTTGCAAATCAGATCTAAGTTAAAATTTTAACGTTCTTTACATCGAAATAACTAAATTTTACTTTAGAATAGTTAATTTGTAAATCAAAACTAAGTTATTAGTTTAAAGTTCTTTACTTGAAAATATCTACTTCTGATTTTAGAAATGACAATTAGCAAATCAGATCTAAGTTAAAATTTTAACGTTCTTTACTTCAAAATAACTAAGTCTTATTTTAGACTAGTGAATTTGTAAATCAAAACTAAGTTATTAGTTTAAAGTTTTTTACTTCAAATTTACTAATTCGGATCTTAGTAATGTAAATTTGGAAATCAAATCTAAAGTTGTAGTTTGAAGTTCTTTACTTGAAAATATCTACTTCTGATTTTAAAAATGACAATTTGTAAATCAGATCTAAGTTAATAGCTTGACGGTCTTTACTTCAAAATAAATAAATTTTATTTTACAATAGTTAATTTGTAAATCAAAACTAAGTTATTAGTTTGAAGTTCTTTACTTTGAAATATCTACTTCTGATTTAAGAGATGACAATTTGAAAATCAGATCTAAGTGAATAGTTTCACGTTCTTTACTTTAAAATAGATAAGTCTTATTTTAGAATAGCGTAATATATCGTTAGCGTAAAATATCTACTTCTGATTTTAGAAATGACAATTTGAAAATCAGATCTAAGTTAATAGTTTGACGTTCTTTACTTCAAAATACCTAAGTCTTATTTTAGTCTAGTAAATTTGTAAATCAAAACTAAGTTATTAGTTTGAAGTTCTTTACTTTGAAATATCTACTTCTGATTTAAGAAATGACAATTTGAAAATCAGATCTAAGTTAATAGTTTGACGTTCTTTACTTCAAAACAACTAAGTCTTATTTTAGTATAGTGAATTTGTAAATCAAAACTAAGTTATTAGTATGAAGTTCTTTACTTGACACAAACTACCACTGATTTTAGAAATAACAATTTGAAAAGCAGATCTAAGTTAGGCGTTTGACGTTCTTTACTTTAAAGTAACTAAGTCTTATTTTAGACTAGTGAATTTGTAAATCAAAACTGAGTTATTAGTTTAAAATTTTTTACTTAAAATTTACTAATTCGGATCTTAGTAATGTAAATTTGGAAATGAAATCTAAGGTTGTAGTTTGAAGTTCTTTACTTCAAAACAACTAAGTCTTATTTTAGTAGAGTGATTTTCTAAATCAAAACTAAGTTATTAGTTTGAAGTTCTTTACTTGAAAATATCTACTTCTGATTTTAGAAATGACAATTTGAAAATCAGATCTAAGTTAATGGCTTGACGGTCTTTACTTCAAAATAACTAAATTTTATTTTACAATAGTTAATTTGTAAATCAAAACTAAGTTATTAGTTTGAAGTTCTTTACTTTGAAATATCTACTTCTGATTTAAGAGATGACAATTTGAAAATCAGATCTAAGTGCATAGTTTCACGTTCTTTACTTCAAAACAACTAAGTCTTATTTTAGTATAGTGAATTTGTAAACCAAAACTAAGTTATTAGTATGAAGTTCTTCACTTGAAAAAAACTACCACTGATTTTAGAAATGACAATTTGAAAATCAGATCTAAGTTAATAGTTTGACGTACTTTACTTCAAAACAACTAAGTCTTATAATAGTATAGTGAATTTGTTAACCAAAACTAAGTTGTTAGTATGAAGTTCTTTACTTGAAAAAAACTACCACTTATTTTAGAAATGACAATTTGAAAATCAGATCTAAGTTAACAGTTTGACGTTTTTTACTTTAAAATAACTAAGTCTTATTTTAGACTAGTGAATTTGTAAATTAAAACTAAGTTATTAGTATGGAGTTCTTCACTTGAAAAAAACTACCACTGATTATAGAAATGACAATTTGAAAATCAGATCTAAGTTAATAGTTTGACGTTCTTTACTTCAAAATAACTAAGTCCTATTTTAGTATAGTAAATTTGTAATTTAAAACAAAGTTATTAGTTTAAAGTTGTTTACTTGAAAATATCTACTTCTAATTTTAGAAATGACAATTTGAAAATCAGATCTAAGTTAATAGTTTGACGTTCTTTACTTCAAAACAACTAAGTCTTATTTTAGTATAGTGAATTTGTAAACCAAAACTAAGTTATCAGTATGAAGTTCTTCACTTGAAAAAAACTACCACTGATTTTAGAAATGACAATTTGAAAATCAGATCTAAGTTAATAGTTTGACGTTCTTTACTTCTTAATAACTAAGTCTTATTTTAGTATAGTGAATTTGTAATTTAAAGCAAAGTTATTAGTTTGAAGTTCTTTACATGAAAATATCTACTACTGATTTTAGAAATGACAATTTGAAAATCAGATCTAAGTTAACAGTTTGACGTTCTTTACTTTAAAATAACTAAGTCTTATTTTAGACTAGTGAATTTGTAAATTAAAACTAAGTTATTAGTATGAAGTTCTTCACTTGAAAAAAACTACCACTGATTTTAGAAATGACAATTTGAAAATCAGAGCTAAGTTAATAGTTTGACGTTCTTTACTTCAAAATAACTAAGTCTTATTTTAGAATACTCAATTTGTAAATCAAGGCTAAGTTATTAGTTTAAATTTGTTTACTTGAAAATATCTACTTCTGATTTTAGAAATGACAATTTGAAAATCAGATCTAAGTTAATAGTTTGACGTTCTTTACTTCAGAACAACTAAGTCTTATTTTAGTATAGTGTATTTGTAAACCAAAACTAAGTTATTAGTATGAAGTTCTTCACTTGAAAAAAACTACCACTGATTTTAGAAATGACAATTTGAAAATCAGATCTAAGTTAATAATTTGACGTTCTTTACTTCAAAATAACCAAGTCATATTTTAGAATACTCAATTTGTAAATCAAGGCTAAGTTATTAGTTTAAAGTTCTTTACTTGAAAATATCTACTTCTGATTTTAGAAATGACAATTTGAAAATCAGATCTAAGTTAATAGTTTGACGTTCTTTACTTCAGAACAACTAAGTCTTATTTTAGTATAGTGTATTTGTAAACCAAAACTAAGTTATTAGTATGAAGTTCTTCACTTGAAAAAAACTACCACTGATTTTAGAAATGACAATTTGAAAATCAGATCTAAGTTAATATTTTGACGTTCTTTACTTCAAAATAACCAAGTCATATTTTAGAATACTCAATTTGTAAATCAAGGCTAAGTTATTAGTTTAAAGTTCTTTACTTGAAAATATCTACTTCTTGTTTTAGAAATGACAATTTGAAAATCAAATCTAAGTTAATAGTTTGACGTTCTTTACTTCAAAATAACTAAGTCCTATTTTAGTATAGTAAATTTGTAATTTAAAACAAAGTTATTAGTTTAAAGTTGTTTACTTGAAAATATCTACTTCTAATTTTAGAAATGACAATTTGAAAATCAGATCTAAGTTAATAGTTTGCCGTTCTTTACTTCAAAACAACTAAGTCTTCTTTTAGTATAGTGAATTTGTAAACCAAAACTAAGTTATCAGTATGAAGTTCTTCACTTGAAAAAAACTACCACTGATTTTAGAAATGACAATTTGAAAATCAGATCTAAGTTAATAGTTTGACGTTCTTTACTTCTTAATAACTAAGTCTTATTTTAGTATAGTGAATTTGTAATTTAAAGCAAAGTTATTAGTTTGAAGTTCTTTACATGAAAATATCTACTACTGATTTTAGAAATGACAATTTGAAAATCAGATCTAAGTTAACAGTTTGACGTTCTTTACTTTAAAATAACTAAGTCTTATTATAGACTAGTGAATTTGTAAATTAAAACTAAGTTATTAGTATGAAGTTCTTCACTTGAAAAAAACTACCACTGATTTTAGAAATGACAATTTGAAAATCAGAGCTAAGTTAATAGTTTGACGTTCTTTACTTCAAAATAACTAAGTCTTATTTTAGAATACTCAATTTGTAAATCAAGGCTAAGTTATTAGTTTAAATTTGTTTACTTGAAAATATCTACTTCTGATTTTAGAAATGACAATTTGAAAATCAGATCTAAGTTAATAGTTTGACGTTCTTTACTTCAGAACAACTAAGTCTTATTTTAGTATAGTGTATTTGTAAACCAAAACTAAGTTATTAGTATGAAGTTCTTCACTTGAAAAAAACTACCACTGATTTTAGAAATGACAATTTGAAAATCAGATCTAAGTTAATAATTTGACGTTCTTTACTTCAAAATAACCAAGTCATATTTTAGAATACTCAATTTGTAAATCAAGGCTAAGTTATTAGTTTAAAGTTCTTTACTTGAAAATATCTACTTCTGATTTTAGAAATGACAATTTGAAAATCAGATCTAAGTTAATAGTTTGACGTTCTTTACTTCAGAACAACTAAGTCTTATTTTAGTATAGTGTATTTGTAAACCAAAACTAAGTTATTAGTATGAAGTTCTTCACTTGAAAAAAACTACCACTGATTTTAGAAATGACAATTTGAAAATCAGATCTAAGTTAATATTTTGACGTTCTTTACTTCAAAATAACCAAGTCATATTTTAGAATACTCAATTTGTAAATCAAGGCTAAGTTATTAGTTTAAATTTGTTTACTTGAAAATATCTACTTCTTGTTTTAGAAATGACAATTTGAAAATCAAATCTAAGTTAATAGTTTGACGTTCTTTACTTCTAAATACCTAAGTCTTATTTTAGTATAGTGAATTTGTAGTTTAAAACTAAGTTATTAGTATGAAGTTCTTCACTTGAAAAAAACTACCACTGATTTTAGAAATGACAATTTGAAAATCAGATCTAAGTTAATAGTTTGACGATCTTTACTTCAAAATAACTAAGTCTTATTTTAGAATACTCAATTTGTAAATCAAGGCTAAGTTATTAGTTTAAATTTGTTTACTTGAAAATATCTACTTCTGATTTTAGAAATGACAATTTGAAAATCAGATCTAAGTTAATAGTTTGACGTTCTTTACTTCAGAACAACTAAGTCTTATTTTAGTATAGTGTATTTGTAAACCAAAACTAAGTTATTAGTATGAAGTTCATCACTTGAAAAAAACTACCACTGATTTTAGAAATGACAATTTGAAAATCAGATCTAAGTTAATAATTTGACGTTCTTTACTTCAAAATAACCAAGTCATATTTTAGAATACTCAATTTGTAAATCAAGGCTAAGTTATTAGTTTAAAGTTCTTTACTTGAAAATATCTACTTCTTGTTTTAGAAATGACAATTTGAAAATCAAATCTAAGTTAATAGTTTGACGTTCTTTAATTCTAAATACCTAAGTCTTATTTTAGTATAGTGAATTTGTAATTTAAAACTAAGTTATTAGTATGAAGTTCTTCACTTGAAAAAAACTACCACTGATTTTAGAAATGACAATTTGAAAATCAGATCTAAGTTAATAGTATGACGTTTTTTACTTCAAAATAACTAAGTCTTATTTCACACTAGTGAATTTGCAAATCAAAACTAAGTTATAAGTTTGAAGTTATTTACTTGAAAATATCTACTTCTGATTTTAGAAATTACAATTTGAAAATCAGATCTAAGGTAATAGTTTGACGTTCTTTACTTCAAAATAACTAAGTCTTAATTTAGAATAGTCAATATGTAAATCAAAGCTAAGTTATAAGTTTGAAGTTCTTTACTAAAAAATAACTACTACTGATTTTAGAAATGACAATTTGAAAATCAGATCTAAGTTAAAAGTTTGACGTACCTTACTTCAAAATAACTTAGTCGTATCTTAGAATAGTGAATTTGTAAATAAAAACTAAGTTATTAGTTTGTAGTTCTTTACTTGAAAATATCTACTTCTGATTTTAAAAAGGACAATTTGAAAATCAGATCTAAGTTAATGGTTTGACATTCTTTACTTCATAACAACTAGGGCTTATTTTAGTATAGTGAATTTGTAAATCAAAACTAAGTTATTAGTTTCAAGTTCTATACTTGAAAATATCAACTACTGATTTTAGAAATGACAATTTGAAAATCAGATCTAAGGTAATAGTTTGACGTTCTTTACTTCAAAATAACTATGTTTTATTCTAGAATAGAGAATTTGTAAATCAAAACTAAGTTATTAGTTTGAAGTTCTTTACTTTGAAATATCTACTTCTTTTTTAAGAAATGACAATTTGAAAAACAGATCTAAGTTAATAGAATGACGTTCTTTACTTCAAAATAGATAAGTCTTATTTTAGAATACTGTATTTGTAAATCAAAACTAAGTTGTTAGTTTGAAGTACTTTATTTGAAAATATCTGTTTCAGATTTTAGAAATGACAATTTGTAAATCAGATCTAAGTTAATAGTTTGACGTTCTTTACTTCAAACTTACTAAGTCTTATTTTAGACTAGTGAATTTGTAAATCAAAACTAAGTTATTAGTTTAAAGTTTTTTATTTCAAATTTAATAATTCGGATCTTAGTAATGTAAATATCGAAATCAAATCTAATAACTTAGTTTTGATTTACAAATTCACTAGTCTAAATTAAGACTTAACTATTAACTTAGATCTGATTTTCAAATTGTCATTTCTAAAATCAGAAGTAGATATTTTCATGTAAAGAACTAGAAACTATAACCTTAACTTTAATTTTTAAAATTTCAGTACAAAAATCCGTATTAGTTAATTTGAAAAAAAAACTTCAAATTAATAACTTACTTTTATTTAGAAATTCACTATTTTAAATAAGACTTAGTTATTTTAAAGTAAAGATAGTCAAACTATTAACTTAGATCTGATTTCCAAAATGTCATTTCCAAAATTAGAAGTAGATATTTTCAAGTAAAAAACTTTAAACTAATAAATTAGTTTTGATTTACAAATTCACTATTCCAAAATAAGACTTAGTTATTTTGAAGTAAAGAACGTCAAACTATTAACTTAGATCTAATTTCCAAATTGTCAGAAGTCAAAAAATCAGAAGTAGATATTTGCAAGTACAATACTTCAAACTAATTAGTTAGTTTTGATTTACAAATTCACAATACTAAAGTATGACTTAGTTATTTTGAAGTAAAAATCGTCAAACAATTAATTTAGTTCTGATTTTCAAATTGTCATTTCTAAAATGAGAAGTAGAATGACAAGTAAAGAGCTTCAAACTAATAACTTAGTTTTGATTTACAAATACACTATTCTAAAATAAGACTTATTTATTTTGAAGTTAAAACGTCTAACTATTTACTTAGATCTGATTTTCAAATTGTCATATCTAAAACCAGAAGTAGATATTTCAAAGAGAAAAACTTCAAACTAAAAACTTAGTTTAGATTTACAAATTCACTATTCTAATATAAGACTTCGTTATTTTGAAGTAAAGATCGTCAAACTATTAACTTAGTTCTGATTTTCAAATTGTAATTTCAAAAATCTGGAGTAAATATTTTCAAGTATAGTTTCAAGCTAATAACTTAGGTTTGATTTACAAATTCACTATTCTAAAATAAGACTTAGTAATTTTGAAGTAAAAATCGTCAAACTATTAACATAGATCTGATTTTCAAATTGTCATTTCTAAAATCAGAAGTAGATATTTCCAAGTAAGGAACTTCAAACTAATAACTTAGTTTTGATTTACAAATTCACTATTCTACAATAAGGCTTAGTTATTTTGAAGTAAAGAACGACAAACTATTAACTTAGACCTGACTTTCAAATTCTATTTCTAAAATCAGAAGTAAATATTTTCAAGTTAAGAACTTCATACTAATAACTTAGTTTTGATTTACTAATTTACTATTCTAAAATAAGACTTAGTTATTTTGAAGTAAAGAACGTCAAACCATTAACTTAGATCTGATTTTCAAATTGTCATTACTAAAAGCAGAAGTAGATATTTTCAAGTAAAGAACTTCAAACCAATAATTTAGTTTGTTTGAAGTAAAGAACATCAAACTATTAACTTAGATTTCACTTTCAAATTTAATTTCTGAAATCAGAAGTAGATATTTCATAGTATCGAACTTTAAACTAATAACTTAGCTTTGATTTACAAATTCACTATTCTAAAATAGTACTTAGTGATTTTGAAGTAAATAACGTCAAACTATTAACTTAGATATGATTTTCAAATTGTGATTTCTAAAATCAGTAGTAGATATTTTCAAGTAAAGAACTTCAAACTAATAACTTAGTTTTGACTTACAAATTCACTATACTAAAATAAGACTTAGTTATTTAGAAGTAAAGAACGTCAAACTTTTAACTTAGATCTGAATTTCAAATTGTCATTTCTAAAATCAGAAATAGATATTTTCAAGTATAAAACTGCAAACTAATTACGTAGTTTTGATTTACAAATTCACTAGTCTAAAATAAGACTTAGTTATTTTTAAGTAAATAACGTCAACTATTAACTTAGATCTGATTTTCAAATTGTCATTTCTAAAATCAGAATTAGATATTTTTAAGTAAAGAACTTCAGACTACAACCTAAGGTTTGATTTTCAAATTTACATTACTAAGATCCGTATTAGTAAATTTGTAGTGAAAAACTTTAAAGTAAAAACTTAGTTTTGATTTACAAATTCACCAGTCTAAAATAAGACTTATTTATTTTGAAGTTAAGAAAGTCAAACTATTAACTTAGATCTGATTTTAAAATTGTCATTTCTAAAATAAGATGTAGTTATTTTCAAGTAAACATCTTCAAACTATTTCTTTAGCTTTGATTTTCAAATTTACCTTACAAAAATCCGTTTTAATTCATTTGAAGTAAAAAACTTCAAAGGAATAACTAAGTTTTGATTTACAAATTCACTATTCTAAAATAAGACTTAGTTATTTTGAAGTAAAGACCGTTAAACTATTAAGTTAGAACTGATTTTCAAATTGTCATTTCTAAAATTAGAAGTAGATATTTTCAAGTAAAGTACTTCAAACAAATAATTTAGCTTGATTTACAAATAAACTATTCTAAAATAAGACTTAGTTATTTTGCAGTAAAAAATGTCAAACTATTAATTTAGATCAGATTTGCAAATTGTCATTTCTAAAATCAGAAGTAGATATTTTTAAGTAAAGAACTTCAAACTAATAACTTAATTTAGATTTACAAATAAAGTATTCTAAAATAAGCCATATCTATTTTGAAGTAAATGCCGTCAATTTAATAACTTAGATCTGATTTTCAAATTGTCATTTCTAAAATCAGAAGTCGATATTTTCAAGTAAAAAACTTCTAAGTACATCCTTAGATTTGATTTCCAAATTTACATCACTAAAATACGAATTAGTAAAGTTGAAGTAAAAAACTTTAAACTAATAATTTAGTTTTGATTTATAAATTCACTAGTCTAAAATAAGACTTATGCCCGGTTTCTCAATCGCGACTTAAGTTCCAGGTAGAGCTTAAGCTGCAGCTTAAGTTCCGACTGTTGCTTAAACCGTTGCACATTAGAGCTTAGCACCGGTTACGGCTCAAGCTCGACCTTAAATGTAAGATGCCGATTTCGACGACTTAAGACGTAGATCACAACCTATAACAATAGTTGCTAATAATAAAATTATTTAGTAGAGCATAAGTGTTCTGTGTTTTTAAATATGAATTATGTATTATTTTAAAAAATTTTACTTGCTCTATGGTCAGGTTATTTATTACTATGTTTGAGCGTATTTGTTCTTGTCCTCTGAATGCCATCACTTTTGTTTTATTTCGAATTTTACCATATTGTATTCTTTTATGGTTTGGCTCAGTTTAAAAACTAAGTTCGTAAAAAGCATGATTATTACAAAATCTTGGTAGTTCAGATTTGAGCAATGTTCCCTTCATTTGCGGATACTTCTTAAGAGTCACAATGCCAATATTTGAGGACGCCGACATTCTCGATAAAATTGAAAAATTCAATTATAGAAACGGCACAATGAGAACAACGTTCAAGAACAAAACCAATCAAATTACTGCGTTCAAAGTCAATAAGACAATTTCGGTACCAAGCATAACTATTGTGAGTGAACTATTAGAGTGAAACTAAGACGATTACCAAGAAAAATGAAAGACGAATTCAGAATGCCAAAATGAGGTTCCTACGGGCAGTAGCAGAATACCAAAACACAGATTAAAAAAATAATACCGATATAAGAACCAACTGCCGAAGAAAAGCTTCCATAACAGGCTGAGAGGAAGCCCCCCCAGAAAAAGTTAAAACAACCAATTCGAGTGAAGTGGTCCACTAGTAACGGACTACCAGTCTAAAACTTGCAGATAATGATGATCATGAATTGTGTATAGACTTGATAGATGTCGATAGAGTGGACATTATTGATAATGTTGAAGAGATTCAAGTAATCACAATTATTATTCCGATGAAGAATTTTTTAAAAGGTTTGGGTTAACTAAACTTATTGCTTCAAATTTAATAGTGGAAATTCAGGAACAGCTTGCAAATAGAACGAATGGGTATCTTGTTTTTTCCTTCTAATTTTATACTTATTCCATTTTAATCTTAAAATTTTTCAGTAATAATTATGTTTGTTCTAAAGATCAACGTTTAATAACTTTGCGTGACTATGCTACTGGGGGCCATTTAACGACAATATTGGAGATTATATTCATTGTGGTAAACCTACTGTCTCACGAATTGCAGCAAGAGTAGAACTATTGCTCAACTTTCCAAGAAATATATAATACATTTGCCAATAAATAAGGCAGAACTTACCAAACCTCTGTATAATTGTAAAATATCAATAATTTGATAATGTAAAAATCTGTTGTGTTTTGGTATTGTCAGTGTCACTTGCAATTTTATTAGATTTTACGACGTTGCCAAATTGACTGTCAGCTAAGCAATTGCCTAGATAACGCGACGTAATAATATTTTGGTGCAACTCGGCTTAGGCCCCAGGTAGAGCTTAGACGCGGTTAGCCCTTAGCCAGGCAACAGCTTAAGTTGCGATTGAGAAATAACATTAGTTATTTTGATGTAAAGAACGTCAAACTATTAATTTAGATCTGATTTTCAAATTGTCATTTCTTAAATCAGTAATAGATTTTTTCAAGTAAAAAACTGCAAACTAATAACTTAGTTTTGATTTACAAATTCATATTCTAAAATAAGACTTAGTTATTATGAAGTAAAGAACGTCAAACTATTAACTTAGATTTGATTTTCAAATTGTTATTTCTAAAATCAGAAGTAGATATTTTCAAGTAAAGAACTTCAAACTAATAACTTAGTTTTGATTTACAAATTCATATTCTAAAATAAGACTTAGTTATTTTGAAGTAAAAAACGTCAAACCATTAACTTAGATCTGATTTTCAAATTGTCATTACTAAAACCAGAAGTAGATATTTTCAAGTAAAGAACTTCAAACTAATAATCTAGTTTTGATTTCCAAATTTACTATTCAAAAATAAGACTTAATTATTTTGAAGTAAAGAACGTCAAACTATTAATTTAAATCTGATTTACAAATTGTCATTTCTAAAATCAGTAATAGATATTTTCAAGTAAAAAACTGCAAACTAATAACTTAGTTTTGATTTACAAATTCATATTCTAAAATAAGACTTAGTTATTTTGAAGTAAAAAACGTCAAACCATTAACTTAGATCTGATTTTCAAATTGTCATTACTAAAACCAGAACTAGATATTTTCGAGTAAAGAACTTCAAACTAATAATCTAGTTTTGATTTTCAAATTTACTATTCAAAAATAAGACTTAGTTATTATGAAGTAAAGAACGTCAAACTATTAACTTAGATTTGATTTTCAAATTGTTATTTCTAAAATCAGAAGTAGATATTTTCAAGTAAAGAACTTCAAACTAATAACTTAGTTTTGATTTACAAATTCATATTCTAAAATAAGACTTAGTTATTTTGAAGTAAAAAACGTCAAACCAATAACTTAGATCTGATTTTCAAATTGTCATTACTAAAACCAGAAGTAGATATTTTCAAGTAAAGAACTTCAAACTAATAATCTAGTTTTGATTTCCAAATTTACTATTCAAAAATAAGACTTAATTATTTTGAAGTAAAGAACGTCAAACTATTAATTTAAATCTGATTTACAAATTGTTATTTCTAAAATCAGAAGTAGATATTTACAAGTAAAGAACTTCAAAATACAACCTTAGGTTTTATTCTCAAATTTACATTTCTAAGATCCGAATTATTAAATTTGAAGTAAAAAACTTTAAACTAATAGCTTAGCTTTGATTTACAAATTCACTAGTCTAAAATAACACTTAGTTATTTTTAAGTAAATAACGTCAACTATTAACTTAGATCCGATTTTGAAATTGTCATTTCTAAAATCAGAATTAGATATTTTCAAGTAAAAAACTTCAGACTACAACCTAAGGTTAGATTTTCAAATTTCAAAAATCAAAACTAATAACTTAGTTTTGATTTACAAATTCACTATTCTATAATAGTACTTAGTTATTTTGAAGTAAACAAGGTCAAACTATTAACTTAAATATAATTTTGAAATTATCATTTCTAAAAACAGTAGTAGATATTTTCAAGTAAAAAACTTCAAACTACAACCTTAAAGTGTAACCTCCACAGGAAGTTTTACGTTAGTTTTACTTACTATTCTTCATTTGAACGTTGGTCTCTATTAAGAGTTTCGTTTCATTCTATTCGTCTTGGCTCTCCTGTTCTTGAACCAATTCGAAACCGCGTCGCTTCTAAGACCAAGTTGAAGCGCCAGTTCATCCCTCCTGCTGGGAGAAAGATATTGCGATTTTTGCAAAAACTCTTCTTCTAAGATGGCGGTTTGTTGGGCAGTGTAGACGGTTCTACTAACCGTTACGTTTCTGGTTTTAGTATCGCCTCGTCTCTGAGCGATCGATGTATTCCTTGGATAAGGGCTGAAACGATGAGAATGGTTTTGGCGTTCTTTAAGGCGCGATTTACAACCAACGACCGCCTTTTCATCTGAAGATGTTGGTGGTACTTTTGCAGGACTCTTTAGTAGTTTTTCGGCTTGCCAATCCTCAACCGCGTAATAGATTACAGATTCGGTCGAAGTGATTTCGGGCACGCGCACGAGATAATAACCGGGCGGAATGTTTTCGCGCGGAGATGGTGCGACGTGATCGATGTTTGTTTTGGCAATAGATGATGTTGATGCCAAACCAACGGGATCGTTTCGCGGAGTTTTTTCAACTTCCACGTTCACGGGAAGCGTGGATCTTGCGTCCGGTATGGGCTCTTCCTTTGGCCCCATCGAAACATTTTGGAAGCTTACGTCCTTTATGATGTCGTCAATATTATTTGCGAATTCTGTGTCCGAACAATCGTTATCGAGTAATCGCAATGCATCTAACAAGTAGATTCTGTCACTATCGTCGGATATACAGTCTTTAGACGCTTCGCGCGAAGTTGGTGAGACGTGATCGATGTTTCGTTCGGCAATAGATGATGATGATGCCAAATTAACGGAATCGTTTGGCGGGGTTTTTTCAACCTCCACGATCACGGGAAGCGTGGATCTTGCGTCCGGTATGGACTCTACCCTTAGCCCCATCAAAACATTTGGGAACCTTGCGTCGTGTGAATTAATATCCTCTGCGAATTCTTCTTCCGAATAATCGCTATCGGACACTTGCAAATCATTTAACAAATCGGATTTGTCACGATCGGATAAAGAGTCGAAATCTATGTTTGGCATAGAAGCATCCGCCATTGCAATTGGTAGATATAGAAAAATTATAATTTAAGTATAAAAATTAATTAAAATATGTTTTTAATAAATTTAAAAATTAATTTTTATTTAAATTATTTCTATTATTATAAATTATATTATTATTTAAAAATTTGTTATAATTTTTTAAAATTGGTTACAATTTTTAAATAATAATTAATTAAGCGTAAATAAATTTTCTTTTAATCGTAAGAATTAAAAAATTTTTAATCGTAAAAAATCACAATTAAATAAAAGCAGTACGTCTGTCTCTGATGAGGTGCTAGTACCTTCTGAAGAATATTGAGTCGAGCTTTCGGTTGTATACAATTTTTGGATTTAACGGTAATAAAGTAACGGTAAAAAAAAGGGTTGGGGGGGCGGCAGTTTTTCGAGGAAATGTAACGGTAAATGAAATTTAAACATAATTTGAATAAACAAAGCGAAGTTAATAATTTGAAGTTCTTTACTTGAACAGATCTACTTCTGATTTTAGAAATAACAATTTGAAAATCAGGTCTAAGTTAATAGTATGCCGTTTTTTACTTCAAAATAACTAAGTCTTATTTCACACTAGTGAATTTGTAAATCAAAACTAAGGTATAAGTTTGAAGTTATTTACTTGAAAATATCTACTACTGATCTTAGAAATGACAATTTGAAAATCAGATCTAAGTTAATAGTATGACGTTCTTTACTCCAAAATAGATAAATCTTATTTTAGAATACTGTATTTGTAAATCAAAACTAAGTTGTTAGTTTGAAGTACTTTATTTGAAAACATCTGCTTCAGATTTTAGAAATGACAATTTGAAAATCAGATCTAAGTTAATAGTTTGACGTTCTTTACTTCAAACCAACTAAGTCTGATTTTAGTATAGTGAATTTGTAAATCAAAACTAAGTTATTAGTATGAAGTTTTTTACTTGATAAAAACTACTACTGATTTTAGAAATGATAATTTGAAAATCAGATCTAAGTTAATAGTTTGAAGTTCTTTACTTCAAAATAAATAAGTCTTATTTTAGACTAGTGAATTTGTAAATCAAAACTAAGTTATTAGTTTAAAGTTTTTTATTTCAAATATACTAATTCGGATCTTAGTAATGTAAATATCGAAAACAAATCTAAGGTTGTAGTTTGAAGTTCTTTACTTGAAAATATCTACTTCTGATTTTAAAAATGATAATTTGAAAATCAGGTCTAAGTTAATAGTTTGACGTTCTTTACTTCAATATAACAAAGTCTTATTTTAGTATAGTGAATTTGTAAATCAAAGCTATGCTATTAATTTGAAGTTCTTTACTTGAACATATCTACTTCTGATTTTAGAAATAACAATTTGAAAATCAGGTCTAAGTTAATAGTATGACTTTTTTACTTCAAAATAACTAAGTCTTATTTCACACTAGTGAATATGTAAATCAAAACTAAGTTATAAGTTTGAAGTTATTTACTTGAAAATATCTACTACTGATCTTAGAAATGACAATTTGAAAATCAGATCTAAGTTAATAGTTTGACGTTGTTTACTTCAAAATAACCAAGTCATATTTTAGAATACTCAATTTGTAAATCAAGGCTAAGTTATTAGTTTAAAGTTCTTTACTTGAATATATCCACTTCTTGTTTTAGAAATGACAATTTGAAAATCAAATCTAAGTTAATAGTTTGACGTTCTTTACTTCTAAATAACTAAGTCTTATTTTAGTATAGTGAATTTGTAATTTAAAGCAAAGTTATTAGTTTGAAGTTCTTTACTTGAAAATATCTACTACTGATTTTAGAAATGACATTTTGAAAATCAGATCTAAGTTAATAGTTTGACGTTCTTTACTTCTAAATAACTAAGTCTTATTTTAGTATAGTGAATTTTTAATTTAAAACAAAGTTATTAGTTTGAAGTTCTTTACTTGAAAATATCTACTACTGATTTTAGAAATGACAATTTGAAAATCAGATCTAAGTTAACAGTTTGACGTTTTTTACTTTAAAATAACTAAGTCTTATTTTAGACTAGTGAATTTGTAAATTAAAACTAAGTTATTAGTATGAAGTTCTTCACTTGAAAAAAACTACCACTGATTTTAGAAATGACAATTAAAAATCAGATCTAAGTTAATAGTTTGACGTTCTTTACTTCAAAATAACCAAGTCTTATTTTAGAATACTCAATATGTAAATCAAGGCTAAGTTATTAGTTTAAAGTTGTTTACTTGAAAATATCTACTTCTGATTTTAGAAATGACAATTTGAAAATCAGATCTAAGTTAATAGTTTGACGTTCTTTACTACTAAGAAAACACGTTCAAAACAACTAAGTTTTATTTTAGTATAGTGAATTTGTAAACCAAAACTAAGTTATTAGTATGAAGTTCTTCACTTGAAAACAACTACCACTGCTTTTAGAAATGACAATTTGAAAATCAGATCTAAGTTAATAGTTTGACGTTCTTTACTTCAAAACAACTAAGTCTTTTTTTAGAATACTCAATTTGTAAATCAAGGCTAAGTTATTAGTTTAAAGTTCTTTACTTGAAAATATCTACTTCTTGCTTTAGAAATGACAAATTGAAAATCAGATCTAAGTTAATAGTTTGACGTTCTTTACTTCTAAATAACTAAGTCTTATTTTAGTATAGTGAATTTGTAATTTAAACCAAAGTTATTAGTTTGAAGTTCTTTACTTGAAAATATCTACTACTGATTTTAGAAATGACAATTTGAAAATCAGATCTAAGTTAACAGTTTGACGTTCTTTACTTTAAAATAACTAAGTCTTATTTTAGTATAGTGAATTTGTAAACCAAAACTAAGTTATCAGTATGAAGTTCTTCACTTGAAAAAAACTACCACTGATTTTAGAAATGACAATTTGAAAATCAGATCTAAATTAATAGTTTGACGTTCTTTACTTCAAAATAACTAAGTCTTATTTTAGAATACTCAATTTGTAAATCAAGGCTAAGTTATTAGTTTAAAGTTGTTTACTTGAAAATATCTACTTCTGATTTTAGAAATGACAATTTGAAAATCAGATCTAAGTTAATAGTTTGACGTTCTTTACTTCAGAACAACTAAGTGTTATTTTAGTATAGTGTATTTGTAAACCAAAGCTAAGTTATTAGTATGAAGTTCTTCACTTGAAAGAAACTACCACTGATTTTAGAAATGACAATTTGAAAATCAGACCTAAGTTAATATTTTGACGTTCTTTACTTCAAAATAACCAAGTCATATTTTAGAATACTCAATTTGTAAATCAAGGCTAAGTTATTAGTTTAAAGTTCTTTACTTGAAAATATCTACTTCTTGTTTTAGAAATGACAATTAGAAAATCAAATCTAAGTTAATAGTTTGACGTTCTTTACTTCTTAATAACTAAGTCTTATTTTAGTATAGTGAATTTGTAATTTAAATCAAAGTTATTAGTTTGAAGTACTTTACTTGAAAATATCTACTACTGATTTTAGAAATGACAATTTGAAAATCAGATCTAAGTTAACAGTTTGACGTTCTTTACTTTAAAATAACTAAGTCTTATTTTAGACTAGTGAATTTGTAAATTAAAACTAAGTTATTACTATGATGTTCTTCACTTGAAAAAAACTACCACTGATTGTAGAAATGACAATTTGAAAATCAGATCTAAGTTAATAGTTTGACGTTCCTTACTTCAAAATAACTAAGTCTTATTTTAGAATACTCAATTTGTAAATCAAGGCTAAGTTATTAGTTTAAAGTTGTTTACTTGAAAATATCTACTTCTAATTTTAGAAATGACAAGTTGAAAATCAGATCTAAGTTAATAGTTTGACGTTATTTACTTCAAAACAACTAAGTCTTATTTTAGTATAGTGAATTTGTAAACCAAAACTAAGTTATCAGTATGAAGTTCTTCACTTGAAAAAAACTACCACTGATTTTAGAAATGACAATTTGAAAATCAGATCTAAGTTAATAGTTTGACGTTCTTTACTTCAAAATAACTAAGTCTTATTTTAGAATACTCAATTTGTAAATCAAGGCTAAGTTATTAGTTTAAAGTTGTTTACTTGAAAATATCTACTTCTGATTTTAGAAATGACAATTTGAAAATCAGATCTAAGTTAATAGTTTGACGTTCTTTACTTCAGAACAACTAAGTCTTATTTTAGTATAGTGTATTTGTAAACCAAAACTAAGTTATTAGTATGAAGTTCTTCACTTGAAAAAAACTACCACTGATTATAGAAATGACAATTTGAAAATCAGATCTAAGTTAATAGTTTGACGTTCTTTACTTCAAAATAACTAAGTCTTATTTTAGAATACTCAATTTGTAAATCAAGGCTAAGTTATTAGTTTAAAGTTCTTTACTTGAAAATATCTACTTCTTGTTTTAGAAATAACAATTTGAAAATCAGATCTAAGTTAATAGTTTGACGTTCTTTACTTCTAAATAACTAAGTCCTATTTTAGTATAGTAAATTTGTAATTTAAAACAAAGTTATTAGTTTAAAGTTGTTTACTTGAAAATATCTACTTCTAATTTTAGAAATGACAATTTGAAAATTAGATCTAAGTTAATAGTTTGACGTTCTTTACTTCAAAACAACTAAGTCTTATTTTAGTATAGTGAATTTGTAAACCAAAACTAAGTTATCAGTATGAAGTTCTTCACTTGAAAAAAACTACCACTGATTTTAGAAATGACAATTTGAAAATCAGATCTAAGTTAATAGTTTGACGTTCTTTACTTCAAAATAACTAAGTCTTATTTTAGAATACTCAATTTGTAAATCAAGGCTAAGTTATTAGTTTAAAGTTGTTTACTTGAAAATATCTACTTCTGATTTTAGAAATGACAATTTGAAAATCAGATCTAAGTTAATAGTTTGACGTTCTTTACTTCTTAATAACTAAGTCTTATTTTAGTATAGTGAATTTGTAATTTAAAGCAAAGTTATTAGTTTGAAGTTCTTTACATGAAAATATCTACTACTGATTTTAGAAATGACAATTTGAAAATTAGATCTAAGTTAACAGTTTGACGTTCTTTACTTCAAAATAACTAAGTCTTATTTTAGACTAGTGAATTTGTAAATTAAAACTAAGTTATTAGTATGAAGTTCTTCACTTGAAAAAAACTACCACTGATTATAGAAATGACAATTTGAAAATCAGATCTAAGTTAATAGTTTGACGTTCTTTACTTCAAAATAACTAAGTCTTATTTTAGAATACTCAATTTGTAAATCAAGGCTAAGTTATTAGTGTAAAGTTCTTTACTTGAAAATATCTACTTCTTGTTTTAGAAATGACAATTTGAAAATCAGATCTAAGTTAATAGTTTGACGTTCTTTACTTCAAAACAACTAAGTCTTATATTAGTATAGTGAATTTGTTAACCAAAACTAAGTTGTTAGTATGAAGTTCTTTACTTGAAAAAAACTACCACTGATTTTAGAAATGACAATTTGAAAATCAGATCTAAATTAACAGTTTGACGTTCTTTACTTTAAAATAACTAAGTCTTATTTTAGACTAGTGAATTTGTAAATTCAAACTAAGTTATTAGTATGAAGTTCTTCACTTGAAAAAAACTACCACTAATTATAGAAATGACAATTTGAAAATCAGATCTAAGTTAATAGTTTGACGTTCTTTACTTCAAAATAACTAAGTCTTATTTTAGAATACTCAATTTGTAAATCAAGGCTAAGTTATTAGTTTAAAGTTCTTTACTTGAAAATATCTACTTCTTGTTTTAGAAATAACAATTTGAAAATCAGATCTAAGTTAATAGTTTGACGTTCTTTACTTCTAAATAACTAAGTCCTATTTTAGTATAGTAAATTTGTAATTTAAAACAAAGTTATTAGTTTAAAGTTGTTTACTTGAAAATATCTACTTCTAATTTTAGAAATGACAATTTGAAAATCAGATCTAAGTTAATAGTTTGACGTTTTTTACTTAAAAACAACTAAGTCTTATTTTAGTATAGTGAATTTATAAACCAAAACTAAATTATCAGTATGAAGTTCTTCACTTGAAAAAAACTACCACTGACTTTAGAAATGACAATTTGAAAATCAGATCTAAGTTAATAGTTTGACGTTCTTTACTTCAAAATAACTAAGTCTTATTTTAGAATACTCAATTTGTAAATCAAGGCTAAGTTATTAGTTTAAAGTTGTTTACTTGAAAAGATCTACTTCTGATTTTAGAAATGACAATTTGAAAATCAGATCTAAGTTAATATTTTGACGTTCTTTACTTCAAAATAACCAAGTCATATTTTAGTATATTCAATTTGTAAATCAAGGCTAAGTTATTAGTTTAAAGTTCTTTACTTGAAAATATCTACTTCTTGTTTTAGAAATGACAATTAGAAAATCAAATCTAAGTTAATAGTTTGACGTTCTTTACTTCTTAATAACTAAGTCTTATTTTAGTATAGTGAATTTGTAATTTAAAGCAAAGTTATTAGTTTGAAGTTCTTTACATGAAAATATCTACTACTGATTTTAGAAATGACAATTTGAAAATCAGATCTAAGTTAACAGTTTGACGTTCTTTACTTTAAAATAACTAAGTCTTATTTTAGACTAGTGAATTTGTAAATTAAAACTAAGTTATTAGTATGAAGTTCTTCACTTGAAAAAAACTACCACTGATTTTAGAAATGACAACTTGAAAATCAGAGCTAAGTTAATAGTTTGACGTTCTTTACTTCAAAATAACTAAGTCTTATTTTAGAATACTCAATTTGTAAATCAAGTCTAAGTTATTAGTTTAAAGTTGTTTACTTGAAAATATCTACTTCTGATTTTAGAAATGACAATTTGAAAATCAGATCTAAGTTAATAGTTTGACGTTCTTTACTTCAGAACAACTAAGTCTTATTTTAGTATAGTGTATTTGTAAACCAAAACTAAGTTATTAGTATGAAGTTCTTCACTTGAAAAAAACTACCACTGATTTTAGAAATGACAATTTGAAAATCAGATCTAAGTTAATATTTTGACGTTCTTTACTTCAAAATAACCAAGTCATATTTTAGAATACTCAATTTGTAAATCAAGGCTAAGTTATTAGTTTAAAGTTCTTTACTTGAAAATATCTACTTCTTGTTTTAGAAATGACAATTAGAAAATCAAATCTAAGTTAATAGTTTGACGTTCTTTACTTCTTAATAACTAAGTCTTATTTTAGTATAGTGAATTTGTAATTTAAAGCAAAGTTATTAGTTTGAAGTTCTTTACATGAAAATATCTACTACTGATTTTAGAAATGACAATTTGAAAATCAGATCTAAGTAAACAGTTTGACGTTCTTTACTTTAAAATAACTAAGTCTTATTTTAGACTAGTGAATTTGTAAATTAAAACTAAGTTATTAGTATGAAGTTCTTCACTTGAAAAAAACTACCACTGATTTTAGAAATGACAATTTGAAAATCAGATCTAAGTTAATAGTTTGACGTTCTTTACTTCAAAACAACTAAGTCTTATATTAGTATAGTGAATTTGTTAACCAAAACTAAGTTGTTAGTATGAAGTTCTTCACTTGAAAAAAACTACAACTGATTTTAGAAATGACAATTTGAAAATCAGATCTAAATTAACAGTTTGACGTTCTCAACTTTAAAATAACTAAGTCTTATTTTAGACTAGTGAATTTGTAAATTAAAACTAAGTTATTAGTATGAAGTTCTTCACTTGAAAAAAACTACCACTGATTATAGAAATGACAATTTGAAAATCAGATCTAAGTTAATAGTTTGACGTTCTTTACTTCAAAATAACTAAGTCTTATTTTAGAATACTCAATTTGTAAATCAAGGCTAAGTTATTAGTTTAAAGTTCTTTACTTGAAAATATCTACTTCTTGTTTTAGAAATAACAATTTGAAAATCAGATCTAAGTTAATAGTTTGACGTTCTTTACTTCAAAACAACTAAGTCTTATTTTAGTATAGTGAATTTGTAATTTAAAGCAAAGTTATTAGTTTGAAGTTCTTTACATGAAAATATCTACTACTGATTTTAGAAATGACAATTTGAAAATCAGATCTAAGTTAACAGTTTGACATTCTTTACTTTAAAATAACTAAGTCTTATTTTAGACTAGTGAATTTGTAAATTAAAACTAAGTTATTAGTATGAAGTTCTTCACTTGAAAAAAACTACCACTGATTTTAGAAATGACAATTTGAAAATCAGAGCTAAGTTAATAGTTTGACGTTCTTTACTTCAAAATAACTAAGTCTTATTTTAGAATACTCAATTTGTAAAACAAAGCTAAGTTATTAGTTTAAAGGTGTTTACTTGAAAATATCTACTTCTGATTTTAGAAATGACAATTTGAAAATCAGATCTAAGTTAATAGTTTGACGTTCTTTACTTCAAAACAACTAAGTCTTATTTTAGTATAGTGAATTTGTAAACCAAAACTAAGTTATCAGTATAAAGTTCTTCACTTGAAAAAAACTACCACTGATTTTAGAAATGACAATTTGAAAATCAGATCTAAGTTAATAGTTTGACGTTCTTTACTTCCAAATAACTAATTCTTATTTTAGAATACTCAATTTGTAAATTAAGGCTAAGTTATTAGTTTAAAGTTCTTTACTTGAAAATATCTACTTCTTGTTTTAGAAATGACAATTTGAAAATCAGATCTAAGTTAATAGTTTGACGTTCTTTACTTCAAAATAACTAAGTCTTATTTTAGAATACTCAATTTGTAAATCAAGGCTAAGTTATTAGTTTAAAGTTCTTTACTTGAAAATATCTACTTCTTGTTTTAGAAATGACAATTTGAAAATCAGATCTAAGTTAATAGTTTGACGTTCTTTACTTCAAAACAACTAAGTCTTATATTAGTATAGTGAATTTGTTAACCAAAACTAAGTTGTTAGTATGAAGTTCTTTACTTGAAAAAAACTACCACTGATTTTAGAAATGACAATTTGAAAATCAGATCTAAATTAACAGTTTGACGTTCTTTACTTTAAAATAACTAAGTCTTATTTTAGACTAGTGAATTTGTAAATTAAAACTAAGTTATTAGTATGAAGTTCTTCACTTGAAAAAAACTACCACTGATTATAGAAATGACAATTTGAAAATCAGATCTAAGTTAATAGTTTGACGTTCTTTACTTCAAAATAACTAAGTCTTATTTTAGAATACTCAATTTGTAAATCAAGGCTAAGTTATTAGTTTAAAGTTCTTTACTTAAAAATATCTACTTATTGTTTTAGAAATAACAATTTGAAAATCAGATCTAAGTTAATAGTTTGACGTTCTTTACTTCTAAATAACTAAGTCCTATTTTAGTATAGTAAATTTGTAATTTAAAACAAAGTTATTAGTTTAAAGTTGTTTACTTGAAAATATCTACTTCTAATTTTAGAAATGACAATTTGAAAATCAGATCTAAGTTAATAGTTTGACGTTCTTTACTTGAAAACAACTAAGTCTTATTTTAGTATAGTGAATTTGTAAACCAAAACTAAGTTATCAGTATGAAGTTCTTCACTTGAAAAAAACTACGACTGATTTTAGAAATGACAATTTGAAAATCAGATCTAAGTTAATAGTTTGACGTTCTTTACTTCAAAATAACTAAGTCTTATTTTAGAATACTCAATTTGTAAATCAAGGCTAAGTTATTAGTTTAAAGTTGTTTACTTGAAAATATCTACTTCTGATTTTAGAAATGACAATTTGAAAATCAGATCTAAGTTAATAGTTTGACGTTCTTTACTTCAGAACAACTAAGTCTTATTTTAGTATAGTGTATTTGTAAACCAAAACTAAGTTATTAGTATGAAGTTCTTCACTTGAAAAAAACTACCACTGATTTTAGAAATGACAATTTGAAAATCAGAGCTAAGTTAATAGTTTGACGTTCTTTACTTCAAAATAACTAAGTCTTATTTTAGAATACTCAATTTGTAAATCAAGGCTAAGTTATTAGTTTAAAGTGGTTTACTTGAAAATATCTACTTCTGATTTTAGAAATGACAATTTGAAAATCAGATCTAAGTTAATAGTTTAACGTTCTTTACTTCAGAACAACTAAGTCTTATTTTAGTATAGTGTATTTGTAAACCAAAACTAAGTTATTAGTATAAAGTTCTTCACTTGAAAAAAACTACCACTGATTTTAGAAATGACAATTTGAAAATCAGATCTAAGTTAATAATTTGACGTTCTTTACTTCAAAATAACCAAGTCATATTTTAGAATACTCAATTTGTAAATCAAGGCTAAGTTATTAGTTTAAAGTTCTTTACTTGAAAATATCTACTTCTGATTTTAGAAATGACAATTTGAAAATTAGATCTAAGTTAATAGTTTGACGTTCTTTACTTTAGAACAACTAAGTCTTATTTTAGTATAGTGTATTTGTAAACCAAAACTAAGTTATTAGTATGAAGTTCTTCACTTGAAAAAAACTACCACTGATTTTAGAAATGACAATTTGAAAATCAGATCTAAGTTAATATTTTGACGTTCTTTACTTCAAAATAACCAAGTCATATTTTAGAATACTCAATTTGTAAATCAAGGCTAAGTTATTAGTTTAAAGTTCTTTACTTGAAAATATCTACTTCTTGTTTTAGAAATGACAATTTGAAAATCAAATCTAAGTTAATAGTTTGACGTTCTTTACTTCTAAATACCTAAGTCTTATTTTAGTATAGTGAATTTGTAATTTAAAAATGAGTTATTAGTATGAAGTTCTTCACTTGAAAAAAACTACCACTGATTTTAGAAATGACAATTTGAAAATCAGATCTAAGTTAATAGTTTGACGATCTTTACTTCAAAATAACTAAGTCTTATTTTAGAATACTCAATTTGTAAATCAAGGCTAAGTTATTAGTTTAAAGTTCTTTACTTGAAAATATCTACTTCTTGTTTTAGAAATGACAATTTGAAAATCAGATCTAAGTTAATAGTTTGACGTTCTTTACTTCTAAATACCTAAGTCTTTTTTTAGTATAGTGAATTTGTAATTTAAAACTAAGTTATTAGTATGAAGTTCTTCACTTGAATAAAAATTACCACTGATTTTAGAAATGACAATTTGAAAATCAGTCTAAGTTAGTAGTTTGACGTTCTTTACTTCTTAATAACTAAGTCTTATTTTAGTATAGTGAATTTGTAATTTAAAGCAAAGTTATTAGTTTGAAGTTCTTTACATGAAAATATCTACTACTGATTTTAGAAATGACAATTTGAAAATCAGATCTAAGTTAACAGTTTGACGTTCTTTACTTTAAAATAACTAAGTCTTATTTTAGACTAGTGAATTTGTAAATTAAAACTAAGTTATTAGTATGAAGTTCTTCACTTGAAAAAAACTACCACTGATTTTAGAAATGACAATTTGAAAATCAGAGCTAAGTTAATAGTTTGACGTTCTTTACTTCAAAATAACTAAGTCTTATTTTAGAATACTCAATTTGTAAATCAAGGCTAAGTTATTAGTTTAAAGTTCTTTACTTGAAAATATCTACTTCTTGTTTTAGAAATGACAATTTGAAAATCAGATCTAAGTTAATAGTTTGACGTTCTTTACTTCAAAATAACTAAGTCTTATTTTAGAATACTCAATTTGTAAATCAAGGCTAAGTTATTAGTTTAAAGTTCTTTACTTGAAAATATCTACTTCTTGTTTTAGAAATTACAATTTGAAAATCAGATCTAAGTTAATAGTTTGACGTTCTTTACTTCAAAACAACTAACTATAGTATAGTGAACTAAACAACTTAGTATAGTGAATTTGTTAACCAAAACTAAGTTGTTAGTATGAAGTTCTTCACTTGAAAAAAACTACCACTGATTTTAGAAATGACAATTTGAAAATCAGATCTAAGTTAATAGTTTGACGTTCTTTACTTCAAAATAACTAGGTCTTATTTTAGAATACTCAATTTGTAAATCAAGGCTAAGTTATTAGTTTAAAGTTCTTTACTTGAAAATATCTACTTCTTGTTTTAGAAATAACAATTTAAAAATCAGATCTAAGTTAATAGTTTGACGTTCTTTACTTCAAAACAACTAAGTCTTATTTTAGTATAGTGAATTTGTAATTTAAAGCAAAGTTATTAGTTTGAAGTTCTTTACATGAAAATATCTACTACTGATTTTAGAAATGACAATTTGAAAATCAGATCTAAGTTAACAGTTTGACGTTCTTTACTTTAAAATAACTAAGTATTATTTTAGACTAGTGAATTTGTAAATTAAAACTAAGTTATTAGTATGAAGTTCTTCACTTGAAAAAAACTACCACTGATTTTAGAAATGACAATTTGAAAATCAGAGCTAAGTTAATAGTTTGACGTTCTTTACTTCAAAATAACTAAGTCTTATTTTAGAATACTCAATTTGTAAAACAAAGCTAAGTTTAGTTTAAAGGTGTTTACTTGAAATTATCTACTTCTGATTTTAGAAATGACAATTTGAAAATCAGATCTAAGTTAATAGTTTGACGTTCTTTACTTCAAAACAACTAAGTCTTATTTTAGTATAGTGAATTTGTAAACCAAAACTAAGTTATCAGTATAAAGTTCTTCACTTGAAAAAAACTACCACTGATTTTAGAAATGACAATTTGAAAATCAGATCTAAGTTAATAGTTTGACGTTCTTTACTTCCATATAACTAATTCTTATTTTAGAATACTCAATTTGTAAATTAAGGCTAAGTTATTAGTTTAATGCTCTTTACTTGAAAATATCTACTTCTTGTTTTAGAAATGACAATTTGAAAATCAGATCTAAGTTAATAGTTTGACGTTCTTTACTTCAAAACAACTAAGTCTTATATTAGTATAGTGAATTTGTTAACCAAGTTGTTAGTATGAAGTTCTTTACTTGAAAAAAACTACCACTGATTTTAGAAATGACAATTTGAAAATCAGATCTAAATTAACAGTTTGACGTTCTTTACTTCAGAACAACTAAGTCTTATTTTAGTATAGTGTATTTGAAAACCAAAACTAAGTTATTAGTATGAAGTTCTTCACTTGAAAAAAACTACCACTGATTTTAGAAATGACAATTTGAAAATCAGATCTAAGTTAATAATTTGACGTTCTTTACTTCAAAATAACCAAGTCATATTTTAGAATACTCAATTTGTAAATCAAGGCTAAGTTATTAGTTTAAAGTTCTTTACTTGAAAATATCTACTTCTGATTTTAGAAATGACAATTTAAAAATCAGATCTAAGTTAATAGTTTGACGTTCTTTACTTCAGAACAACTAAGTCTTATTTTAGTATAGTGTATTTGTAAACCAAAACTAAGTTATTAGTATGAAGTTCTTCACTTGAAAAAAACTACCACTGATTTTAGAAATGACAATTTGAAAATCAGATCTAAGTTAATATTTTGACGTTCTTTACTTCAAAATAACCAAGTCATATTTTAGAATACTCAATTTGTAAATCAAGGCTAAGTTATTAGTTTAAAGTTCTTTACTTGAAAATATCTACTTCTTGTTTTAGAAATGACAATTTGAAAATCAAATCTAAGTTAATAGTTTGACGTTCTTTACTTCTAAATACCTAAGTCTTTTTTTAGTATAGTGAATTTGTAATTTAAAACTAACTTATTAGTATGAAGTTCTTCACTTGAAAAAAACTACCACTGATTTTAGAAATGACAATTTGAAAATCAGATCTAAGTTAATAGTTTGACGATCTTTACTTCAAAATAACTAAGTCTTATTTTAGAATACTCAATTTGTAAATCAAGGCTAAGTTATTAGTTTAAAGTTCTTTACTTGAAAATATCTACTTCTTGTTTTAGAAATGACATTTTGAAAATCAGATCTAAGTTAATAGTTTGACGTTCTTTACTTCTAAATACCTAAGTCTTATTTTAGTATAGTGAATTTGTAATTTAAAACTAAGTTATTAGTATGAAGTTCTTCACTTGAATAAAAATTACCACTGATTTTAGAAATGACAATTTGAAAATCAGTCTAAGTTAGTAGTTTGACGTTCTTTACTTCAAAATAACTAAATCTTATTTTAGAATACTCAATTTGTAAAACAAAGCTAAGTTATTAGTTTAAAGGTGTTTACTTGAAAATATCTACTTCTGATTTTAGAAATGACAATTTGAAAATCAGATCTAAGTTAATAGTTTGACGTTCTTTACTTCAAAATAACTAAGTCTTATTTTAGAATACTCAATTTGTAAATCAAGGCTAAGTTATTAGTTTAAATTTCTTTACTTGAAAATATCTACTTCTTGTTTTAGAAATAACAATTTGAAAATCAGATCTAAGTTAATAGTTTGACGTTCTTTACTTCTAAATAACTAAGTCCTATTTTAGTATAGTAAATTTGTAATTTAAAACAAAGTTATTAGTTTAAAGTTGTTTACTTGAAAATATCTACTTCTAATTTTAGAAATACCAATTTGAAAATCAGATCTAAGTTAATAGTTTGACGTTCTTTACTTCAAAACAACTAAGTCTTATTTTAGTATAGTGAATTTGTAAACCAAAACTAAGTTATCAGTATGAAGTTCTTCACTTGAAAAAAACTACCACTGATTTTAGAAATGACAATTTGAAAATCAGATCTAAGTTAATAGTTTGACGTTCTTTACTTCAAAATAACTAAGTCTTATTTTAGAATACTCAATTTGTAAATCAAGGCTAAGTTATTAGTTTAAAGTTGTTTACTTGAAAATATCTACTTCTGATTTTAGAAATGACAATTTGAAAATCAGATCTAAGTTAATAGTTTGACGTTCTTTACTTCAGAACAACTAAGTCTTATTTTAGTATAGTGTATTTGTAAACCAAAACTAAGTTATTAGTATGAAGTTCTTCACTTGAAAAAAACTACCACTGATTTTAGAAATGACAATTTGAAAATCAGATCTAAGTTAACAGTTTGACGTTCTTTACTTTAAAATAACTAAGACTTATTTTAGACTAGTGAATTTGTAATTTAAAACTAAGTTATTAGTATGAAGTTCTTCACTTGAAAAAAACTACCACTGATTTTAGAAATGACAATTTGAAAATCAGATCTAAGTTAATAGTTTGACGATCTTTACTTCAAAATAACTAAGTCTTATTTTAGAATACTCAATTTGTAAATCAAGGCTAAGTTATTAGTTTAAAGTTCTTTACTTGAAAATATCTACTTCTTGTTTTAGAAATGACAATTTGAAAATCAGATCTAAGTTAATAGTTTGACGTTCTTTACTTCTAAATACCTAAGTCTTATTTTAGTATAGTGAATTTGTAATTTAAAACTAAGTTATTAGTATGAAGTTCTTCACTTGAATAAAAATTACCACTGATTTTAGAAATGACAATTTGAAAATCAGTCTAAGTTAGTAGTTTGACGTTCTTTACTTCAAAATAACTAAATCTTATTTTAGAATACTCAATTTGTAAAACAAAGCTAAGTTATTAGTTTAAAGGTGTTTACTTAAAAATATCTACTTCTGATTTTAGAAATGACAATTTGAAAATCAGATCTAAGTTAATAGTTTGACGTTCTTTACTTCAAAACAACTAAGTCTTATTTTAGTATAGTGAATTTGTAAACCAAAACTAAGTTATCAGTATAAAGTTCTTCACTTGAAAAAAACTACCACTGATTTTAGAAATGACAATTTGAAAATCAGATCTAAGTTAATAGTTTGACGTTCTTTACTTCCAAATAACTAATTCTTATTTTAGAATACTCAATTTGTAAATTAAGGCTAAGTTATTAGTTTAAAGTTCTTTACTTGAAAATATCTACTTCTTGTTTTAGAAATGACAATTTGAAAATCAGATCTAAGTTAATAGTTTGACGTTCTTTACTTCAAAATAACTAAGTCTTATTTTAGAATACTCAATTTGTAAATCAAGGCTAAGTTATTAGTTTAAAGTTCTTTACTTGAAAATATCTACTTTTTGTTTTAGAAATGACAATTTGAAAATCAGATCTAAGTTAATAGTTTGACGTTCTTTACTTCAAAACAACTAAGTCTTATATTAGTATAGTGAATTTGTTAACCAAAACTAAGTTGTTAGTATGAAGTTCTTCACTTGAAAAAAACTACCACTGATTTTAGAAATGACAATTTGAAAATCAGATCTAAATTAACAGTTTGACGTTCTTTACTTTAAAATAACTAAGTCTTATTTTAGACTAGTGAATTTGTAAATTAAAACTAAGTTATTAGTATGAAGTTCTTCACTTGAAAAAAACTACCACTGATTATAGAAATGACAATTTGAAAATCAGATCTAAGTTATTAGTTTGACGTTCTTTACTTCAAAATAACTAAGTCTTATTTTAGAATACTCAATTTGTAAATCAAGGCTAAGTTATTAGTTTAAAGTTCTTTACTTGAAAATATCTACTTCTTGTTTTAGAAATAACAATTTGAAAATCAGATCTAAGTTAATAGTTTGACGTTCTTTACTTCTAAATAACTAAGTCCTATTTTAGTATAGTAAATTTGTAATTTAAAACAAAGTTATTAGTTTAAAGTTGTTTACTTGAAAATATCTACTTCTAATTTTAGAAATGACAAGTTGAAAATCAGATCTAAGTTCATAGTTTGACGTTCTTTACTTCAAAACAACTAAGTCTTATTTTAGTATAGTGAATTTGTAAACCAAAACTAAGTTATCAGTATGAAGTTCTTCACTTGAAAAAAACTACCACTGATTTTAGAAATGACAATTTGAAAATCAGATCTAAGTTAATAGTTTGACGTTCTTTACTTCAAAATAACTAAGTCTTATTTTAGAATACTCAATTTGTAAATCAAGGCTAAGTTATTAGTTTACAGTTGTTTACTTGAAAATATCTACTTCTGATTTTAGAAATGACAATTTGAAAATCAGATCTAAGTTAATAGTTTGACGTTCTTTACTTCAGAACAACTAAGTCTTATTTTAGTATAGTGTATTTGTAAACCAAAACTAAGTTATTAGTATGAAGTTCTTCACTTGAAAAAAACTACCACTGATTTAAAAATGACAATTTGAAAATCAGATCTAAGTTAATATTTTGACGTTCTTTACTTCAAAATAACCAAGTCATATTTTAGAATACTCAATTTGTAAATCAAGGCTAAGTTATTAGTTTAAAGTTCTTTACTTGAAAATATCTACTTCTTGTTTTAGAAATGACAATTTGAAAATCAAATCTAAGTTAATAGTTTGACGTTCTTTACTTCTAAATACCTAAGTCTTATTTTAGTATAGTGAATTTGTAATTTAAAACTAAGTTATTAGTATGAAGTTCTTCACTTGAAAAAAACTACCACTGATTTTAGAAATGACAATTTGAAAATCAGATGTAAGTTAATAGTTTGACGATCTTTACTTCAAAATAACTAAGTCTTATTTTAGAATACTCAATTTGTAAATCAAGGCTAAGTTATTAGTTTAAAGTTCTTTACTTGAAAATATCTACTTCTTGTTTTAGAAATGACAATTTGAAAATCAGATCTAAGTTAATAGTTTGACGTTCTTTACTTCTAAATACCTAAGTCTTATTTTAGTATAGTGAATTTGTAATTTAAAACTAAGTTATTAGTATGAAGTTCTTCACTTGAATAAAAATTACCACTGATTTTGGAAATGACAATTTGAAAATCAGTCTAAGTTAGTAGTTTGACGTTCTTTACTTCAAAATAACTAAATCTTATTTTAGAATACTCATTTTGTAAAACAAAGCTAAGTTATTAGTTTAAAGGTGTTTACTTGAAAATATCTACTTCTGATTTTAGAAATGACAATTTGAAAATCAGATCTAAGTTAATAGTTTGACGTTCTTTACTTCAAAACAACTAAGTCTTATTTTAGTATAGTGAATTTGTAAACCAAAACTAAGTTATCAGTATAAAGTTCTTCACTTGAAAAAAACTACCACTGATTTTAGAAATGACAATTTGAAAATCAGATCGAAGTTAATAGTTTGACGTTCTTTACTTCCAAATAACTAATTCTTATTTTAGAATACTCAATTTGTAAATTAAGGCTAAGTTATTAGTTTAAAGTTCTTTACTTGAAAATATCTACTTCTTGTTTTAGAAATGACAATTTGAAAATCAGATCTAAGTTAATAGTTTGACGTTCTTTACTTCAAAATAACTAAGTCTTATTTTAGAATACTCAATTTGTAAATCAAGGCTAAGTTATTAGTTTAAAGTTGTTTACTTGAAAATATCTACTTCTGATTTTAGAAATGACAATTTGAAAATCAGATCTAAGTTAACAGTTTGACGTTCTTTACTTTAAAATAACTAAGACTTATTTTAGACTAGTGAATTTGTAATTTAAAACTAAGTTATTAGTATGAAGTTCTTCACTTGAAAAAAACTACCACTGATTTTAGAAATGACAATTTGAAAATCAGAGCTAAGTTAATAGTTTGACGTTCTTTACTTCAAAATAACTAAGTCTTATTTTAGAATACTCAATTTGTAAATCAAGGCTAAGTTATTAGTTTAAAGTTGTTTACTTGAAAATATCTACTTCTGATTTTAGAAATGACAATTTGAAAATCAGATCTAAGTTAACAGTTTGACGTTCTTTACTTCAGAACAACTAAGTCTTATTTTAGTATAGTGTATTTGTAAACCAAAACTAAGTTATTAGTATGAAGTTCTTCACTTGAAAAAAACTACCACTGATTTTAGAAATGACAATTTGAAAATCAGATCTAAGTTAATATTTTGACGTTCTTTACTTCAAAATAACCAAGTCATATTTTAGAATACTCAATTTGTAAATCAAGGCTAAGTTATTAGTTTAAAGTTTTTTACTTGAAAATATCTACTTCTTGTTTTAGAAATGACAATTTGAAAATCAAATCTAAGTTAATAGTTTGACGTTCTTTACTTCTAAATACCTAAGTCTTATTTTAGTATAGTGAATTTGTAATTTAAAACTAAGTTATTAGTATGAAGTTCTTCACTTGAAAAAAACTACCACTGATTTTAGAAATGACAATTTGAAAATCAGATCTAAGTTAATAGTTTGACGATCTTTACTTCAAAATAACTAAGTCTTATTTTAGAATACTCAATTTGTAAATCAAGGCTAAGTTATTAGTTTAAAGTTCCTTACTTGAAAATATCTACTTCTTGTTTTAGAAATGACAATTTGAAAATCAGATCTAAGTTAATAGTTTGACGTTCTTTACTTCTAAATACCTAAGTCTTATTTTAGTATAGTGAATTTGTAATTTAAAACTAAGTTATTAGTATGAAGTTCTTCACTTGAATAAAAATTACCACTGATTTTAGAAATGACAATTTGAAAATCAGTCTAAGTTAGTAGTTTGACGTTCTTTACTTCAAAATAACTAAATCTTATTTTAGAATACTCAATTTGTAAAACAAAGCTAAGTTATTAGTTTAAAGGTGTTTACTTAAAAATATCTACTTCTGATTTTAGAAATGACAATTTGAAAATCAGATCTAAGTTAATAGTTTGACGTTCTTTACTTCAAAACAACTAAGTCTTATTTTAGTATAGTGAATTTGTAAACCAAAACTAAGTTATCAGTATAAAGTTCTTCACTTGAAAAAAACTACCACTGATTTTAGAAATGACAATTTGAAAATCAGATCTAAGTTAATAGTTTGACGTTCTTTACTTCCAAATAACTAATTCTTATTTTAGAATACTCAATTTGTAAATTAAGGCTAAGTTATTAGTTTAAAGTTCTTTACTTGAAAATATCTACTTCTTGTTTTAGAAATGACAATTTGAAAATCAGATCTAAGTTAATAGTTTGACGTTCTTTACTTCAAAATAACTAAGTCTTATTTTAGAATACTCAATTTGTAAATCAAGGCTAAGTTATTAGTTTAAAGTTCTTTACTTGAAAATATCTACTTCTTGTTTTAGAAATGACAATTTGAAAATCAGATCTAAGTTAATAGTTTGACGTTCTTTACTTCAAAACAACTAAGTCTTATATTAGTATAGTGAATTTGTTAACCAAAACTAAGTTGTTAGTATGAAGTTCTTCACTTGAAAAAAACTACCACTGATTTTAGAAATGACAATTTGAAAATCTAATCTAAATTCACAGTTTGACGTTCTTTACTTTAAAATAACTAAGTCTTATTTTAGACTAGTGAATTTGTAAATTAAAACTAAGTTATTAGTATGAAGTTCTTCACTTGAAAAAAACTACCACTGATTATAGAAATGACAATTTGAAAATCAGATCTAAGTTAATAGTTTGACGTTCTTTACTTCAAAATAACTAAGTCTTATTTTAGAATACTCAATTTGTAAATCAAGGCTAAGTTATTAGTTTAAAGTTCTTTACTTGAAAATATCTACTTCTTGTTTTAGAAATAACAATTTGAAAATCAGATCTAAGTTAATAGTTTGACGTTCTTTACTTCTAAATAACTAAGTCCTATTTTAGTATAGTAAATTTGTAATTTAAAACAAAGTTATTAGTTTAAAGTTGTTTACTTGAAAATATCTACTTCTAATTTTAGAAATGACAAGTTGAAAATCAGATCTAAGTTCATAGTTTGACGTTCTTTACTTCAAAACAACTAAGTCTTATTTTAGTATAGTGAATTTGTAAACCAAAACTAAGTTATCAGTATGAAGTTCTTTACTTGAAAAAAACTACCACTGATTTTAGAAATGACAATTTGAAAATCAGATCTAAGTTAATAGTTTAACGTTCTTTACTTCAAAATAACTAAGTCTTATTTTAGAATACTCAATTTGTAAATCAAGGCTAAGTTATTAGTTTACAGTTGTTTACTTGAAAATATCTACTTCTGATTTTAGAAATGACAATTTGAAAATCAGATCTAAGTTAATAGTTTGACGTTCTTTACTTCACAACAACTAAGTCTTATTTTAGTATAGTGTATTTGTAAACCAAAACTAAGTTATTAGTATGAAGTTCTTCACTTGAAAAAAACTACCACTGATTTTAGAAATGACAATTTGAAAATCAGATCTAAGTTAATAATATGACGTTCTTTACTTCAAAATAACCAAGTCATATTTTAGAATACTCAATTTGTAAATCAAAGCTAAGTTATTAGTTTAAAGTTCTTTACTTGAAAATATCTACTTCTGATTTTAGAAATGACAATTTGAAAATCAGATCTAAGTTAATAGTTTGACGTTCTTTACTTCAGAACAACTAAGTCTTATTTTAGTATAGTGTATTTGTAAACCAAAACTAAGTTATTAGTATGAAGTTCTTCACTTGAAAAAAACTACCACTGATTTTAGAAATGACAATTTGAAAATCAGATCTAAGTTAATATTTTGACGTTCTTTACTTCAAAATAACCAAGTCATATTTTAGAATACTCAATTTGTAAATCAAGGCTAAGTTATTAGTTTAAAGTTCTTTACTTGAAAATATCTACTTCTTGTTTTAGAAATGACAATTTGAAAATCAAATCTAAGTTAATAGTTTGACGTTCTTTACTTCTAAATACCTAAGTCTTATTTTAGTATAGTGAATTTGTAATTTAAAACTAAGTTATTAGTATGAAGTTCTTCACTTGAAAAAAACTACCACTGATTTTAGAAATGACAATTTGAAAATCAGATCTAAGTTAATAGTTTGACGATCTTTACTTCAAAATAACTAAGTCTTATTTTAGAATACTCAATTTGTAAATCAAGGCTAAGTTATTAGTTTAAAGTTCTTTACTTGAAAATATCTACTTCTTGTTTTAGAAATGACAATTTGAAAATCAGATCTAAGTTAATAGTTTGACGTTCTTTACTTCTAAATACCTAAGTCTTATTTTAGTATAGTGAATTTGTAATTTAAAACTAAGTTATTAGTATGAAGTTCTTCACTTGAATAAAAATTACCACTGATTTTGGAAATGACAATTTGAAAATCAGTCTAAGTTAGTAGTTTGACGTTCTTTACTTCAAAATAACTAAATCTTATTTTAGAATACTCAATTTGTAAAACAAAGCTAAGTTATTAGTTTAAAGGTGTTTACTTGAAAATATCTACTTCTGATTTTAGAAATGACAATTTGAAAATCAGATCTAAGTTAATAGTTTGACGTTCTTTACTTCAAAATAACTAAGTCTTATTTTAGAATACTCAATTTGTAAATCAAGGCTAAGTTATTAGTTTACAGTTGTTTACTTGAAAATATCTACTTCTGATTTTAGAAATGACAAATTGAAAATCAGATCTAAGTTAATAGTTTGACGTTCTTTACTTTAGAACAACTAAGTCTTATTTTAGTATAGTGTATTTGTAAACCAAAACTAAGTTATTAGTATGAAGTTCTTCACTTGAAAAAAACTACCACTGATTTTAGAAATGACAATTTGAAAATCAGATCTAAGTTAATAATTTGACGTTCTTTACTTCAAAATAACCAAGTCATATTTTAGAATACTCAATTTGTAAATCAAGGCTAAGTTATTAGTTTAAAGTTCTTTACTTGAAAATATCTACTTCTGATTTTAGAAATGACAATTTGAAAATCAGATCTAAGTTAATAGTTTGACGTTCTTTACTTCAGAACAACTAAGTCTTATTTTAGTATAGTGTATTTGTAAACCAAAACTAAGTTATTAGTATGAAGTTCTTCACTTGAAAAAAACTACCACTGATTTTAGAAATGACAATTTGAAAATCAGATCTAAGTTAATATTTTGACGTTCTTTACTTCAAAATAACCAAGTCATATTTTAGAATACTCAATTTCGTGGGCATACAGGAAAAAGTGACTATGTCAAAAAATTTCGAAAATGAGTTAAAATGTTCAAGTACCGTAAAAATATAAGACTCAGGTCTGGAAAAAACGTCTATGTTCTAATAACGTATTGAACATGTTTTATTATTCAAAAACAAAAATTAAAATATTATAAAGCTGATTTTTCGCAAAATGCGAAACATTCAATTTGACTTTTCTCGAAACTCTATTTTTGACATAGTCACTTTTTCCAGTATGCCCTCGATTTGTAAATCAAGGCTAAGTTATTAGTTTAAAGTTCTTTACTTGAAAATATCTACTTCTGATTTTAGAAATGACAATTTGAAAATCAGATCTAAGTTAATAGTTTGACGTTCTTTACTTCAGAACAACTAAGTCTTATTTTAGTATAGTGTATTTGTAAACCAAAACTAAGTTATTAGTATGAAGTTCTTCACTTGAAAAAAACTACCACTGATTATAGAAATGACAATTTGAAAATCAGATCTAAGTTAATAGTTTGACGTTCTTTACTTCAAAATAACTAAGTCTTATTTTAGAATACTCAATTTGTAAATCAAGGCTAAGTTATTAGTTTAAAGTTCTTTACTTGAAAATATCTACTTCTTGTTTTAGAAATAACAATTTGAAAATCAGATCTAAGTTAATAGTTTGACGTTCTTTACTTCTAAATAACTAAGTCCTATTTTAGTATAGTAAATTTGTAATTTAAAACAAAGTTATTAGTTTAAAGTTGTTTACTTGAAAATATCTACTTCTAATTTTAGAAATGACAAGTTGAAAATCAGATCTAAGTTAATAGTTTGACGATCTTTACTTCAAAATAACTAAGTCTTATTTTAGAATACTCAATTTGTAAATCAATGCTAAGTTATTAGTTTAAAGTTCTTTACTTGAAAATATCTACTTCTTGTTTTAGAAATGACAATTTGAAAATCAGATCTAAGTTAATAGTTTGACGTTCTTTACTTCTAAATACCTAAGTCTTATTTTAGTATAGTGAATTTGTAATTTAAAACTAAGTTATTAGTATGAAGTTCTTCACTTGAATAAAAATTACCACTGATTTTAGAAATGACAATTTGAAAATCAGTCTAAGTTAGTAGTTTGACGTTCTTTACTTCAAAATAACTAAATCTTATTTTAGAATACTCAATTTGTAAAACAAAGCTAAGTTATTAGTTTAAAGGTGTTTACTTAAAAATATCTACTTCTGATTTTAGAAATGACAATTTGAAAATCAGATCTAAGTTAATAGTTTGACGTTCTTTACTTCAAAACAACTAAGTCTTATTCTAGTATAGTGAATTTGTAAACCAAAACTAAGTTATCAGTATAAAGTTCTTCACTTGAAAAAAACTACCACTGATTTTAGAAATGACAATTTGAAAATCAGATCTAAGTTAATAGTTTGACGTTCTTTACTTCCAAATAACTAATTCCTATTTTAGAATACTCAATTTGTAAATTAAGGCTAAGTTATTAGTTTAAAGTTCTTTACTTGAAAACATCTACTTCTTGTTTTAGAAATGACAATTTGAAAATCAGATCTAAGTTAATAGTTTGACGTTCTTTACTTCAAAATAACTAAGTCTTATTTTAGAATACTCAATTTGTAAATCAAGGCTAAGTTATTAGTTTAAAGTTCTTTACTTGAAAATATCTACTTCTTGTTTTAGAAATGACAATTTGAAAATCAGATCTAAGTTAATAGTTTGACGTTCTTTACTTCAAAACAACTAAGTCTTATATTAGTATAGTGAATTTGTTAACCAAAACTAAGTTGTTAGTATGAAGTTCTTCACTTGAAAAAAACTACCACTGATTTTAGAAATGACAATTTGAAAATCAGATCTAAATTAACAGTTTGACGTTCTTTACTTTAAAATAACTAAGTCTTATTTTAGACTAGTGAATTTGTAAATTAAGGCTAAGTTATTAGTATGAAGTTCTTCACTTGAAAAAAAAACTACCACTGATTATAGAAATGACAATTTGAAAATCAGATCTAAGTTAATAGTTTGACGTTCTTTACTTCAAAATAACTAAGTCTTATTTTAGAATACTCAATTTGTAAATCAAGGCTAAGTTATTAGTTTAAAGTTCTTTACTTGAAAATATCTACTTCTTGTTTTAGAAATAACAATTTGAAAATCAGATCTAAGTTAATAGTTTGACGTTCTTTACTTCTAAATAACTAAGTCCTATTTTAGTATAGTAAATTTGTAATTTAAAACAAAGTTATTAGTTTAAAGTTGTTTACTTGAAAATATCTACTTCTAATTTTAGAAATGACAAGTTGAAAATCAGATCTAAGTTCATAGTTTGACGTTCTTTACTTCAAAACAACTAAGTCTTATTTTAGTATAGTGAATTTGTAAACCAAAACTAAGTTATCAGTATGAAGTTCTTCACTTGAAAAAAACTACCACTGATTTTAGAAATGACAATTTGAAAATCAGATCTAAGTTAATAGTTTGACGTTCTTTACTTCAAAATAACTAAGGCTTATTTTAGAATACTCAATTTGTAAATCAAGGCTAAGTTATTAGTTTACAGTTGTTTACTTGAAAATATCTACTTCTGATTTTAGAAATGACAATTTGAAAATCAGATCTAAGTTAATAGTTTGACGTTCTTTACTTCAGAACAACTAAGTCTTATTTTAGTATAGTGTATTTGTAAACCAAAACTAAGTTATTAGTATGAAGTTCTTCACTTGAAAAAAACTACCACTGATTTTAGAAATGACAATTTGAAAATCAGATCTAAGTTAATAATTTGACGTTCTTTACTTCAAAATAACCAAGTCATATTTTAGAATACTCAATTTGTAAATCAAGGCTAAGTTATTAGTTTAAAGTTCTTTACTTGAAAATATCTACTTCTGATTTTAGAAATGACAATTTGAAAATCAGATCTAAGTTAATAGTTTGACGTTCTTTACTTCAGAACAACTAAGTCTTATTTTAGTATAGTGTATTTGTAAACCAAAACTAAGTTATTAGTATGAAGTTCTTCACTTGAAAAAAACTACCACTGATTTTAGAAATGACAATTTGAAAATCAGATCTAAGTTAATATTTTGACGTTCTTTACTTCAAAATAACCAAGTCATATTTTAGAATACTCAATTTCGTGGGCATACAGGAAAAAGTGACTATGTCAAAAAATTTCGAAAATGAGTTAAAATGTTCAAGTACCGTAAAAATATAAGACTCAGGTCTGGAAAAAACGTCTATGTTCTAATAACGTATTGAACATGTTTTATTATTCAAAAACAAAAATTAAAATATTATAAAGCTGATTTTTCGCAAAATGCGAAACATTCAATTTGACTTTTCTCGAAACTCTATTTTTGACATAGTCACTTTTTCCAGTATGCCCACGATTTGTAAATCAAGGCTAAGTTATTAGTTTAAAGTTCTTTACTTGAAAATATCTACTTCTTGTTTTAGAAATGACAATTTGAAAATCAAATCTAAGTTAATAGTTTGACGTTCTTTACTTCTAAATACCTAAGTCTTATTTTAGTATAGTGAATTTGTAATTTAAAACTAAGTTATTAGTATGAAGTTCTTCACTTGAAAAAAACTACCACTGATTTTAGAAATGACAATTTGAAAATCAGATCTAAGTTAATAGTTTGACGATCTTTACTTCAAAATAACTAAGTCTTATTTTAGAATACTCAATTTGTAAATCAAGGCTAAGTTATTAGTTTAAAGTTCTTTACTTGAAAATATCTACTTCTTGTTTTAGAAATGACAATTTGAAAATCAGATCTAAGTTAATAGTTTGACGTTCTTTACTTCTAAATACCTAAGTCTTATTTTAGTATAGTGAATTTGTAATTTAAAACTAAGTTATTAGTATGAAGTTCTTCACTTGAATAAAAATTACCACTGATTTTAGAAATGACAATTTGAAAATCAGTCTAAGTTAGTAGTTTGACGTTCTTTACTTCAAAATAACTAAATCTTATTTTAGAATACTCAATTTGTAAAACAAAGCTAAGTTATTAGTTTAAAGGTGTTTACTTGAAAATATCTACTTCTGATTTTAGAAATGACAATTTGAAAATCAGATCTAAGTTAATAGTTTGACGTTCTTTACTTCAAAACAACTAAGTCTTATTTTAGTATAGTGAATTTGTAAACCAAAACTAAGTTATCAGTATAAAGTTCTTCACTTGAAAAAAACTACCACTGATTTTAGAAATGACAATTTGAAAATCAGATCTAAGTTAATAGTTTGACGTTCTTTACTTCCAAATAACTAATTCTTATTTTAGAATACTCAATTTGTAAATTAAGGCTAAGTTATTAGTTTAAAGTTCTTTACTTGAAAATATCTACTTCTTGTTTTAGAAATGACAATTTGAAAATCAGATCTAAGTTAATAGTTTGACGTTCTTTACTTCAAAATAACTAAGTCTTATTTTAGAATACTCAATTTGTAAATCAAGGCTAAGTTATTAGTTTAAAGTTCTTTACTTGAAAATATCTACTTCTTGTTTTAGAAATGACAATTTGAAAATCAGATCTAAGTTAATAGTTTGACGTTCTTTACTTCAAAACAACTAAGTCTTATATTAGTATAGTGAATTTGTTAACCAAAACTAAGTTGTTAGTATGAAGTTCTTCACTTGAAAAAAACTACCACTGATTTTAGAAATGACAATTTGAAAATCAGATCTAAATTAACAGTTTGACGTTCTTTACTTTAAAATAACTAAGTCTTATTTTAGACTAGTGAATTTGTAAATTAAAACTAAGTTATTAGTATGAAGTTCTTCACTTGAAAAAAACTACCACTGATTATAGAAATGACAATTTGAAAATCAGATCTAAGTTAATAGTTTGACGTTCTTTACTTCAAAATAACTAAGTCTTATTTTAGAATACTCAATTTGTAAATCAAGGCTAAGTTATTAGTTTAAAGTTCTTTACTTGAAAATATCTACTTCTTGTTTTAGAAATAACAATTTGAAAATCAGATCTAAGTTAATAGTTTGACGTTCTTTACTTCTAAATAACTAAGTCCTATTTTAGTATAGTAAATTTGTAATTTAAAACAAAGTTATTAGTTTAAAGTTGTTTACTTGAAAATATCTACTTCTAATTTTAGAAATGACAAGTTGAAAATCAGATCTAAGTTCATAGTTTGACGTTCTTTACTTCAAAACAACTAAGTCTTATTTTAGTATAGTGAATTTGTAAACCAAAACTAAGTTATCAGTATGAAGTTCTTCACTTGAAAAAAACTACCACTGATTTTAGAAATGACAATTTGAAAATCAGATCTAAGTTAATAGTTTGACGTTCTTTACTTCAAAATAACTAAGTCTTATTTTAGAATACTCAATTTGTAAATCAAAGCTAAGTTATTAGTTTACAGTTGTTTACTTGAAAATATCTACTTCTGATTTTAGAAATGACAATTTGAAAATCAGATCTAAGTTAATAGTTTGACGTTCTTTACTTCAGAACAACTAAGTCTTATTTTAGTATAGTGTATTTGTAAACCAAAACTAAGTTATTAGTATGAAGTTCTTCACTTGAAAAAAATTACCACTGATTTTAGAAGAGACAATTTGAAAATCAGATCTAAGTTAATATTTTGACGTTCTTTACTTCAAAATAACCAAGTCTTATTTTAGTATAGTGAATTTGTAATTTAAAGCAAAGTTATTAGTTTGAAGTTCTTTACATGAAAAGATCTACTACTGATTTTAGAAATGACAATTTGAAAATCAGATCTAAGTTAATAGTTTGACGTTCTTTACTTCTTAATAACTAAGTCTTATTTTAGTATAGTGAATTTGTAATTTAAAGCAAAGTTATTAGTTTGAAGTTCTTTACATGAAAAGATCTACTACTGATTTTAGAAATGACAATTTGAAAATCAGATCTAAGTTAATAGTTTGACGTTCTTTACTTCTTAATAACTAAGTCTTATTTTAGTATAGTGAATTTGTAATTTAAAGCAAAGTTATTAGTTTGAAGTTCTTTACATGAAAAAAACTACCACTGATTTTAGAAATGACAATTTGAAAATCAGAGCTAAGTTAATAGTTTGACGTTCTTTACTTCAAAATAACTAAGTCTTATTTTAGTATAGTGTATTTGTAAACCAAAACTAAGTTATTAGTATGAAGTTCTTCACTTGAAAAAAACTACCACTGATTTTAGAAATGACAATTTGAAAATCAGATCTAAGTTAATATTTTGACGTTCTTTACTTCAAAATAACCAAGTCATATTTTAGAATACTCAATTTGTAAATCAAGGCTAAGTTATTAGTTTAAAGTTCTTTACTTGAAAATATCTACTTCTTGTTTTAGAAATGACAATTTGAAAATCAAATCTAAGTTAATAGTTTGACGTTCTTTACTTCTAAATACCTAAGTCTTATTTTAGTATAGTGAATTTGTAATTTAAAACTAAGTTATTAGTATGAAGTTCTTCATTTGAAAAAAACTACCACTGATTTTAGAAATGACAATTTGAAAATCAGATCTAAGTTAATAGTTTGACGATCTTTACTTCAAAATAACTAAGTCTTATTTTAGAATACTCAATTTGTAAATCAAGGATAAGTTATTAGTTTAAAGTTCTTTACTTGAAAATATCTACTTCTTGTTTTAGAAATGACAATTTGAAAATCAGATCTAAGTTAATAGTTTGACGTTCTTTACTTCTAAATACCTAAGTCTTATTTTAGTATAGTGAATTTGTAATTTAAAACTAAGTTATTAGTTTGTAGTTTTTTACATGGTATCCCTATGTTTAGTCTCAAAGTCGTTAAGTATGGCCTTGTACGCACACTATAACTCCTTCAATTCGTGACTTCCCCATATTCCTTGCCGAATTGGAGAATGTGGTGGAATCAACATCATTGACAACTACTAAAAAAGATAAAATCAGGTTAAAAATTATTAATATCGCTCATAACTTCACAAAGCGACGTGATGAGGAGGACCCCGTCAAGAAACAGGTGTGGACTACTATTAACTACCTTAGAAGAAATCCCAACCTTATGGTCCTTAAGGCAGATAAGGGAAATTCCACGGTTGTTATGTGGAAGGATGATTACATCAAGAAACTTAACGATCTGTTTAACGACACCAACACCTATAAGAAACTCGATAAAAACCCTACCATCACTATACAAGGTAAATTTAACCGTAAGGTCAAAGAACTATTTGACGGGGGCTATATTAACGAATCTCAGAAAAAGCTTATGACAAAATATAACACTCAATATCCCAGAGGATACGGCCTACCTAAAGCCCACAAAAAGGGCACACCCCTGAGGCCTGTCATAAGCTGTATTGATTCACCCTCTATTCCACTGGCTAAAATGATTAATGATGTTCTTAGAAATGTGGTCCCTACTACCTACTCTGCAATTTTTTCGGGACGATTGACTTCGAGATTCCTTTCCTGCTTTTATATGTTGATGACATACTTACAGCTGTTCCGACTACGGAAATACGAAACTGTATCAAGATATTAAATAGTTTTGACAAGCGACTTACTTTTACCTATGAACTGGAGTCTAATATGTCAATACCCTTCCTGGACCTGCTTATAACAAGGAAAGATGATGGAACTCTTACAACTGATATTTATAGAAAGCCATCGTCTACAGACCGACTTCTCAACTTTGCCTCCTCACACCCTATTAAGCAGAAAGTTAGCGTGGTCAATACCCTTAAAGACCGTATACTGACCTGCATACCGAGGGAAATTGTTTTTACGAGGCTCAACGATCTGAAACATCAACTTCTAAAGAACGGTTATCCATCTCGTTTGCTCAACCGGCTTCTCTTCAAGGAGGTCACCAATGTGCCTCCTCACTCCCCTATTGATCCAGATGATCCCACGCAGAGGACTACATACAAGAAGATCACATACCACCCCTATCTAGAACATCAAATCAAAAATGCTCTGGGTGATATACTCAAGAATGGTGAGATGAAGTTGACGTTCCATAATGATTTCAACCTGCACAAAATATTGTTCTCCAGAACAAAGGACAAAATCCCCATCCCAGATAAAGCAGGCGTAGTTTATAAGATCACGTGTGAGTGTGGAAAGTGTTATATTGGTCAGACTAAGCAAAGGCTATCCAACCGAGTGAAACAACATATGCAGGATATAAAACACAATCTGGGTAAGACGGGACTCTCCGAACACATAATTGACACATCACACTCCTTCACGCTCAACGATGTTACTGTCCTGGCCACGGAGAAAAATTATTACAAGAGAACGTTCTTGGAAGGGGCCTACATATCCACCACACGTGATAATATGAACAAACAAACGGACTTCCTGAATATTAACGATGCGTACAAGGCCATACTTAACGACTTTGAGACTAAACATAGGGATACCAGGTGATGTTTGCTTACCTTTTGGTCGCCGCCTTGCTTCTTTTCTCTCCTTTGTGTTTTTTCTGCCGCTGCAGCGGTTGCTGCACCGGCCGGTTTATTCGCCGCTGTGCTCTTCGTCAGGTGTCAAGGTGGGGGCACACGATTCTCCCTGTGAATAGTTAATTGTTCATACTACATGTTTTGTTCTCTCCTATCTACTAATGAGTGATTTGTTTACCTGGGATGGTCGCCTTTCTCCATCCCCCTGTTTTTGTTCCGCCACTGCAGCGATTGCTGCACCGGCCTGATTATACCAATTCACGGTGCTCTTCGTTGGATGCCGAGACAGTTTGCTGTGACCCCTTCTGTGGATATTCTCAAAGTTTTTATATTTTGTGGTTCTTTTCGATCCCTTTAATCTTACCCACAGGAAACGAGATCCCCCTTCACCGCTTTTTGCCCTCTTGACTCAGGTGCTCCTAAGGAACATCGCACACTTTGTTGCGACTTTATTGACGTTTTGACTACTTTTTTACACAACTCACTATTCCGTTTTTCACCTGTTTTCGCCTTGTGAATATATTTTTTCGTCATGGCACCCATTGTTTGGTTCCACAGCGTCTCACCAGTCGTCGATCTTTTGGTTTCTCAATACAATGGGTTGCCTACCTACCTGCCATTTATCTGCGCATATCGGATAATAAGAGGACAACACATTTTGGTGCAATTTTTAATTTTAGATTATTTATCTGTATTTTTTGATCGTGTGTTTATTGTATTTTAACGTTAGTTGCCTAATTTTGAATTTTAATTTGTACATAGTTATTTATTCATTTATTTATTTTACATGGTTTTCTATTTTTACATTGTGAAGTTATTTTTTATGTTTTGTTATGCTGAGTGTTTTACACTCGAAACTTGTTGACTTCGCTGAATGTGTTGGCCCTGGGCCATGGCGTTTGTTTTCATCTAGGTGTACATCGAACATTATCTACCTTTTTTGTTCTTCGGTGAGTTGTTATTATTATTATTGTTATCTGTGATTCTGTGACTTATATATGCCTCCATTGTAGTCTTGAGAATGGAAAAATAAACTTTTCCGAAACGTCGACGAACAAATCTACTGTTTGAATTACCTCCCAACTCAACCCGAGACTCCTTACTCCTTACTATTACGTTATTGGGTGAGAACTACTGTTTTATCACTTAGTTTTGACTTCCAAATTCACTATTCTAAAGTAAGACTTAATTATTTTGTAGTAAAGAACGTCAAACTATTAACTTAGATCTGATTTACAAATTGTCATTTAAAAAATCAGAAGTATATATTTCAAAGGAAAAAACTTCAAGCTCATAACTTAGTTTTGATTTCCAAATTTACTATTCTAAAATAAGACTAATATAATTTGATGTAAAGAACGTCAAACTATTAGCTTAGATCTGATTTTCAAATTGTCATTTCTGAAATCAGAAGTAGATATTTTCATGTAAAAAACTACAAACTAATAACTTAGTTCTGATTTACAAATTCACTATTCTAAAATAAGACTTAGCTATTTTGAAGTAAAAAACGTCAAACTAATAACTAGATCTGATTTTCAATTTGTCATTTCTAAAATCAGAAGAAGATATTTTCAAGTAAAGATCTTCAAAATACAACCTTAGATTTGATTTTCAAATTTACATTTCTAAGATCTGAATTAGTAAATTTGAAGTAAAAAACTTTAAACTAATAACTTAGCTTTGATTTACAAATTCACTAGTCTAAAATAAGACTTAGTTATTTTGAAGTAAAGAACGTCAAACTATTAACTTAGATCTGATTTTCAAATTGCCATTTCTAAAATCAGAAGTAGATATTTTCAAGTAAGGAACTTCAAACTAATAACTTAGCTTTGATTTACAAATACACTATTCTGAAATAAGACTTAGTTATTTTGCTTCAAACTACAACCTTAGATTTGATTTCGGAATTTACATTACTAAGATCCGAATTTGAATATTTGAAGTAAAAAACTTTAAACTAATAACTTAGTTTTGATTTACAAATTCACTAGTCTAAAATAAGACTTACGCCCGGTTTTTCAATCGTTGGTTAACTATTAGTTCATAGTTAACTATTAGTTAGGTTAAAAATTACGTTTTTCAATTGCAGGTTAACGTAAAGTTTTGGTTACGTCGTGATTATGTTTACCAACACTTTGGGTGTGGGTTAACTATAGGTTGGCGAATTACTAACACTTTATAACCGTAAATTGTGATAGTTTTCATGACTTTCATTGAGAAAAATTCAATAAGTTAATTAATTTTTTGAAATTGTTAATTTTGTTATCTACGATTGCGATATTAATACGTATTGCATTGATGAAGAAAGAAGGAGGCCAAAAATAATTCGTTACAGGCTTAAGATTTTTGAAGAATACAATGGTACTGACTTTTTTAATAGATTTCGACTTACGCCAAGAACATTAGAAAATATACTAGAGGAGATAAAAGATTTAATTTCTTATACTAGTCAATAATAATAATAGGCGTTATATTAATAAACATATTTTTACTCTAGAAACCATTGCACTTCTGCTCGAGACCAACTATTAGTAACGTTGAATTTTTATGCAAGTGGTTTGTTTTTAAGAACGACTGGAGATTTTGCTGAGGTTAGCAAATCTACTGCAAGTAAAACTGTATTACGAGTCAGTTTAGTTTTTACAGGTTTGCGACCTTAATATATAAAAATAGTTCAAAATGAAGATGTGCTTAAAATTCCACAAGATTTTTATAGTATCGCCAAATTTCCTAAATGCGTAGGTGCATTGGATTGCACACATGTGAAAATACAGTCACCTGGATGTGATTATACTGAAATTTTTTGTAATAGAATACTAACAAAACAAATTTCTTTTATTAATATTGTTAAATGCATTCTCAACTCAGGTCTAAATCGCATCTTTCTCTTTCCAGGTAAAAGCACCAGTTTTTTCGAATTCTAAAACATTTTTATGTTGTTCTACAATAGTAACTAAAAGTTCTTCTTCCTCTTGAGTAAAATTCAAGGTACGTTATTTACTACTTGCTTCCATATCAGAAGAATAATACCTATAGATAGCATTATAATTATTTATTTTGTAGGTATTTGTTTATATCAAATATTTCAATATAACTATTAATAATAATCTAAAATTATCAATGCTTGTCGTTTCGTAACAGATTCTAATAAAAATAAAAAACAATAATTATTATGAACACCAATAAATACAATCATACAACGACACCTGTCAACCTACTGCCACTACACTTAAATATTTAGGGTTATAATCACGTTTAATAGTTCAGATGTACAGTAAACTAAAAGTTACCTTACCAACACCTAAATATAAATTGAAAAACGCAAATAAATTCTAATTATAGGTTAACTTAAAAGTGAAGGTAACCAAACTAAAAAGTTAACCAACGATTGAAAAACTGGGCGTTAGTTATTTTGAAGTAAAGAACGTCAAACTAATAACTAGATCTGATTTTCAAATTGTCATTTCTAAAATCAGAAGTAGATATTTTCAAGTAAAGAACTTCAAAATACAACCTTAGATTTGATTTTCAAATTTACATTTCTAAGGTCTGAATTAGTAAATTTGAAGTAAAAAACTTTAAACTATTAACTTAGTTTTGATTTACAAATTCACTAGTCTAAAATAAGATTTAGTTATTTTGAAGTAAAGAACGTCAAACTGTTAACTTAGATCTGATTTTCAAATTGTCATTACTAAAATCAGTAGTAGATTTTTTCAAGTATAGACTTCAAACTAATAACTTAGTTTTGATTTACAAATTCACTATACTAAAATAAGACTTATTTGTTTAGAAGTAAAGAACGTCAAACTATTAACTTAGATGTGATTTTCAAATTGTCATTTCTAGTAAAATCAGAAGTAGATATTTTCAAGTAAAGAACTTCAAACTAATAACTTAGCTTTGATTTACAAATTCACTATTCTAAAATAAGACTTAGTTATTTTGAAGTAAAGAACGTCAAACTATTAACTTAGATCTGATTTTCAAATTGTCATTTCTAAAATTAGAAGTAGATATTTTCAAGTAAAGAACTTCAAACTACAACCTTAGATTTGATTTCCAAACTTACATTACTAAGATCCGAATTAGTAAATTTGAAGTAAAAAACTTTAAACTAATAACTTAGTTTTGATTTACAAATTCACTAGTCTAAAATAAGACTTAGTTATTTTGAAGTAAAGAACGTCAAACTGTTAACTTAGATCTGATTTTCAAATTGTCATTTCCAAAATCAAAAGTAGATATTTTCGAGTAAAAAACTTCAAACTAATAACTTAGTTTTGATTTACAAATACAGTATTTTAAAATAAGACTTATCTATTTTGAAGTAAAGTACGTCAAACTATTAACTTAGATCTGCTTTTCAAATTCTCATTTCCAAAATCTGCAGTAGATATTTTCAAGTAAAGAACTTCAAACTAATAACTTAGGTTTGATTTACAAATACACTATTCGAAAATAAGACTTATCTAGTTTGAAGTAAAGAACGTCAAACTATTCACTTAGATCTGATTTTCAAATTGTCACTTCTTAAATCAGAAGTAGATATTTCAAAGTAAAGAACTTCAAACTAATAACTTAGTTTTGACTTCCAAATTCACTATTCTAAAGTAAGACTTAATTATTTTGTAGTAAAGAACGTCAAACTATTAACTTAGATCTGATTTACAAATTGTCATTTAAAAAATCAGAAGTATATATTTCAAAGGAAAAAACTTCAAGCTCATAACTTAGTTTTGATTTCCAAATTTACTATTCTAAAATAAGACTAATATAATTTGATGTAAAGAACGTCAAACTATTAGCTTAGATCTGATTTTCAAATTGTCATTTCTGAAATCAGAAGTAGATATTTTCATGTAAAAAACTACAAACTAATAACTTAGTTCTGATTTACAAATTCACTATTCTAAAATAAGACTTAGCTATTTTGAAGTAAAAAACGTCAAACTAATAACTAGTTTTTGTAGTAAAGAATGTCAAACTATTAACTTAGATCTGATTTTCAAATTGTCATTTCTAAAATCAGAAGTAGATATTTTTAAGTAAAGTACTTCAAACTAATCAATTACTTTTGATTTAGAAATGCGGTATTCTAAAATAAGACTTATCTATTTTAAAGTAAAGAACGTGAAACTATTCACTTAGATCTGATTTTCAAATTGTCATTTCTTAAATCAGAAGTAGATATTTCAAAGTAAAGAACTTCAAACTAATAACTTAGTTTTGATTTACAAATTTACTAGTCTAAAATAGGACTTAGTTATTTTGAAGTAAAAAACGTCAAACTATTAACTTAGACCTGATTTTCAAATTGTCATTTCTAAAATCAGAAGTAGATATTTTCAAGAAAGGTCTTCAAACTAATAACTTAGTTTTGATTTACAAATTCACTATTCTAAAATAAGACTTAGTTAATTTGAAGTAAAGAACGACTAACTAATAACTAGATCTGATTTTCAAATTGTAATTGCTAAAATCAGTAGCAGATTTTTTCAAGTATAGACTTTAAACTAATAACTTAGTTTTGATTTACAAATTCAATATACTAAAATAAGACTTATTTGTTTAGAAGTAAAGAACGTCAAACTATTAACTTAGATCTGATTTTCAAATTGTCATTTCTAGTAAAATCAGAAGTAGATATTTTCAAGTAAAGAACTTCAAACTAATAACTTAGCTTTGATTTACAAATTCACTATTCTAAAATAAGACTTAGCTATTTTGAAGTAAAAAACGTCAACCGATTAACTTAGATCTGATTTTCAAATTGTCATTTCTAAAATCAGAAGTAATTATTTTCAAGTAAAGAACTTCAAACTACAACCTTCGATTTGATTTCCAAATTTACATTACTAAGATCCAAATTAGAAAATTTGAAGTAAAAGACTTTAAACTAATACCTTAGTTTTGATTTACAAATTCACTAGTCTAAAATAAGACTTATTATTTTGAAGTAAAGATCGTCAAACTATTAACTTAGATCTGATTTTCAAATTGTTATTTCTAAAATCAGTGGTAGTTTTTTTCAAGTAAAGAACTTCATACTAATAACTTAGCTTTGATTTACAAATACAGTATTCTAAAATAAGACTTATCTATTTAGACGTAAAGAACGTCAAATTATTAACTTAGATCTGATTTTCAAATTGTTATTTCTAAAATAAGAAGTAGATATTTTCAAGTAAAGAACTTCAAACTAATAACTTAGCTTTGATTTACAAATTCAGTATACTATAATAAGACTTAGTTATTTTGTAGTAAAGAATGTCAAACTATTAACTTAGATCTGATTTTCAAATTGTCATTTCTAAAATCGGAAGTAGATATTTTTAAGTAAAGTACTTCAAACTAATCAATTACTTTTGATTTAGAAATGCGGTATTCTAAAATAAGACTTATCTATTTTAAAGTAAAGAACGTGAAACTATTCACTTAGATCTGATTTTCAAATTGTCATTTCTTAAATCAGAAGTAGATATTCCAAAGTAATGAACTTCAAACTAATAACTTAGTTTTGATTTACAAATTTACTAGTCTAAAATAGGACTTAGTTATTTTGAAGTAAAAAACGTCAAACTATTAACTTAGACCTGATTTTCAAATTCTCATTTCCAAAATCTGCAGTAGATATTTTCAAGTAAAGAACTTCAAACTACAACCTTAGATTTATTTTCAAATTTACATTTCTAAGATCCGAATTAGTAAGCTTGAAGAAAAAAAATTTAAACTAATAACTTAGTTTTTATTTACTAATTCACTAGTCTAAAATAAGACTTAGTTATTTTGAAGTAAAGAACGTCAAACTATTAACTTAGATCTGATTTTCAAATTGTCATTTCTAAAACCAGTAGTAGATATTTTTAAGTAAAGTACTTCAAACTAATAATTTAGTTTTGATTTACAAATACGCTATTCTAAAATAAGACTTATCTATTTTAAGGTAAAGAACGTGAAACTATTCACTTAGATCTGATTTTCAAATTGTCATCTCTTAAATCAGAAGTAGATATTTCAAAGTAAAGAACTTCAAACTAATAACTTAGTTTTGATTTACAAATTTACTAGTCTAAAATAAGACTTTAATTATTTTGAAGTAAAAAATGTCAAACTATTAACTTAACCCTGATTTTCAAATTGTCATTTCTGAAATCAGAAGTAGATATTTTCAAGTAAAGAACTTCAAACTACAACCTTAGATTTGATTTCCTAATTTACATTACTAAAATCTGAATTAGTAAATTTGAAGTAAAAAACTATAAAGTAATAACTTAGTTTTGATTTACAAATTCAGTTTATTAAAATAAGACTTAGTTATTTAGAAGTAAAGAACGTCAAACTATTAACTTAGACCTGATTTTCAAATTGTATTTTCTTAAACCAGCAGTAGATATTTTCAAGTAAAGAACTTCAAACTACAACTTCAGATTTGATTTCCAAATTTACATTACTAAGATCCGAATTAGTTAATTTGAAGTAAAAAACTTTAAACTAATAACTTAGTTTTGATTTACAAATTCACTAGTTTAAAATAAGACTTAGTTATTTTGAAGTAAAAAACGTCAAACTATTAACTTAGACCTTCAAATTCTCATTTCCAAAATCTGCAGTAGATATTTTCAAGTAAAGAACTTCAAACTACAACCTTAGATTTATTTTCAAATTTACATTTCTAAGATCCGAATTAGTAAGCTTGAAGAAAAAAAATTTAAACTAATAACTTAGTTTTTATTTACTAATTCACTAGTCTAAAATAAGACTTAGTTATTTTGAAGTAAAGAACGTCAAACTATTAACTTAGATCTGATTTTCAAATTGTCATTTCTAAAACCAGTAGTAGATATTTTTAAGTAAAGTACTTCAAACTAATAATTTAGTTTTGATTTACAAATACGCTATTCTAAAATAAGACTTATCTATTTTAAGGTAAAGAACGTGAAACTATTCACTTAGATCTGATTTTCAAATTGTCATCTCTTAAATCAGAAGTAGATATTTCAAAGTAAAGAACTTCAAACTAATAACTTAGTTTTGATTTACAAATTTACTAGTCTAAAATAAGACTTTAATTATTTTGAAGTAAAAAATGTCAAACTATTAACTTAACCCTGATTTTCAAATTGTCATTTCTGAAATCAGAAGTAGATATTTTCAAGTAAAGAACTTCAAACTACAACCTTAGATTTGATTTCCTAATTTACATTACTAAAATCTGAATTAGTAAATTTGAAGTAAAAAACTATAAAGTAATAACTTAGTTTTGATTTACAAATTCAGTTTATTAAAATAAGACTTAGTTATTTAGAAGTAAAGAACGTCAAACTATTAACTTAGACCTGATTTTCAAATTGTCATTTCTGAAATCAGAAGTAGATATTTTCAAGTAAAGAACTTCAAACTACAACCTTAGATTTGATTTCCTAATTTACATTACTAAAATCTGAATTAGTAAATTTGAAGTAAAAAACTATAAACTAATAACTTAGTTTTGATTTACAAATTCACTTTATTAAAATAAGACTTAGTTATTTAGAAGTAAAGAACGTCAAACTATTAACTTAGATCTGATTTTCAAATTGTTATTTCTAAAATCAGAAGTAGATATTTTCAAGTAAAGAACTTCAAACTACAACCTTCGATGTGATTTACAAATTTACATTACTAAGATCCGAATTAGTTAATTTGAAGTAAAGAACTTCAGATTAATAACTTAGCTTTGATTTACAAATTCACTATTCTGAAATAAGACTTAGTTATTTTGAACTAAAGAACGTCAAACTATTAACTTAGATCCGATTTTCAAATTGTCATTTCTTAAATCAGAAGTAGATATTTTCATATAAACAACTTCAAACTAACAACTTAGTTTTGATTTACAAATACAGTATTCTAAAACAAGACTTATCTATATTGAAGTAAAGAACGTCAAACTATTAACTTAGATCTGATTTTCAAATTGTCATTTCTAAAATCAGAAGTAGATATTTTTAAGTAAAAAACTTCAAACTAATAACTTAGTTTTGATTTACACATTAACTATTCTAAAATAAAATTTAGTTATTTTCTTGTAAAGATCGTTAAAATATTAACTTAGATCTGATTTTTATATTGTCATTTCTAAAATCAGTAGTAGATATTTTCAAGTAAAGAACTTCAAACTAATAACTTAGTTTTGATTTACAAATTTACTAGTTTAAAATAAGAGTTAGTTATTTTGAAGTAAAAAACGTCAAACTATTAACGTAGACCTGACTTTCAAATTGTCCTTTCTAAAATCAGAAATAGATATTTTCAAGTAAATAACTTCAAACTAATAACTTAGCTTTGATTTACAAATTGACAATTCTAAAATAAGACTTAGTTATTTTGAAGTAAAGAACGTCAAAATATTAACTTAGATCTGATTTTCAAATTGTTATTTCTAAAATCAGAAGTAGATTTTTTTAAGTAAAGAACTTCTAACTACAACCTTCCATGTGATTTCCAAATTTACATTACTAAGATCCGAATTAGTAAATTTGAAGTAAAGAACTTCAGATTAATAACTTAGCTTTGATTTACAAATTCACTATACTAAAATAAGACTTAGTTGTTCAGAAGTAAAGAACGCCACACTATTAACTTAGATCTGATTTTCAAATTGTCATTTCTTAAATCAGAAGTAGATATTTCAATGTAAGAACTTCAAACTAATAACTTAGTTTTGATTTACAAATTCACTATTCTAAAGTAAGACTTAGATATTTTGAAGTAAAGAACGTCAAACTATTAACTTAGATATGATTTTCAAATTGTCATTTCTAAAATCAGTAGTAGATATTTTCAAGTAAAGAACTTCAAACTAATAACTTAGTTTTGATGTACAAATTTACTAGTCTAAAATAAGACTTAGCTATTTTGAAGTAAGAAACGTCAAACTATTAACTTAGACCTGATTTTCAAATTGTATTTTCTTAAACCAGCAGTAGATATTTTCAAGTAAAGAACTTCAAACTACAACTTCAGATTTGATTTCCAAATTTACATTACTAAGATCCGAATTAGTTAATTTGAAGTAAAAAACTTTAAACTAATAACTTAGTTTTGATTTACAAATTCACTAGTTTAAAATAAGACTTAGTTATTGTGAAGTAAAGAACGTCAAACTATTAACTTAGATCTCATTTTCAAATTGTCATTTCTAAAATCAGTAGTAGATATTTTCAAGTAAAGAACTTTAAACTAATAACTTAGCTTTGATTTACAAATTCAGTATTCTAAAATAAGACTTAGTTATTTTGAAGTAAAGAACGTCAAACTATTAACTTTGATCTGATTTTCAAATTGTAATTTCTAAAATCAGAAGTAATTAATTTCAAGTAAAGAGCTTCAAACTACGACCTTAGATTTGATTTCCAAATTTGTATTACTAAGATCCGAATTAGAGAAGTTGAAGTAAAAAACATTAAACTAATAACTAAGTTTTGATTTACAAATTCACTAGTCTAAAATAAGACTTAGTTATTTTGAAGTAAAGAATGTCAAACTATTAACTTACATCTGATTTTCAAATTGCCATTTCTAAAATCAGTAGTAGATATTTTCAAGTAAAGAATTTCAAACTAATAACTTAGTTTTCATTTACAAATTCACTATACTAAAATAAGACTTAGTTATTTAGAAGTAAAGAACGTGAAACTATTTACTTAGATCTGATTTTCAAATTGTCATTTCTAAAATCAGTGGTAGTTTTTTTCAAGTAAAAAACTTCATACTAATAAATTAGTTTTGATTTACAAATTCACTATACTAAAATAAGACTTAGTTGTTTTGAAGTAAAGAACGTCAAACTATTAACTTCGATCTGATTTTCAAATTGTCATTTCTAAAATCAGAAGTAGATATTTTTAAGTAAAAAACTTCAAACTAATAACTTAGTTTTGATTTACACATTAACTATTCTAAAATAAAATTTAGTTATTTTGTTGTAAAGATCGTTAAAATATTAACTTAGATCTGATTTTCATATTGTCATTTCTAAAATCAGTAGTAGATATTTTCAAGTAAAGAACTTCAAACTAATAACTTAGTTTTGATTTACAAATTTACTAGTCTAAAATAAGACTTAGTTATTTTGAAGTAAAAAACGTCAAACTATTCACGTAGACCGAATTCCCAAATTGTTCTTTCTAAAATCAGAAATAAATATTTTCAAGTAAAGAACTTCAAAATACAACCTTAGATTTGATTTTCAAATTTACATTTCTAAGGTCTGAATTAGTAAATTTGAAGTAAAAAACTTTAAACTATTAACTTAGTTTTGATTTACAAATTCACTAGTCTAAAATAAGATTTAGTTATTTTGAAGTAAAGAACGTCAAACTGTTAACTTAGATCTGATTTTCAAATTGTCATTACTAAAATCAGTAGTAGATTTTTTCAAGTATAGACTTCGAACTAATAACTTAGTTTTGATTTACAAATTCACTAGTCTAAAATAAGACTTATTATTTTGAAGTAAAGATCGTCAAACTATTAACTTAGATCTGATTTTCAAATTGTTATTTCTAAAATCAGTGGTAGTTTTTTTCAAGTAAAGAACTTCATACTAATAACTTAGCTTTGATTTACAAATACAGTATTCTAAAATAAGACTTATCTATTTAGACGTAAAGAACGTCAAATTATTAACTTAGATCTGATTTTCAAATTGTTATTTCTAAAATAAGAAGTAGATATTTTCAAGTAAAGAACTTCAAACTAATAACTTAGCTTTGATTTACAAATTCAGTATACTATAATAAGACTTAGTTATTTTGTAGTAAAGAATGTCAAACTATTAACTTAGATCTGATTTTCAAATTGTCATTTCTAAAATCAGAAGTAGATATTTTTAAGTAAAGTACTTCAAACTAATCAATTACTTTTGATTTAGAAATGCGGTATTCTAAAATAAGACTTATCTATTTTAAAGTAAAAAACGTGAAACTATTCACTTAGATCTGATTTTCAAATTGTCATTTCTTAAATCAGAAGTAGATATTTCAAAGTAAAGAACTTCAAACTAATAACTTAGTTTTGATTTACAAATTTACTAGTCTAAAATAGGACTTAGTTATTTTGAAGTAAAAAACGTCAAACTATTAACTTAGACCTGATCTTCAAATTGTCATTTCTAAAATCAGAAGTAGATATTTTCAAGAAAGGTCTTCAAACTAATAACTTAGTTTTGATTTACAAATTCACTATTCTAAAATAAGACTTAGTTATTTTGAAGTAAAGAACGACTAACTAATAACTAGATCTGATTTTCAAATTGTAATTGCTAAAATCAGAAGTAGATAATTTCAAGTAAAGAACTTCAAACTACAACCTTAGATTTATTTTCAAATTTACATTTCTAAGATCCGAATTAGTAAGCTTGAAGAAAAAAACTTTAAACTAATAACTTAGTTTTTATTTACTAATTCACTAGTCTAAAATAAGACTTAGTTATTTTGAAGTAAAGAACGTCAAACTATTAACTTAGATCTGATTTTCAAATTGTCATCTCTTAAATCAGAAGTAGATATTTCAAAGTAAAGAACTTCAAACGAATAACTTAGTTTTGATTTACAAATTTACTAGTCTAAAATAAGACTTCAATTATTTTGAAGTAAAAAATGTCAAACTATTAACTTAGACCTGATTTTCAAATTGTCATTTCTGAAATCAGAAGTAGATATTTTCAAGTAAAGAACTTCAAACTACAACCTTAGATTTGATTTCCTAATTTACATTACTAAAATCTGAATTAGTAAATTTGAAGTAAAAAACTATAAACTAATAACTTAGTTTTGATTTACAAATTCACTTTATTAAAATAAGACTTAGTTATTTAGAAGTAAAGAACGTCAAACTATTAACTTAGATCTGATTTTCAAATTGTCATTTCTAAAATCAGAAGTAGATATTTTCAAGTAAAGACCTACAAACTAATAACTTAGTTTTGAGTTACAAATTCACTATACTAAAATAAGACTTAGCTGTTCAGAAGTAAAGAACGTCAAACTATTAACTTAGATCTAATTTTCAAATTCTTATTTCTAAAATCAGAAGTAGATATTTTCAAGTAAAGAACTTCAAACTACAACCTTCAATGTGATTTACAAATTTACATTACTAAGATCCGAATTAGTTAATTTGAAGTAAAGAACTTCAGATTAATAACTTAGCTTTGATTTACAAATTCACTATTCTGAAATAAGACTTAGTTATTTTGAAGTAAAGAACGTCAAACTATTAACTTAGATCCGATTTTCAAATTGTCATTTCTTAAATCAGAAGTAGATATTCTCATATAAACAACTTCAAACTAACAACTTAGTTTTGATTTACAAGTACAGTATTCTAAAACAAGACTTATCTATATTGAAGTAAAGAACGTCAAACTATTAACTTAGATCTGATTTTCAAATTGTCATTTCTAAAATCAGAAGTAGATATTTTTAAGTAATAAACTTCAAACTAATAACTTAGTTTTGATTTACACATTAACTATTCTAAAAAAAATTTAGTTATTTTCTTGTAAAGATCGTTAAAATATTAACTTAGATCTGATTTTTATATTGTCATTTCTAAAATCAGTAGTAGATATTTTCAAGTAAAGAACTTCAAACTAATAACTTAGTTTTGATTTACAAATTTACTAGTCTAAAATAAGAGTTAGTAATTTTGAAGTAAAAAACGTCAAACTATTAACGTAGACCTGATTTTCAAATTGTCCTTTCTAAAATCAGAAATAGATATTTTCAAGTAAATAACTTCAAACTAATAACTTAGCTTTGATTTACAAATTAACAATTCTAAAATAAGACTTAGTTATTTTGAAGTAACGAACGTCAAAATATTAACTTAGATCTGATTTTCAAATTGGAATTTCTAAAATCAGAAGTAATTATTTTCAAGTAAAGAACTTCAAACTACAACCTTAGATTTGATTTCCAAATTTACATTACTAAGATCCAAATTAGAAAATTTAAAGTTAAAAACTTCAAACTAATAACTTAGTTTTGATTTACAAATTCACTACTCTAAAATAAGACTTAGTTATTTTGAAGTAAAAAACGTCTAACTATTAACTTAGACCAGATTTTCAAATTGTCTTTTCTAAAATCAGAAGTAGATTTTTTTAAGTAAAAAACTTCAAACAAATAACTTAACTTTGATTTACAAATTCACGATACTAAAATAAGACTTATTTGTTTAGAAGTAGAGAACGTCAAACTATTAACTTAGATCTGATTTTCAAATTATCATTTCAAAAATCAGAAGTAGATGTTTTCAAGTAAAGAACTTTAAACTACAACCTTAGATTTGATTTCGAAATTTACATTACTAAGATCCAAATTTGTATATTTGAAGTAAAAAACTTTAAACTAATAACTTAGTTTTGATTTACAAATTCACTAGTCTAAAATAAGACTTAGTTATTTTGAATTAAGAACGTCAAACTTATAACTAGATCTGATTTTCAAATTGTCATTTCTAAAATCAGAAGTAGATATTTTCAAGTAAAGAACTGCAAACTAATAACTTAGTTTTGTTTTACAAATACAGTATTCTAAAATAAGCCTTATCTATTTAGAAGTAAAGAACGTCAAACTATTAACTTAGATCTGATTTTCAAATTGTCATTTCTAAAATCAGAAGTAGATATTTTTAAGTAAAAAACTTCAAACTAATAACTTAGTTTTGATTTACACATTAACTATTCTAAAATAAAATTTAGTTATTTTGTTGTAAAGATCGTTAAAATATTAACTTAGATCTGATTTTCATATTGTCATTTCTAAAATCAGTAGTAGATATTTTCAAGTAAAGAACTTCAAACTAATAACTTAGCTTTGATTTACAAATTGACAATTCTAAAATAAGACTTAGTTATTATGAAGTAAAGAACGTCAAAATATTAACTTAGATCTGATTTTCAAATTGTAATTTCTAAAATCAGAAGTAATTATTTTCAAGTAAAGAACTTCAAACTACAACCTTAGATTTGATTTCCAAATTTACATTACTAAGATCCAAATTAGAAAATTTAAAGTTAAAAACTTTAAACTAATAACTTAGTTTTGATTTACAAATTCACTACTCTAAAACAAGACTTAGTTATTTTGAAGTAAAAAACGTCTAACTATTAACTTCGACCTGATTTTCAAATTGTCATTTCTAAAATCAGAAGTAGATTTTTTTAAGTAAAAAACTTCAAACAAATAACTTAGCTTTGATTTACAAATTCACTATACTAAAATAAGACTTATTTATTTAGAAGTAGAGAACGTCAAACTATTAACTTAGATCTGATTTTCAAATTTAATTTCTAAAATCAGAAGTAGATATTTTGAAGTAAAGAGCTTCAAACTACAACCTTAGATTTGATTTCGGAATTTACATTACTAAGATCCGAATTTGAATATTTGAAGTAAAAAACTTTAAACTAATAACTTAGTTTTGATTTACAAATTCACTAGTCTAAAATAAGACTTACGCCCGGTTTTTCAATCGTTGGTTAACTATTAGTTCATAGTTAACTATTAGTTAGGTTAAAAATTACGTTTTTCAATTGCAGGTTAACGTAAAGTTTTGGTTACGTCGTGATTATGTTTACCAACACTTTGGGTGTGGGTTAACTATAGGTTGGCGAATTACTAACACTTTATAACCGTAAATTGTGATAGTTTTCATGACTTTCATTGAGAAAAATTCAATAAGTTAATTAATTTTTTGAAATTGTTAATTTTGTTATCTACGATTGCGATATTAATACGTATTGCATTGATGAAGAAAGAAGGAGGCCAAAAATAATTCGTTACAGGCTTAAGATTTTTGAAGAATACAATGGTACTGACTTTTTTAATAGATTTCGACTTACGCCAAGAACATTAGAAAATATACTAGAGGAGATAAAAGATTTAATTTCTTATACTAGTCAATAATAATAATAGGCGTTATATTAATAAACATATTTTTACTCTAGAAACCATTGCACTTCTGCTCGAGACCAACTATTAGTAACGTTGAATTTTTATGCAAGTGGTTTGTTTTTAAGAACGACTGGAGATTTTGCTGAGGTTAGCAAATCTACTGCAAGTAAAACTGTATTACGAGTCAGTTTAGTTTTTACAGGTTTGCGACCTTAATATATAAAAATAGTTCAAAATGAAGATGTGCTTAAAATTCCACAAGATTTTTATAGTATCGCCAAATTTCCTAAATGCGTAGGTGCATTGGATTGCACACATGTGAAAATACAGTCACCTGGATGTGATTATACTGAAATTTTTCGTAATAGAATACTAACAAAACAAATTTCTTTTATTAATATTGTTAAATGCATTCTCAACTCAGGTCTAAATCGCATCTTTCTCTTTCCAGGTAAAAGCACCAGTTTTTTCGAATTCTAAAACATTTTTATGTTGTTCTACAATAGTAACTAAAAGTTCTTCTTCCTCTTGAGTAAAATTCAAGGTACGTTATTTACTACTTGCTTCCATATCAGAAGAATAATACCTATAGATAGCATTATAATTATTTATTTTGTAGGTATTTGTTTATATCAAATATTTCAATATAACTATTAATAATAATCTAAAATTATCAATGCTTGTCGTTTCGTAACAGATTCTAATAAAAATAAAAAACAATAATTATTATGAACACCAATAAATACAATCATACAACGACACCTGTCAACCTACTGCCACTACACTTAAATATTTAGGGTTATAATCACGTTTAATAGTTCAGATGTACAGTAAACTAAAAGTTACCTTACCAACACCTAAATATAAATTGAAAAACGCAAATAAATTCTAATTATAGGTTAACTTAAAAGTGAAGGTAACCAAACTAAAAAGTTAACCAACGATTGAAAAACTGGGCGTTAGTTATTTTGAAGTAAAGAACGTCAAACTAATAACTAGATCTGATTTTCAAATTGTCATTTCTAAAATCAGAAGTAGATATTTTCAAGTAAAGAACTTCAAAATACAACCTTAGATTTGATTTTCAAATTTACATTTCTAAGGTCTGAATTAGTAAATTTGAAGTAAAAAACTTTAAACTATTAACTTAGTTTTGATTTACAAATTCACTAGTCTAAAATAAGATTTAGTTATTTTGAAGTAAAGAACGTCAAACTGTTAACTTAGATCTGATTTTCAAATTGTCATTACTAAAATCAGTAGTAGATTTTTTCAAGTATAGACTTCAAACTAATAACTTAGTTTTGATTTACAAATTCACTATACTAAAATAAGACTTATTTGTTTAGAAGTAAAGAACGTCAAACTATTAACTTAGATGTGATTTTCAAATTGTCATTTCTAGTAAAATCAGAAGTAGATATTTTCAAGTAAAGAACTTCAAACTAATAACTTAGCTTTGATTTACAAATTCACTATTCTAAAATAAGACTTAGTTATTTTGAAGTAAAGAACGTCAAACTATTAACTTAGATCTGATTTTCAAATTGTCATTTCTAAAATTAGAAGTAGATATTTTCAAGTAAAGAACTTCAAACTACAACCTTAGATTTGATTTCCAAACTTACATTACTAAGATCCGAATTAGTAAATTTGAAGTAAAAAACTTTAAACTAATAACTTAGTTTTGATTTACAAATTCACTAGTCTAAAATAAGACTTAGTTATTTTGAAGTAAAGAACGTCAAACTGTTAACTTAGATCTGATTTTCAAATTGTCATTTCCAAAATCAAAAGTAGATATTTTCGAGTAAATAACTTCAAACTAATAACTTAGTTTTGATTTACAAATACAGTATTTTAAAATAAGACTTATCTATTTTGAAGTAAAGTACGTCAAACTATTAACTTAGATCTGCTTTTCAAATTCTCATTTCCAAAATCTGCAGTAGATATTTTCAAGTAAAGAACTTCAAACTAATAACTTAGGTTTGATTTACAAATACACTATTCGAAAATAAGACTTATCTAGTTTGAAGTAAAGAACGTCAAACTATTCACTTAGATCTGATTTTCAAATTGTCACTTCTTAAATCAGAAGTAGATATTTCAAAGTAAAGAACTTCAAACTAATAACTTAGTTTTGACTTCCAAATTCACTATTCTAAAGTAAGACTTAATTATTTTGTAGTAAAGAACGTCAAACTATTAACTTAGATCTGATTTACAAATTGTCATTTAAAAAATCAGAAGTATATATTTCAAAGGAAAAAACTTCAAGCTCATAACTTAGTTTTGATTTCCAAATTTACTATTCTAAAATAAGACTAATATAATTTGATGTAAAGAACGTCAAACTATTAGCTTAGATCTGATTTTCAAATTGTCATTTCTGAAATCAGAAGTAGATATTTTCATGTAAAAAACTACAAACTAATAACTTAGTTTTGATTTCCAAATTTACTATTCTAAAATAAGACTAATATAATTTGAAGTAAAAAACGTCAAACTAATAACTAGTTTTTGTAGCAAAGAATGTCAAACTATTAACTTAGATCTGATTTTCAAATTGTCATTTCTAAAATCAGAAGTAGATATTTTTAAGTAAAGTACTTCAAACTAATCAATTACTTTTGATTTAGAAATGCGGTATTCTAAAATAAGACTTATCTATTTTAAAGTAAAGAACGTGAAACTATTCACTTAGATCTGATTTTCAAATTGTCATTTCTTAAATCAGAAGTAGATATTTCAAAGTAAAGAACTTCAAACTAATAACTTAGTTTTGATTTACAAATTTACTAGTCTAAAATAGGACTTAGTTATTTTGAAGTAAAAAACGTCAAACTATTAACTTAGACCTGATTTTCAAATTGTCATTTCTAAAATCAGAAGTAGATATTTTCAAGAAAGGTCTTCAAACTAATAACTTAGTTTTGATTTACAAATTCACTATTCTAAAATAAGACTTAGTTAATTTGAAGTAAAGAACGACTAACTAATAACTAGATCTGATTTTCAAATTGTAATTGCTAAAATCAGAAGTAGATAATTTCAAGTAAAGAACTTCAAACTACAACCTTAGATTTATTTTCAAATTTAAATTTCTAAGATCCGAATTAGTAAGCTTGAAGAAAAAAACTTTAAACTAATAACTTAGTTTTTATTTACTAATTCACTAGTCTAAAATAAGACTTAGTTATTTTGAATTAAAGAACGTCAAACTATTAACTTAGATCTGATTTTCAAATTGTCATCTCTTAAATCAGAAGTAGATATTTCAAAGTAAAGAACTTCAAACTAATAACTTAGGTTTGATTTACTAATTTACTAGTCTAAAATAAGACTTTAATTATTTTGAAGTAAAGAACGTCAAACTGTTAACTTAGATCTGATTTTCAAATTGTCATTTCCAAAATCAAAAGTAGATATTTTCGAGTAAAAAACTTCAAACTAATAACTTAGTTTTGATTTACAAATACAGTATTTTAAAATAAGACTTATCTATTTTGAAGTAAAGTACGTCAAACTATTAACTTAGATCTGCTTTTCAAATTCTCATTTCCAAAATCTGAAGTAGATATTTTCAAGTAAAGAACTTCAAACTAATAACTTAGGTTTGATTTACAAATACACTATTCGAAAATAACACTTATCTAGTTTGAAGTAAAGAACGTCAAACTATTCACTTAGATCTGATTTTCAAATTGTCACTTCTTAAATCAGAAGTAGATATTTCAAAGTAAAAAACTTCAAACTAATAACTTAGTTTTGACTTCCAAATTCACTATTCTAAAGTAAGACTTAATTATTTTGTAGTAAAGAACGTCAAACTATTAACTTAGATCTGATTTACAAATTGTCATTTAAAAAATCAGAAGTATATATTTCAAAGGAAAAAACTTCAAGCTCATAACTTAGTTTTGATTTCCAAATTTACTATTCTAAAATAAGACTAATATAATTTGATGTAAAGAACGTCAAACTATTAGCTTAGATCTGATTTTCAAATTGTCATTTCTGAAATCAGAAGTAGATATTTTCATGTAAAAAACTACAAACTAATAACTTAGTTCTGATTTACAAATTCACTATTCTAAAATAAGACTTAGCTATTTTGAAGTAAAAAACGTCAAACTAATAACTAGATCTGATTTTCAATTTGTCATTTCTAAAATCAGAAGAAGATATTTTCAAGTAAAGATCTTCAAAATACAACCTTAGATTTGATTTTCAAATTTACATTTCTAAGATCTGAATTAGTAAATTTGAAGTAAAAAACTTTAAACTAATAACTTAGCTTTGATTTACAAATTCACTAGTCTAAAATAAGACTTAGTTATTTTGAAGTAAAGAACGTCAAACTATTAACTTAGATCTGATTTTCAAATTGCCATTTCTAAAATTAGAAGTAGATATTTTCAAGTAAAGAACTTCAAACTAATAACTTAGCTTTGATTTACAAATACAGTATTCTAAAATAAAACTTATCTATTTTGAAGTTAATGTAAAAATGTAATAATGTTAAACTATTCACTTAGATCTGATTTTAAAATTGTCACTTCTTAAATCAGAAGTAGATATTTCAAAGTAAAGAACTTCAAACTAATAACTTAGTTTTGATTTCCAAATTTACTATTCTAAAGTAAGACTTAATTATTTTGAAGTAAAGAACGTCAAACTAATAACTATATCAGACTTTCAAATTGGTATTTCTAAAACTCTAGTAGATATTTTCAAGTAAAGAACTTCAAACTAATAACTTATTTATGATTTACAAATTTACTAGTCTAAAATAGGCCTTAGTTATTTTGAAGTAAATCACGTCAAACTGTTAACTTAGATCTGATTTTCAAATTGTCATTACTAAAATCAGTAGCAGATTTTTTCAAGTATAGACTTTAAACTAATAACTTAGTTTTGATTTACAAATTCAATATACTAAAATAAGACTTATTTGTTTAGAAGTAAAGAACGTCAAACTATTAACTTAGATCTGATTTTCAAATTGTCATTTCTAGTAAAATCAGAAGTAGATATTTTCAAGTAAAGAACTTCAAACTAATAACTTAGCTTTGATTTACAAATTCACTATTCTAAAATAAGACTTAGTTATTTTGAAGTAAAAAACGTCAACCGATTAACTTAGATCTGATTTTCAAATTGTCATTTCTAAAATCAGAAGTAATTATTTTCAAGTAAAGAACTTCAAACTACAACCTTCGATTTGATTTCCAAATTTACATTACTAAGATCCAAATTAGAAAATTTGAAGTAAAAGACTTTAAACTAATACCTTAGTTTTGATTTACAAATTCACTAGTCTAAAATAAGACTTATTATTTTGAAGTAAAGATCGTCAAACTATTAACTTAGATCTGATTTTCAAATTGTTATTTCTAAAATCAGTGGTAGTTTTTTTCAAGTAAAGAACTTCATACTAATAACTTAGCTTTGATTTACAAATACAGTATTCTAAAATAAGACTTATCTATTTAGACGTAAAGAACGTCAAATTATTAACTTAGATCTGATTTTCAAATTGTTATTTCTAAAATAAGAAGTAGATATTTTCAAGTAAAGAACTTCAAACTAATAACTTAGCTTTGATTTACAAATTCAGTATACTATAATAAGACTTAGTTATTTTGTAGTAAAGAATGTCAAACTATTAACTTAGATCTGATTTTCAAATTGTCATTTCTAAAATCGGAAGTAGATATTTTTAAGTAAAGTACTTCAAACTAATCAATTACTTTTGATTTAGAAATGCGGTATTCTAAAATAAGACTTATCTATTTTAAAGTAAAGAACGTGAAACTATTCACTTAGATCTGATTTTCAAATTGTCATTTCTTAAATCAGAAGTAGATATTCCAAAGTAATGAACTTCAAACTAATAACTTAGTTTTGATTTACAAATTTACTAGTCTAAAATAGGACTTAGTTATTTTGAAGTAAAAAACGTCAAACTATTAACTTAGACCTGATTTTCAAATTCTCATTTCCAAAATCTGCAGTAGATATTTTCAAGTAAAGAACTTCAAACTACAACCTTAGATTTATTTTCAAATTTACATTTCTAAGATCCGAATTAGTAAGCTTGAAGAAAAAAAATTTAAACTAATAACTTAGTTTTTATTTACTAATTCACTAGTCTAAAATAAGACTTAGTTATTTTGAAGTAAAGAACGTCAAACTATTAACTTAGATCTGATTTTCAAATTGTCATTTCTAAAACCAGTAGTAGATATTTTTAAGTAAAGTACTTCAAACTAATAATTTAGTTTTGATTTACAAATACGCTATTCTAAAATAAGACTTATCTATTTTAAGGTAAAGAACGTGAAACTATTCACTTAGATCTGATTTTCAAATTGTCATCTCTTAAATCAGAAGTAGATATTTCAAAGTAAAGAACTTCAAACTAATAACTTAGTTTTGATTTACAAATTTACTAGTCTAAAATAAGACTTTAATTATTTTGAAGTTAAAAATGTCAAACTATTAACTTAACCCTGATTTTCAAATTGTCATTTCTGAAATCAGAAGTAGATATTTTCAAGTAAAGAACTTCAAACTACAACCTTAGATTTGATTTCCTAATTTACATTACTAAAATCTGAATTAGTAAATTTGAAGTAAAAAACTATAAAGTAGTAACTTAGTTTTGATTTACAAATTCAGTTTATTAAAATAAGACTTAGTTATTTAGAAGTAAAGAACGTCAAACTATTAACTTAGACCTGATTTTCAAATTGTCATTTCTGAAATCAGAAGTAGATATTTTCAAGTAAAGAACTTCAAACTACAACCTTAGATTTGATTTCCTAATTTACATTACTAAAATCTGAATTAGTAAATTTGAAGTAAAAAATTATAAACTAATAACTTAGTTTTGATTTACAAATTCACTTTATTAAAATAAGACTTAGTTATTTAGAAGTAAAGAACGTCAAACTATTAACTTAGATCTGATTTTCAAATTGTTATTTCTAAAATCAGAAGTAGATATTTTCAAGTAAAGAACTTCAAACTACAACCTTCGATGTGATTTACAAATTTACATTACTAAGATCCGAATTAGTTAATTTGAAGTAAAGAACTTCAGATTAATAACTTAGCTTTGAATTACAAATTCACTATTCTGAAATAAGACTTAGTTATTTTGAAGTAAAGAACGTCAAACTATTAACTTAGATCCGATTTTCAAATTGTCATTTCTTAAATCAGAAGTAGATATTTTCATATAAACAACTTCAAACTAACAACTTAGTTTTGATTTACAAATACAGTATTCTAAAACAAGACTTATCTATATTGAAGTAAAGAACGTCAAACTATTAACTTAGATCTGATTTTCAAATTGTCATTTCTAAAATCAGAAGTAGATATTTTTAAGTAAAAAACTTCAAACTAATAACTTAGTTTTGATTTACACATTAACTATTCTAAAATAAAATTTAGTTATTTTCTTGTAAAGATCGTTAAAATATTAACTTAGATCTGATTTTTATATTGTCATTTCTAAAATCAGTAGTAGATATTTTCAAGTAAAGAACTTCAAACTAATAACTTAGTTTTGATTTACAAATTTACTAGTTTAAAATAAGAGTTAGTTATTTTGAAGTAAAAAACGTCAAACTATTAACGTAGACCTGATTTTCAAATTGTCCTTTCTAAAATCAGAAATAGATATTTTCAAGTAAATAACTTCAAACTAATAACTTAGCTTTGATTTACAAATTGACAATTCTAAAATAAGACTTAGTTATTTTGAAGTAAAGAACGTCAAAATATTAACTTAGATCTGATTTTCAAATTGTTATTTCTAAAATCAGAAGTAGATTTTTTTAAGTAAAGAACTTCAAACTACAACCTTCCATGTGATTTCCAAATTTACATTACTAAGATCCGAATTAGTAAATTTGAAGTAAAGAACTTCAGATTAATAACTTAGCTTTGATTTACAAATTCACTATACTAAAATAAGACTTAGTTGTTCAGAAGTAAAGAACGTCACACTATTAACTTAGATCTGATTTTCAAATTGTCATTTCTTAAATCAGAAGTAGATATTTCAATGTAAGAACTTCAAACTAATAACTTAGTTTTGATTTACAAATTCACTATTCTAAAGTAAGACTTAGATATTTTGAAGTAAAGAACGTCAAACTATTAACTTAGATATGATTTTCAAACTGTCATTTCTAAAATCAGTAGTAGATATTTTCAAGTAAAGAACTTCAAACTAATAACTTAGTTTTGATGTACAAATTTACTAGTCTAAAATAAGACTTAGCTATTTTGAAGTAAGAAACGTCAAACTATTAACTTAGACCTGATTTTCAAATTGTATTTTCTTAAACCAGCAGTAGATATTTTCAAGTAAAGAACTTCAAACTACAACTTCAGATTTGATTTCCAAATTTACATTACTAAGATCCGAATTAGTTAATTTGAAGTAAAAAACTTTAAACTAATAACTTAGTTTTGATTTACAAATTCACTAGTTTAAAATAAGACTTAGTTATTGTGAAGTAAAGAACGTCAAACTATTAACTTAGATCTCATTTTCAAATTGTCATTTCTAAAATCAGTAGTAGATATTTTCAAGTAAAGAACTTTAAACTAATAACTTAGCTTTGATTTACAAATTCAGTATTCTAAAATAAGACTTAGTTATTTTGAAGTAAAGAACGTCAAACTATTAACTTTGATCTGATTTTCAAATTGTAATTTCTAAAATCAGAAGTAATTAATTTCAAGTAAAGAGCTTCAAACTACGACCTTAGATTTGATTTCCAAATTTGTATTACTAAGATCCGAATTAGAGAAGTTGAAGTAAAAAACATTAAACTAATAACTAAGTTTTGATTTACAAATTCACTAGTCTAAAATAAGACTTAGTTATTTTGAAGTAAAGAATGTCAAACTATTAACTTACATCTGATTTTCAAATTGTCATTTCTAAAATCAGTAGTAGATATTTTCAAGTAAAGAATTTCAAACTAATAACTTAGTTTTCATTTACAAATTCACTATACTAAAATAAGACTTAGTTATTTAGAAGTAAAGAACGTGAAACTATTTACTTAGATCTGATTTTCAAATTGTCATTTCTAAAATCAGTGGTAGTTTTTTTCAAGTAAAAAACTTCATACTAATAAATTAGTTTTGATTTACAAATTCACTATACTAAAATAAGACTTAGTTGTTTTGAAGTAAAGAACGTCAAACTATTAACTTCGATCTGATTTTCAAATTGTCATTTCTAAAATCAGAAGTAGATATTTTTAAGTAAAAAACTTCAAACTAATAACTTAGTTTTGATTTACACATTAACTATTCTAAAATAAAATTTAGTTATTTTGTTGTAAAGATCGTTAAAATATTAACTTAGATCTGATTTTCATATTGTCATTTCTAAAATCAGTAGTAGATATTTTCAAGTAAAGAACTTCAAACTAATAACTTAGTTTTGATTTACAAATTTACTAGTCTAAAATAAGACTTAGTTATTTTGAAGTAAAAAACGTCAAACTATTCACGTAGACCGAATTCCCAAATTGTTCTTTCTAAAATCAGAAATAAATATTTTCAAGTAAAGAACTTCAAAATACAACCTTAGATTTGATTTTCAAATTTACATTACTAAGATCCGAATTAGTAAATTTGAAGTAAAAAACTTTAAACTATTAACTTAATTTTGATTTACAAATTCAGTAGTCTTAAATAAGATTTAGTTATTTTGAAGTAAAGAACGTCAAACTGTTAACTTAGATCTGATTTTCAAATTGTCATTACTAAAATCAGTAGTAGATTTTTTCAAGTATAGACTTCGAACTAATAACTTAGTTTTGATTTACAAATTCACTATACTAAAATAAGTCTTATTTGTTTAGAAGTAAAGAACGTCAAACTATTAACTTAGACCTGATTTTCAAATTGTAATTTCTAAAATCAGAAGTAGATATTTTCAGGTAAAGAACTTCAAACAACAACCTTAGATTTGATTTCCAAATTTACATTACTAAGATCCGAATTAGTAAATTTGAAGTAAAAAACTTTAAACTATTAACTTAATTTTGATTTACAAATTCACTAGTCTTAAATAAGACTTAGTTATTTTGAAGTAAAGAACGTCAAACTGTTAACTTAGATCTGATTTTCAATTTCTCATTACTAAAATCAGTATTAGATTTTTTCAAGTATAGACTTCAAAGTAATAACTTAGTTTTGATTTACAAATTCACTATTGTAAAGTAATACTTAGTTATTTTGAAGTAAAGAAAGTCAAACTATTAACTTAGACCTGACTTTTAAATTGTAATTTCTAAAATCAGAAGTAGATATTTTCAGGTAAAGAACTTCAAACTAATAACTTAGCTTTGATTTACAAATTGACAATTTTAAATAAGACTTAGTTATTTTGAAGTAAAGAACGTCAAACTATTAACTTAGATCTGATTTTCAAATTGTAATTTCTAAAATCAGAAGTAATTATTTTCAAGTAAAGAACTTTAAACTAATAACTTAGCTTTGATTTACAAATTGAGTATTCTAAAATAAGACTTAGTTATTTTGAAGTAAAGAACGTCAAACTATTAACTTAGATTTGATTTTCAAATTGTCATTGCTAAAATTAGTAGTAGATATTTACAAGTAAAGAACTTCAAACTAATAACTTAGTTTTGATTTACAAATTCACTAGTCTAAAATAAGACTTAGTTATTTTGAAGTAAATAACGTCGAACTATTAACTTAGATCTGATTTTTAAATTGTCAATTCTAAATTCAGAAGTGGATATTTTCAATTAAAGAACTTCAAACTAATAAATTAGCTTTGATTTACAAATACACTATTCTAAAATACGACTTAGTTATTTTGAAGTAAAGAACGTCAAACTATTAACTTAGATCTGATTTTCAAATTGTCATTTCTAAAATCAGTAGTAGATATTTTCAAGTAAAGAATTTCAAACTAATAACTTAGTTTTGATTTACAAATACGCCATTCTAAAATAAGACTTATCTATTTTAAGGTAAAGAACGTGAAACTATTCACTTAGATCTGATTTTCAAATTGTCATCTCTTAAATCAGAAGTAGATATTTCAAAGTAAAGAACTTCAAACTAATAACTTAGTTTTGATTTAAAAATTTACTAGTCTAAAATAAGACTTTAATTATTTTGAAGTAAAAAATGTCAAACTATTAACTTAGACCTGATTTTCAAATTGTCATTTCTGAAATCAGAAGTAGATATTTTCAAGTAAAGAACTTCAAAATACAACCTTAGATTTGATTTCCTAATTTACATTACTAATATCCGAATTAGTAAATTTGATGTAAAAAACTATAAACTAATAACTTAGTTTTGATTTACAAATTCACTTTATTAAAATAAGACTTAGTTATTTAGAAGTAAAGAACGTCAAACTATTAACTTAGATCCGATTTTCAAATTGTCATTTCTAAAATCAGAAGTAGATATTTTCAAGTAAAGAACTGCAAACTAATAACTTAGCTTTGATTTACAAATTCACTATACTAAAATAAGACTTAGTTGTTCAGAAGTAAAGAAGGTCAAACTGTTAACTTAGATCTGATTTTCAAATTGTTATTTCTAAAATCAGAAGTAGATATTTTCAAGTAAAGAACTTCAAACTAATAACTTAGTTTTGATTTACAAATTCACTATACTAAAATAAGACTTAGTTGTTCAGAAGTAAAGAACGTCAAACTATTAAGTTAGATCTGATTTTCAAATTGTTATTTCTAAAATCAGAAGTAGATATTTTCAAGTAAAGAACTTCAAACTACAACCTTCGATGTGAATTACAAATTTACATTACTAAGATCCGAAGTAGTTAATTTGAAGTAAAGAACTTCAGATTAATAACTTAGCTTTGATTTACAAATTCACAATTCTGAAATAAGGCTTAGTTATTTTGAAGTAAAGAACGTCAAACTATTAACTAAGATCCGATTTTCAAATTGTCAATTCTTAAATCAGAAGTAGATATTTCAATGTAAAGAACTTCTAACTAATAACTTAGTTTTGATTTACAAATTCACTATTCTAAAGTAAGACTTAGTTATTTTGAAGTAAAGAACGTAAAACTATTAACTTAGATATGATTTTCAAATTGTCATTTCTAAAATCAGTAGTAGATATTTTCAAGTAAAGAACTTCAAACTAATAACTTAGTTTTGATTTACAAATTTACTAGTTTAAAATGAGACTTAGCTATTTTGAAGTAAGAAACGTCAAACTATTAACTTAGACCTGATTTTCAAATTGTATTTTCTAAAATCAGAAGTAGAAATTTTCAAGTAAAGAACTTCAAACTACAACTTTAGATTTGATTTCCAAATTTACATTACTAAGATCCGAATTAGTAAATTTGAAGTAAAAAACTTTAAACTAATAACTTAGTTTTGATTTACAAATTCACTAGTCTAAAATAAGACTTAGTTATTTTGAAGTAAAGAACGTCAAACTATTAACTTAGATCTGATTATCAAATTGTCATTTCCAAATTCTAAAGCAGAAATTTTCATATAAACAACTTCAAACTAACAACTTAGTTTTGATTTACAAATACAGTATTCTAAAATAAGACTTATCTATATTGAAGTAAAGAACGTCAAACTATTAACTTAGATCTGATTTTCAAATTGTCATTTCTAAAATCAGAAGTAGATATTTTTAAGTAAAGTACTTCAAACTAATAAATTAATTTTGATTTAGAAATGCGGTATTCTAAAATAAGATTTATCTATTTTAAAGTAAAGAACGTGAAACTATTCACTTAGATCTGATTTTCAAATTGTCATTTCTAAAATCAGAAGTAGATATTTTCAAGGAAGGTCTTCAAACTAATAACTTAGTTGTGCTTTACAAATTATCTATTCTAAAATAAAATTTAGTAATTTTGATGTAAAGAATGTCAAAATATTAACTTAGATCTGATTTTCAAATTGTCATTTATAAAATCTGAAGCAGATATTTTCAAGTAAAGAACTACAAACTAATAACTTAGCTTTGATTTACAAATTCACTATACTAAAATAAGACTTAGTTGTTCAGAAGTAAAGAAGGTCAAACTGTTAACTTAGATCTGATTTTCAAATTGTTATTTCTAAAATCAGAAGTAGATATTTTCAAGTAAAGAACTTCAAACTAATAACTTAGTTTTGATGTACAAACTTACTAGTCTAAAATAAGATTTAGCTATTTTGAAGTAAGAAACGTCGAACTATTAACTTAGACCTGATTTTCAAATTGTATTTTTTAAAATCAGAAGTAGATATTTTCAAGTAAAGAACATCAAACTACAACCTTAGATTTGATTTCCAAAGTTACATTACTAAGATCCGAATTAGTAAATTTGAAGCAAGGAACTTCAAACTAATAACTTAGTTTTCATTTACAAATACAGTATTCTAAAATAAGACTTATCTATTTTGAAGTAAAGAACGTCAAACTATTAACTTAGATCTAATTTTTAAATTATCATTTCTTAAATCAAAAGTATATAATTCAAAGTAAAAAACTTCATACTAATAACTTATTTTTGATTTAGAAATTCACTATTCTAAAATAAGACTCAGTTATTTTCAAGTAAAGAACTTGAAACTAATAACTTAGCTTTGATTTACAAATTCACTATTCTGAAATAAGACTTAGTTATTTTCCAGTAAAGAACGTCAAACTATTAACTTAGATCTGATTTTCATATTGTCATTTCTAAAATCAGAAGTAAATATTTTCAAGTAAAGAACTTTAAACTAATAACATAGGTTTGATTTACAAATTCACTATCCTCAAATAAGACTTAGTTATTTTGAAGTAAATAACATCAAACTATTAACTTAGATCTGATTTTCAAATTGTCATTTCCAAAATCAGAAGAAGATATTTTCAAGTAAAGAACTTCAAACTAGTAACTTAGTTTAGATTTTCAAATTTACATTACTAAAATACGAATTAGTAAATCTGAAATAAAAAAATTCAAACTGAAAGCTTAGTTTAGATTTACTTGCAAATGATTTCTTTTGATTTTCGAAATTACAATTTAAAAATCAGATCTAAGTTAATAGTTTGACGTTGTTTACTTTAAAACAACTAAGTCTTATTTTATTATAGTGAATTTGTAAATCAAAACTAATTTATTAGTATGAAGTTTTTCACTTGAAAGAAACTACCACTGATGTCAGAAATAACAATTTGAAAACCAGATCTAAGTTACTAGTTTGACGTTTTTTACTTCTAAATAACTAAGTCTTACTTTAGTATAGTGAATTTGTAAATTAAAACTAAGTTATTAGGTTGAAGTTCTTTACTTGAAAATATCTACTACTGATTTTAAAAATGACAATTTGAAAATCAGATCTAAGTTTATAGTTTGACGTTTTTTACTTCTAAATAACTAAGTCTTATTTTAGTATAGTGAATTTGTAATCAAAACTAAGTTATTAGTTTGAAGTTCTTTACTTGAAAATATCTACTGCTGATTTTAGAAATGACAATTTGAAAATCCGATCTAAGTTAATAGTTTGACGTTCTTTACTTCAAAATAGATAAGTCTTATTTTAGAATACTGTGTTTGTAAATCAAATCTAAGTTATTAGTTTGAAGTTCTTTACTTGAAAATAGCTATTTCTGATTTTAGAAATGACATTTTGAAAATCAGATCTAAGTTAATAGTTTGACGTTCTTTACTTCAAAACAACTAAGTCTTATCTTAGTTTAGTGAATTTATAAATCAAAACTAACTTATTAGTTATAGTTCTTTACTTGAAAATATCTACTGCTGATTTTAGAAATGACAATTTGAAAAACAGATCTAAGTTAATAGTTTGTCTTCCTTTACTTCCAAATAACTATGTCTTATTTTAGAATAGTAAATTTGTAAATAAAAATAAGTTATTAGTTTGAAGTTTTTTACTTCAAATGAACTAATACGGATTTTTGTAATGTAAATTTAAAAATCAAAGCTAAGGTTATAGTTGGAAGATCTTTACTTGAAAATATCTACATCTGATTTCAGAAATGACAATTTTAAAATCAGATCTATGTTAATAGTATGACGTTATTTACTTCAAAATAACTAAGTCGTATTTTAGAATCGTGAATTTGTAAATCAAAGCTAAGTTATTAGTATGAAGTTCTTTACTTGAAAAAAAACTACTACTGTTTTAGAAATTACAGTTTGAAAATCAGATATAAGTTAATAGTTTGACTTTCTGTACTTCAAAATAACTAAGAATTATGTTAGAATAGTCAATTTGTAAATCAAAGCTAAGTTACTAGTGTGAAGTTCTTTACTTGAAAATATCTACTTCTGATTTTAGAAATGACAATTTGAAAATCAGATCTAAGTTAATGGTTTGACGATCTCTACTTCAAAATAACTAAGTCTTATTTTAGAATAGTGAATTTGTAAATCAATGCTAAGTTATTAGTTTGAAGTTCTTTACTTAAAAAAATCTACTTCTGATTTTAGAAAAGACAATTTGAAAATCAGGTCTAAGTTAATAGTTTGACGTTTTTACTTCAAAATAACTAAGTATTATTTTAAAATAGTGAATTTGTAAATCAAAGCTAAGTTATTTGTTTAAAGTTCTTTACTTAAAAAAATCTACTTCTGATTTTAGAAATGACAATTTGAAAATCAGGTTTAAGTTAACAGTTTGACGTTCTTTACTTCAAAATAGATAAGTCTCATTTTAGAATACTGTATTTGTAAATCAAAACTAAGTTATTAGTTTGAAGTTCTTTACTTGAAAATATCTACTTCTGATTTTAGAAATGACAATTTGAAAATCAGATCTAAGTTAATAGTTTGACGTTCTTTACTTCAAAATAGATAAGTCTTATTTTACAATACTGTATTTGTAAATCAATACTAAGTTGTTAGTTTGAAGTATTTTATTTGAAAATATCTGCTTTAGATTTTAGAAATGACAATTTAAAAAAGCAGATCTAAGTTAAAAGTTTGACGTTCTTTACTTCTAAATAACTAAGTCTTATTTTAGACTAGTGAATTTGTAAATCAAAACTATGTTATTAGTTTAAAGTTTTTTATTTCAAATTTACTAATTCGGATCTTAGTAATGTAAATATCGAATTCAATTCTAAGGTTGTAGTTCCAAGTTCTTTACTTGTAAATATCTACTTCTGATTTTAAAAATGATAATTTGAAAATCAGATCTAAGTTAATAGTTTGACCTTTTTTACTTCAATATAACTAAGTCTTATTTTAGTATAGTGAATTTGTAAATCAAAACTATGTTATTAGTTTGAAGTTTTTTACTTGAAAATATCTACTACAGATTTTAGAAATGACAATTTGAAAATCAGAGCTAAGCTAATAGTTTGACGTTTTTTACTTCAAAATAACTAAGTTTTATTTTAGTATAATGAATTTGTAAATCAAAGCTAAGTTATTAGTTTGAAGTTCTTTACTTGTAAATATCTACTTCTGATTTTAGAAATGACAATTTGAAAATCAGATCTAAGTTAATAGTTTGACGTTCTTTACTTCTAAATAACTAACTCTTACTTTAGTATAGTGATTTTGTAAATTAAAACTAAGTTATTAGTTTGAAGTTCTAGACTTGAAAATATCTACTACAGATTTTAGAAATGACAATTTGAAAATCAGATCTAAGTTAATAGTTTGACGTTCTTTACTTCAAACCAACTAAGTTTTATTTTAGTATAGTAAATTTGTAAATCAAAACTAAGTTATTAGTATGAAGTTCTTTACTTGAAAAAAACTACTACTGTTTTAGAAATTACAGTTTGAAAATCAGATATAAGTTAATAGTTTGACTTTCTGTACTTCAAAATAACTAAGGCTTATTTTAGAATAGTGAATTTGTAAATCAATGCTAAGTTATTAGTTTGAAGTTCTTTACTTAAAAAAATCTACTTCTGATTTTAGAAAAGACAATTTGAAAATCAGGTCTAAGTTAATAGTTTGACGTTTTTACTTCAAAATAACTAAGTATTATTTTAAAATAGTGAATTTGTAAATCAAAGCTAAGTTATTTGTTTAAAGTTCTTTACTTAAAAAAATCTACTTCTGATTTTAGAAATGACAATTTGAAAATCAGACCTAAGTTAATGGTTTGACGATCTCTACTTCAAAATAACTAAGTCTTATTTTAGAATAGTCAATTTGTAAATCAAAGCTAAGTTACTAGTGTGAAGTTATTTACTTGAAAATATCTACTTCTGATTTTAGAAATGACAATTTGAAAATCAGACCTAAGTTAACAGTTTGACGTTCTTTACTTCAAAATAGATAAGTCTCATTTTAGAATACTGTATTTGTAAATCAAAACTAAGTTATTAGTTTGAAGTTCTTTACTTGAAAATATCTACTTCTGATTTTAGAAATGACAATTTGAAAATCAGATCTAAGTTAATAGTTTGACGTTCTTTACTTCTAAAGAACTAAGTCTTATTTTAGTATAGTGAATTTGTAAATCAAAACTAAGTTATTAGTTTGAAGCTTTTTACTTGAAAATATCTACTTCTGATTTTAGAAATGACAATTTGAAAATCAAGTCTAAGTTAATAGTTTGACGTTTTTTACTTTAAAATAACTAAGTCTTATTTCACACTAGTGAATTTGTAAATAAAAACTAAGTTATAAGTTTGAAGTTATTTACTTTGAAATATATACTTCTGATTTAAGAAATTACAATTGGAAAATCTGATCTAAGTGAATAGTTTGACGTTTTTTACTTTAAAATAGTTAAGTTTTATTTTAGAATAGTGTATTTCTAAATCCAAACTAAGTTATTAGTTTGAAGTACTTTAGTTAAAAATATCTAGTTCTGATTTTAGAAAAGACAATTTGAAAATCAGATCTAAGTTAATAGTTTGACGTTCTTTACTTCAAAATAACTAAGTATTATTTTAAAATAGTGAATTTGTAAATCAAAGCTAAGTTATTTGTTTAAAGTTCTTTACTTAAAAAAATCTACTTCTGATTTTAGAAATGACAATTTGAAAATCAGGTTTAAGTTAACAGTTTGACGGTTTTACTTCAAAATAACTATGTCTTATTTTAAAATAGAGAATTTCTAAATCAAAACTAAGTTATTAGTTTGAAGTTCTTTACTTTGAAATATCTACTTCTTTTTTAAGAACTGACAGTTTGAAAATCAGATCTAAGTTAATAGTATGACGTTCTTTACTTCAAAATAGATAAGTTTTATTTTACAATACTGTATTTGTAAATCAATACTAAGTTGTTAGTTTGAAGTATTTTATTTGAAAATATCTGCTTCAGATTTTAGAAATGACAATTTAAAAAAGCAGATCTAAGTTAATAGTTTGACGTTCTTTACTTCTAAATAACTAAGTCTTATTTTAGACTAGTGAATTTGTAAATCAAAACTATGTTATTAGTTTAAAGTTTTTTATTTCAAATTTACTAATTCGGATCTTAGTAATGTAAATATCGAAATCAAATCTAAGGTTGTAGTTCGAAGTTCTTTACTTGTAAATATCTACTTCTGATTTTAAAAATGATAATTTGAAAATCAGATCTAAGTTAATAGTTTGACCTTTTTTACTTCAATATAACTAAGTCTTATTTTAGTATAGTGAATTTGTAAATCAAAACTATGTTATTAGTTTGAAGTTTTTTACTTGAAAATATCTACTACAGATTTTAGAAATGACAATTTGAAAATCAGATCTAAGTTAATAGTTTGACGTTCTTTACTTCAAACCAACTAAGTTTTATTTTAGTATAGTAAAATTGTAAATCAACACTAAGTTATTAGTATGAAGTTCTTTACTTGAAAAAAACTACTACTGTTTTAGAAATTACAGTTTGAAAATCAGATATAAGTTAATAGTTTGACTTTCTGTACTTCAAAATAACTAAGAATTATGTTAGAATAGTCAATTTGTAAATCAAAGCTAAGTTACTAGTGTGAAGTTCTTTACTTGAAAATATCTACTTCTGATTTTAGAAATGACAATTTGAAAATCAGATCTAAGTTAATGGTTTGACGATCTCTACTTCAAAATAACTAAGTCTTATTTTAGAATAGTGAATTTGTAAATCAATGCTAAGTTTTTAGTTTGAAGTTCTTTACTTAAAAAAATCTACTTTTGATTTTAGAAAAGACAATTCGAAAATCAGGTCTAAGTTAATAGTTTGACGTTTTTACTTCAAAATAACTAAGTATTATTTTAAAATAGTGAATTTGTAAATCAAAGCTAAGTTATTTGTTTAAAGTTCTTTACTTAAAAAAATCTACTTCTGATTTTAGAAATGACAATTTGAAAATCAGGTTTAAGTTAACAGTTTGACGTTCTTTACTTCGAAATAGATAAGTCTTTACTTGAAAATATCTACTTCTGATTTTAGAAATGACAATTTGAAAATCAGATCTAAGTTAATAGTTTGACGTTCTTTACTTCTAAAGAACTAAGTCTTATTTTAGTATAGTGAATTTGTAAATCAAAACTAAGTTATTAGTTTGAAGCTTTTTACTTGAAAATATCTACTTCTGATTTTAGAAATGACAATTTGAAAATCAAGTCTAAGTTAATAGTTTGACGTTTTTTACTTCAAAATAACTAAGTCTTATTTCACACTAGTGAATTTGTAAATAAAAACTAAGTTATAAGTTTGAAGTTTATTACTTTGAAATATATACTTCTGATTTAAGAAATGACAATTGGGAAATCTGATCTAAGTGAATAGTTTGACGTTTTTTACTTTAAAATAGTTAAGTTTTATTTTAGAATAGTGTATTTCTAAATCCAAACTAAGTTATTAGTTTGAAGTACTTTACTTAAAAATATCTAGTTCTGATTTTAGAAATGACAATTTGAAAATCAGATCTAAGTTAATAGTTTGACGTTCTTTACTTCAAAATAACTAAGTATTATTTTAAAATAGTGAATTTGTAAATCAAAGCTAAGTTATTTGTTTAAAGTTCTTTACTTAAAAAAATCTACTTCTGATTTTAGAAATGACAATTTGAAAATCAGGTTTAAGTTAACAGTTTGACGGTTTTACTTCAAAATAACTATGTCTTATTTTAAAATAGAGAATTTCTAGATCAAAACTAAGTTATTAGTTTGAAGTTCTTTACTTGTAAATATCTACTTCTGATTTTAGAAATGACAATTTGAAAATCAGATCTAAGTTAATAGTTTGACGTTCTTTACTTCTAAATAACTAACTCTTACTTTAGTATAGTGAATTTGTAAATCAAAGCTAAGTTATTAGTTTGAAGTTCTTTACTTGTAAATATCTACTTCTGATTTTAGAAATGACAATTTGAAAATCAGATCTAAGTTAATAGTTTGACGTTCTTTACTTCTAAATAACTAACTCTTACTTTAGTATAGTGATTTTGTAAATTAAAACTAAGTTATTAGTTTGACGTTCGTTACTTGAAAATATCTACTACTGATCTTAGAAATGACAATTTGAAAAACAGATCTAAGTTAGTAGTTTGACGTTCTTTACTTCAAAATAGATAAGTCTCATTTTAGAATACTGTATTTGTAAATCAAAACTAAGGTATTAGTTTGAAGTTCTTTTCTTGAAAATATCTGCTTAAGATTTTAGAAATGACAATTTGAAAATCAGATCTAAATTAATAGTTTGACGTTCTTGACTTCAAACCAACTAAGTCTTATTTTAGAATACTGTATTTGTAAATCAAATCTAAGTTATTAGTTTAAAGTTTTTTACTTCAAATTTACTAATTCTGATCGTAGCAATGTAAATTTGGAAATCAAATCTAAGGTTGTAGTTTGAAGTTCTTTACTTGAAATTATCTACTTCTGATTTTAGAAATGACAATTTAAAAATCAAATCTAAGTTAATAGTTTGACGTTCTTTACTTCTAAATAACTAACTCTTATTTTAGTATAGTGAATTTGTAAATCAAAGCTAAGTTATAAGTTTGAAGTTCTTTACTTGTAAATATCTACTACAGATTTTAGAAATGACAATTTGAAAATCAGATCTAAGTTAATAGTTTGACGTTCTTTACTTCTAAATAACTAACTCTTATTTTAGTATAGTGAATTTGTAAATCAAAGCTAAGTTATAAGTTTAAAGTTATATACTTTGAAATATCTCCTTCTGATTTAAGAAATGACAATTTGAAAATCAGATCTAAGTTAATAGTTTGACGTTCTTTACTTCAAAATAACTAAGTCTTATTTTAGAATAGTGAATTTGTAAATCAAAGCTAAGTTATTAATTTGAAGTTCTTTACTTGAACATATCTACTTCTGATTTTAAAAATAAGAATTTGAAAATCAGGTCTAAGTTAATAGTTTGACGTTCTTTACTTTAAAATAGCTAAGTCTTATTTTAGAATAGTGTACTATTAAATCAAAACTAAGTTATTAGTTTGAAGTTTTTTACTTGAAAATATCTACTACTGATTTTAAAAATGACAATTTGAAAAGAAGATCTAAGTTCTTAGTTAGAAGTTCTTTACTTGAAAATATCTACTTCTGATTTTAAAAATGACAATTTGAAAATCAGATCTAAATTAATAGTTTGACGTTCTTTACTTCTAAATAACTAAGTCTTATTTTAGTATAGTGAATTTGTAAATTAAAACTAAGTAAGTCTTATTTTAGTATAGTGAATTTGTAAATTAAAACTAAGTAAGTCTTATTTTAGTATAGAGAATTTGTAAATTAAAACTAAGTAAGTCTTATTTTAGTATAGTGAATTTGTAAATTAAAACTAAGTTATTGGTTTGAAGTTCTTTACTTGAAAATATCTACTTCTGATTTTAGAAATGACAATTTGAAAATCACATCTAAGTTAATAGTTTGACGTTCTTTACTTCTAAATAACTACGTTTTATTTTAGTATAGTGTATTTGTAAATTAAAACTAAGTTATTCGTTTGAAGTTATTTACTTAAAAATATCTCCTTCTGATTTAAGAAATGACAATTTGAAAATCAGATCTAAGTTAATAGTTTAACGTTCTTTACTTCAAAATAACTAAGTCTTATTTTAGAATAGTGTACTTCTAAATCAAAACTAAGTTATTAGTTTGAAGTATTTTACTTAAAAATATCTACTTCTGATTTTAGAAATGACAATTTGAAAATCAGATCTAAGTTAGTAGTTTTACGTTCTTTACTTCAAAATAGATAAGTCTTATTTTAGAATACTGTAGTTGTAAATCAAAACTAAGTTATAAGTTTGAAGTTATTTACTTTGAAATATATCTTTCTGATTTAAGAAATGACAATTTGAAAATCAGATCTAAGTTAATAATTTGACGTTTTTTACTTCAAAATAACTAAGTATTATTTTAGAATAGTGTACTTCTAAATCAAAACTAAGTTCTTAGTTTGAAGTACTTTACTTAAAAATATCTACTTCTGATTTTAGAAATGACAATTTGAAAATCAGATCTAAGTTAGTAGTTTGACGTTCTTTACTTGAAAATAGATAAGTCTTATTTTAGAATACTGTATTTGAAAAGCAAAACTAAGTTATAGGTTTAAAGTTTTATACTTGAAAATATCTACTTCTGATTTTGGAAATGAGAATTTGAAAATCAGCTCTAAGTTAATAGTTTGACGTTCTTTACTTCAAAATAACTAAGTCTTATTTTAGAATAGTGAATTTGTAAATCAAAGCTAAGTTATTAATTTGAAGTTCTTTACTTGAACATATCTACTTCTGATTTTAAAAATAAGAATTTGAAAATCTGGTCTAAGTTAATAGTTTGACGTTTTTTACTTCAAAATTACTAAGTCTTATTTTACACTAGTGAATTTGTAAATCAAAACTAAGTTATAAGTTTGAAGTTATTTACTTTGAAATATCTCCTTCTGATTTAAGAAATGACAATTTGAAAATCAGATCTAAGTGAATAGTTTGACGTTCTTTACTTTAAAATAGCTAAGTCTTATTTTAGAATAGTGTACTATTAAATCAAAACTAAGTTATTAGTTTGAAGTACTTTACTTAAAAATATCTACTTCTGATTTTAGAAATGACAATTTTAAATCAGAACTAATTTAGTAGTTTGACGTTCTTTACTTCAAAATAACTAAGTCTTATTTTAGTATGGTGAATTTGTAAATTAAAACTAAGTTCTATAGTTTGAAGTTCTTTACTTGAAAATATCTACTACTGATTTTAGAAATTACAATTTCAAAATAAGATCTAAGTTAATAGTTTGACGTTCTTTACCTCAAAATAACTAAGTCTTATTTTAGAATAGTGAATTAGTAAATCAAAGTTAAGTTGTTAGTTTGAAGTTCTTTACTTGAAAATATCTACTACTGATTTTAGAAATGACAATTTCAAAATAAGATCTAAGTTAATAGTTTGACGTTCTTTATTTCAAAATAACTAAGTCTTATTTTAGTATAGTGAATTTATAAAGTAAAGCTATGTTATTAGTTTGCAGTTCTTTACTTGAAAATATCCACTTCTTATTTTAGAAATGACAATTTGAAAATCAGATCTAAGTTAGTAGTTTGACGTCCTTTACTTCAAAATAGATAAGTTTTATTTTAGAATACTGTATTTGTAAATCAAAACTAAGTTATTAGTTTGAAGTTTTATACTTGAAAATATCTACTTCTGATTTTGGAAATGAGAATTTGAAAATCACATCTAAGTTGATAGTTTGACGGTGTTTACTTCAAAATAACTGTCTTATTTTAGACTAAAGAATTTGTAAATCAAAACTAAGTTATTAGTTTAAAGTTTTTTACTTCAAATTTACTAATTCGGATCTTAGTAATGTAAATTTTGAAATCAAATCTAAGGTTTTAGTTTGAACTTCTTTACTTGAAATTATCTACTTCTGATTTTAGAAATGACAATTTGAAAATCAGATCTAAGTTAATAGTTTGACGTTCTGTTCTTCAAAATATCTAAGTCTTGATTTGGAATAGTGAATTTGTAATACAAAGCTAAGTTGTTAGTTAGAAGTTATTTACTTGAAAATATCTACTTCTGATTTTAGAAATGACAATTTGAAAATCAGATCTAAGTTAATAGTTTGACATTCTTTACTTCAAAATAACTAAGTCTTATTTTAGACTAGTGAATTTGTAAATCAAAACTAAGTTATTAGTTTAAAGTTATTTACTTCAAGTTTACTAATTCGGATCTTAGTAATGTAAATTTCGAAATCAAATCTAAGGTTGTAGTTTGAAGTTCTTTACTTAAAAATATCTATTTCTGATTTTAGAAATAACAATTTGAAAATCAGATCTAAGTTAATAGTTTGACGTTCTTTTCTTCAAAATAGCTAAGTCATATTTTAGTATAGTGAATTTCTAAATCAAAGCTATGTTATTAGTTTGAAGTTCTTTAGTTGAAAATATCTACTTCTTATTTTATAAATGACAATTTGAAAATCAGATCTAAGTTAATAGTTTGACGTTCTTCACTTCTAAATAACTAAGTCTTATTTTAGTATAGTGAATTTGTAAATCAAAACTAAGTTATTACTTTGAAGTTCTTTATTTGAAAGTACCTACTACTGATTTTAGAAATGACAATTTGAAAATCAGATCTAAGTTAATAGTTTGACGTTCTTTACTGCAAAATAACTAAGTCTTATTTTAAACTAGTGAATTTGTAAATGAAAACTAAGTTATTAGTTTAAAGTTCTTTACTTGTAAATATCTACTTCTGATTTTAGAAATGACAATTTGAAAATAAGATCTAAGTTAATAGTTTGACGTTCTTTACTTCAAAATAACTAAGTCTTATTTTAGAATAGTGAATTTGTAAATCAAAGCTAAGTTATTAGTTTAAAGTTCTTTACTTGAAAATATTTACTACTGATTTTAGAAATGACAATTTGAAAATCAGATCTAAGTTAATAGTTTGACGTTCTTTACTTGAAAATAGCTAAGTCTTATTTTAGAATAGTGTACTATTAAATCAAAACTAAGTTATTAGTTTGAAGTTATTTACTTGAAAATATCCACTACTGATTTTAAAAATGACAATTTGAAAAGCAGATCTAAGTTCTTAGTTAGAAGTTCTTTACTTAAAAATATCTACTTCTGATTTTGGAAATGAGAATTTGAAAATCAGCTCTAAGTTAATAGTTTGACGTTCTTTACTTCAAAATAACTAAGTCTTATTTTAGAATAGTGAATTTGTAAATCAAAGCTAAGTTATTAATTTGAAGTTCTTTACTTGAACATATCTACTTCTGATTTTAAAAATAAGAATTTGAAAATCAGGTCTAAGTTAATAGTTTGACGTTTTTTACTTCAAAATTACTAAGTCTTATTTTACACTAGTGAATTTGTAAATCAAAACTAAGTTATAAGTTTGAAGTTATTTACTTTGAAATATCTCCTTCTGATTTAAGAAATGACAATTTGAAAATCAGATCTAATTGAATAGTTTGACGTTCTTTACTTTAAAATAGCTAAGTCTTATTTTAGAATAGTGTACTATTAAATCAAAACTAAGTTATTAGTTTGAAGTACTTTACTTAAAAATATCTACTTCTGATTTTAGAAATGACAATTTGAAAATCAGAACTATTTTAGTAGTTTGACGTTCTTTACTTCAAAATAACTAAGTCTTATTTTAGTATAGTGAATTTGTAAATTAAAACTAAGTTATTGGTTTGAAGTTCTTTACTTAAAAATATCTACTACTGATTTTAGAAATGAAAATTTGAAAATCAGATCTAAGTTAATAGTTTGACGTTCTTTACTTCTAAATAACTAAGTCTTATTTTAGTATAGTGAATTTGTAAATTAAAACTAAGTTATATAGTTTGAAGTTCTTTACTTGAAAATATCTACTACTAATTTTAGAAATTACAATTTCAAAATAAGATCTAAGTTAATAGTTTGACGTTCTTTACTTCAAAATAACTAAGTCTTATTTTAGAATAGTGAATTAGTAAATCAAAGTTAAGTTGTTAGTTTGAAGTTCTTTACTTGAAAATATCTACTACTGATTTTAGAAATGACAATTTCAAAATAAGATCTAAGTTAATAGTTTGACGTTCTTTATTTCAAAATAACTAAGTCTTATTTTAGTATAGTGAATTTATAAATTAAAGCTATGTTATTAGTTTGCAGTTCTTTACTTGAAATATCTACTTCTTATTTTAGAAATGACAATTTGAAAATCAGATCTAAGTTAGTAGTTTGACGTCCTTTACTTCAAAATAGATAAGTTTTATTTTAGAATACTGTATTTGTAAATCAAAACTAAGTTATTAGTTTGAAGTTTTATACTTGAAAATATCTACTTCTGATTTTGGAAATGAGAATTTGAAAATCACATCTAAGTTGATAGTTTGACGGTCTTTACTTCAAAATAACTGTCTTATTTTAGACTAAAGAATTTGTAAATCAACACTAAGTTATTAGTTTAAAGTTTTTTACTTCAAATTTACTAATTCGGATCTTAGTAATGTAAATTTTGAAATCAAATCTAAGGTTTTAGTTTGAAAATCTTTACTTGAAATTATCTACTTCTGATTTTAGAAATGACAATTTGAAAATCAGATCTAAGTTAATAGTTTGACGTTCTGTTCTTCAAAATATCTAAGTCTTGATTTGGAATAGTGAATTTGTAATACAAAGCTAAGTTGTTAGTTAGAAGTTATTTACTTGAAAATATCTACTTCTGATTTTAGAAATGACAGTTTGAAAATCAGATCTAAGTTAATAGTTTGACATTCTTTACTTCAAAATAACTAAGTCTTATTTTAGACTAGTGAATTTGTAAATCAAAACTAAGTTATTAGTTTAAAATTTTTTACTTCAAGTTTACTAATTCGGATCTTAGTAATGTAAATTTCGAAATCAAATCTAAGGTTGTAGTTTGAAGTTCTTTACTTAAAAATATCTATTTCTGATTTTAAAAATAACAATTTGAAAATCAGATCTAAGTTAATAGTTTGACGTTCTTTTCTTCAAAATAGCTAAGTCATATTTTAGTATAGTGAATTTCTAAATCAAAGCTATGTTATTAGTTTGAAGTTCTTTAGTTGAAAATATCTACTTCTTATTTTATAAATGACAATTTGAAAATCAGATCTAAGTTAGTAGTTTGACGTTCTTCACTTCTAAATAACTAAGTCTTATTTCAGTATAGTGAATTTGTAAATCAAAACTAAGTTATTACTTTGAAGTTCTTTACTTGAAAGTACCTACTACTGATTTTAGAAATGACAATTTGAAAATCAGATCTAAGTTAATAGTTTGACGTTCTTTACTGCAAAATAACTAAGTCTTATTTTAAACTAGTGAATTTGTAAATCAAAACTAAGTTATTAGTTTAAAGTTCTTTACTTGTAAATATCTACTTCTGATTTTAGAAATGACAATTTGAAAATAAGATCTAAGTTAATAGTTTGACGTTCTTTACTTCAAAATAACTAAGTCTTATTTTAGAATAGTGAATTTGTAAATCAAAGCTAAGTTATTAGTTTAAAGTTCTTTACTTGAAAATATCTACTGCTGATTTTAGAAATGACAATTTGAAAATCAGATCTAAGTTAATAGTTTGACGTTCTTTACTTGAAAATAGCTAAGTCTTATTTTAGAATAGTGTACTATTAAATCAAAACTAAGTTATTAGTTTGAAGTTATTTACTTGAAAATATCTACTACTGATTTTAAAAATGACAATTTGAAAAGCAGATCTAAGTTCTTAGTTAGAAGTTCTTTACTTGAAAATATCTACTTCTGATTTTAAAAATGACAATTTGAAAATCAGATCTAAGTTATTGGTTTCACGTTCTTTACTTCAAAATAGATAAGTCTTATTTTAAAATACTGTATTTGTAAATCAAAACTAAGTTATTAGTTTGAAGTTCTTTACTTGAAAATATCTACTTCTGATTTTAGAAATGACAATTTGAAAATCATATTTAAGTTAATAGTTTGACGTTCTTTACTTCAAAATAACTAAGTCTTATTTTAGAATAGTGAATTTGTACATCAAAGCTAAGTTATTAATTTGAAGTTCTTTACTTCAAATTTACTAATTCGGTTCTTAGTAATGTAATTTTGGAAATCAAATCGAAGGTTGTAGTTTGAAGTTCTTTACTTGAAAAAATCTACTTCTGATTTTAGAAATGACAATTTGAAAATAAGATCTAAGTTAATAGTTTGACGTTCTTTACTGCAAAATAACTAAGTCTTATTTTAAACTAGTGAATTTGTAAATCAAAACTAAGTTATTAGTTTAAAGTTCTTTACTTGTAAATATCTACTTCTGATTTTAGAAATGACAATTTGAAAATAAGATCTAAGTTAATAGTTTGACGTTCTTTACTTCAAAATAACTAAGTCTTATTTTAGTATAGTGAATTTATAAATTAAAGCTATGTTATTAGTTTGCAGTTCTTTACTTGAAAATATCTACTTCTTATTTTAGAAATGACAATTTGAAAATCAGATCTAAGTTAGTAGTTTGACGTCCTTTACTTCAAAATAGATAAGTTTTATTTTAGAATACTGTATTTGTAAATCAAAACTAAGTTATTACTTTGAAGTTCTTTACTTGAAAGTACCTACTACTGATTTTAGAAATGACAATTTGAAAATCAGATCTAAGTTAATAGTTTGACGTTCTTTACTTCAAAATAACTGTCTTATTTTAGACTAGTGAATTTGTAAATCAAAACTAAGTTATTAGTTTAAAGTTTTTTACTTCAAATTTACTAATTCGGATCTTAGTAATGTAAATTTTGAAATCAAATCTAAGGTTTTAGTTTGAAAATCTTTACTTGAAATTATCTACTTCTGATTTTAGAAATGACAATTTGAAAATCAGATCTAAGTTAATAGTTTGACGTTCTGTTCTTCAAAATATCTAAGTCTTGATTTGGAATAGTGAATTTGTAATACAAAGCTAAGTTGTTAGTTAGAAGTTATTTACTTGAAAATATCTACTTCTGATTTTAGAAATGACAATTTGAAAAGCAGATCTAAGTTCTTAGTTAGAAGTTCTTTACTTGAAAATATCTACTTCTGATTTTAAAAATGACAATTTGAAAATCAGATCTAAGTTATTAGTTTGACGTTCTTTACTTCTAAATAACTAAGTCTTATTTTAGTATAGTAAATTTGTAAATTAAAACTAAGTTATTGGTTTGAAGTTCTTTACTTGAAAATATCTACTTCTGATTTTAGAAATGACAATTTGAAAATCGCATCTAAGTTAATAGTTTGACGTTCTTTACTTCTAAATAACTCCGTTTTATTTTAGTATAGCTTATTTGTAAATGTAAACTAAGTTATTCGTTTGAAGTTATTTACTTAAAAATATCTCCTTCTGATTTTAGAAATGACAATTTGAAAATCAGATCTATGTTAATAGTTTGACGTTCTTTACTTCAAAATAACTAAGTCTTATTTTAGAATAGTGTACTTCTAAATCAAAACTAAGTTATTACTTTGAAGTACTTTACTTAAAAATATCTACTTCTGATTTTAGAAATGACAATTTGAAAATCAGATCTTAGTTAGTAGTTTCACGTTCTTTACTTCAAAATAGATAAGTCTTATTTTAGAATACTGTATTTGTAAATCAAAACTAAGTTATTAGTTTGAAGTTCTTTACTTGAAAATATCTACTTCTGATTTTAGAAATGACAATTTGAAAATCAGATCTAAGTTAATAGTTTGACGTTCTTTACTTCAAAATAACTAAGTCTTATTTTAGAATACTGTATTTGTAAATCAAAACTAAGTTATTAGTTTGAAGTTCTTTACTTGAAAATATCTACTTCTGATTTTAGAAATGACAATTTGAAAATCATATTTAAGTTAATAGTTTGACGTTCTTTACTTCCAAATAATTAAGTCTTATCTTAGACTACTCAATTTGTAAATCAAAACTGAGTTATTAGTTTGACGTTCTTTACTTGAAAATATCTACTACTGATTTTAGAAATGATAATTTGAAAATCAGATCTAAGTTAATAGTTTGACGTTCTTTACTTCTAAATAACTAAGTCTTATTTTAGTATAGTAAATTTGTAAATCAAAACTAAGTTATTTATTTGAAGTTCTTTACTTGAAAATATCTACTACTGATTTTAGAAATGATAATTTGAAAATAAGATCTAAGTTAATAGTTTGACGTTCTTTACTTCTAAATAACTAAGTCTTATTTTAGTATAGTGAATTTGTAAATTAAAACTAAGTTATTGGTTTGAAGTTCTTTACTTGAAAATATCTACTTCTGATTTTAGAAATGACAATTTGAAAATCAGATCTAAGTTAATAGTTTGACATTCTTTACTTCAAAATAACTAAGTCTTATTTTAGACTAGTGAATTTGTAAATCAAAACTAAGTTATTAGTTTAAAGTTATTTACTTCAAGTTTACTAATTCGGATCTTAGTAATGTAAATTTCGAAATCAAATCTAAGGTTGTAGTTTGAAGTTCTTTACTTAAAAATATCTATTTCTGATTTTAGAAATAACAATTTGAAAATCAGATCTAAGTTAATAGTTTGACGTTCTTTTCTTCAAAATAGCTAAGTCATATTTTAGTATAGTGAATTTCTAAATCAAAGCTATGTTATTAGTTTGAAGTTCTTTAGTTGAAAATATCTACTTCTTATTTTATAAATGACAATTTGAAAATCAGATCTAAGTTAATAGTTTGACGTTCTTCACTTCTAAATAACTAAGTCTTATTTTAGTATAGTGAATTTGTAAATCAAAACTAAGTTATTACTTTGAAGTTCTTTATTTGAAAGTACCTACTACTGATTTTAGAAATGACAATTTGAAAATCAGATCTAAGTTAATAGTTTGACGTTCTTTACTGCAAAATAACTAAGTCTTATTTTAAACTAGTGAATTTGTAAATGAAAACTAAGTTATTAGTTTAAAGTTCTTTACTTGTAAATATCTACTTCTGATTTTAGAAATGACAATTTGAAAATAAGATCTAAGTTAATAGTTTGACGTTCTTTACTTCAAAATAACTAAGTCTTATTTTAGAATAGTGAATTTGTAAATCAAAGCTAAGTTATTAGTTTAAAGTTCTTTACTTGAAAATATTTACTACTGATTTTAGAAATGACAATTTGAAAATCAGATCTAAGTTAATAGTTTGACGTTCTTTACTTGAAAATAGCTAAGTCTTATTTTAGAATAGTGTACTATTAAATCAAAACTAAGTTATTAGTTTGAAGTTATTTACTTGAAAATATCCACTACTGATTTTAAAAATGACAATTTGAAAAGCAGATCTAAGTTCTTAGTTAGAAGTTCTTTACTTAAAAATATCTACTTCTGATTTTGGAAATGAGAATTTGAAAATCAGCTCTAAGTTAATAGTTTGACGTTCTTTACTTCAAAATAACTAAGTCTTATTTTAGAATAGTGAATTTGTAAATCAAAGCTAAGTTATTAATTTGAAGTTCTTTACTTGAACATATCTACTTCTGATTTTAAAAATAAGAATTTGAAAATCAGGTCTAAGTTAATAGTTTGACGTTTTTTACTTCAAAATTACTAAGTCTTATTTTACACTAGTGAATTTGTAAATCAAAACTAAGTTATAAGTTTGAAGTTATTTACTTTGAAATATCTCCTTCTGATTTAAGAAATGACAATTTGACAATCAGATCTAATTGAATAGTTTGACGTTCTTTACTTTAAAATAGCTAAGTCTTATTTTAGAATAGTGTACTATTAAATCAAAACTAAGTTATTAGTTTGAAGTACTTTACTTAAAAATATCTACTTCTGATTTTAGAAATGACAATTTGAAAATCAGAACTAATTTAGTAGTTTGACGTTCTTTACTTCAAAATAACTAAGTCTTATTTTAGTATAGTGAATTTGTAAATTAAAACTAAGTTATTGGTTTGAAGTTCTTTACTTAAAAATATCTACTACTGATTTTAGAAATGAAAATTTGAAAATCAGATCTAAGTTAATAGTTTGACGTTCTTTACTTCTAAATAACTAAGTCTTATTTTAGTATAGTGAATTTGTAAATTAAAACTAAGTTATATAGTTTGAAGTTCTTTACTTGAAAATATCTACTACTAATTTTAGAAATTACAATTTCAAAATAAGATCTAAGTTAATAGTTTGACGTTCTTTACTTCAAAATAACTAAGTCTTATTTTAGAATAGTGAATTAGTAAATCAAAGTTAAGTTGTTAGTTTGAAGTTCTTTACTTGAAAATATCTACTACTGATTTTAGAAATGACAATTTCAAAATAAGATCTAAGTTAATAGTTTGACGTTCTTTATTTCAAAATAACTAAGTCTTATTTTAGTATAGTGAATTTATAAATTAAAGCTATGTTATTAGTTTGCAGTTCTTTACTTGAAAATATCTACTTCTTATTTTAGAAATGACAATTTGAAAATCAGATCTAAGTTAGTAGTTTGACGTCCTTTACTTCAAAATAGATAAGTTTTATTTTAGAATACTGTATTTGTAAATCAAAACTAAGTTATTAGTTTGAAGTTTTATACTTGAAAATATCTACTTCTGATTTTGGAAATGAGAATTTGAAAATCACATCTAAGTTGATAGTTTGACGGTCTTTACTTCAAAATAACTGTCTTATTTTAGACTAAAGAATTTGTAAATCAACACTAAGTTATTAGTTTAAAGTTTTTTACTTCAAATTTACTAATTCGGATCTTAGTAATGTAAATTTTGAAATCAAATCTAAGGTTTTAGTTTGAAAATCTTTACTTGAAATTATCTACTTCTGATTTTAGAAATGACAATTTGAAAATCAGATCTAAGTTAATAGTTTGACGTTCTGTTCTTCAAAATATCTAAGTCTTGATTTGGAATAGTGAATTTGTAATACAAAGCTAAGTTGTTAGTTAGAAGTTATTTACTTGAAAATATCTACTTCTGATTTTAGAAATGACAGTTTGAAAATCAGATCTAAGTTAATAGTTTGACATTCTTTACTTCAAAATAACTAAGTCTTATTTTAGACTAGTGAATTTGTAAATCAAAACTAAGTTATTAGTTTAAAATTTTTTACTTCAAGTTTACTAATTCGGATCTTAGTAATGTAAATTTCGAAATCAAATCTAAGGTTGTAGTTTGAAGTTCTTTACTTAAAAATATCTATTTCTGATTTTAAAAATAACAATTTGAAAATCAGATCTAAGTTAATAGTTTGACGTTCTTTTCTTCAAAATAGCTAAGTCATATTTTAGTATAGTGAATTTCTAAATCAAAGCTATGTTATTAGTTTGAAGTTCTTTAGTTGAAAATATCTACTTCTTATTTTATAAATGACAATTTGAAAATCAGATCTAAGTTAGTAGTTTGACGTTCTTCACTTCTAAATAACTAAGTCTTATTTCAGTATAGTGAATTTGTAAATCAAAACTAAGTTATTACTTTGAAGTTCTTTACTTGAAAGTACCTACTACTGATTTTAGAAATGACAATTTGAAAATCAGATCTAAGTTAATAGTTTGACGTTCTTTACTGCAAAATAACTAAGTCTTATTTTAAACTAGTGAATTTGTAAATCAAAACTAAGTTATTAGTTTAAAGTTCTTTACTTGTAAATATCTACTTCTGATTTTAGAAATGACAATTTGAAAATAAGATCTAAGTTAATAGTTTGACGTTCTTTACTTCAAAATAACTAAGTCTTATTTTAGAATAGTGAATTTGTAAATCAAAGCTAAGTTATTAGTTTAAAGTTCTTTACTTGAAAATATCTACTGCTGATTTTAGAAATGACAATTTGAAAATCAGATCTAAGTTAATAGTTTGACGTTCTTTACTTGAAAATAGCTAAGTCTTATTTTAGAATAGTGTACTATTAAATCAAAACTAAGTTATTAGTTTGAAGTTATTTACTTGAAAATATCTACTACTGATTTTAAAAATGACAATTTGAAAAGCAGATCTAAGTTCTTAGTTAGAAGTTCTTTACTTGAAAATATCTACTTCTGATTTTAAAAATGACAATTTGAAAATCAGATCTAAGTTATTGGTTTCACGTTCTTTACTTCAAAATAGATAAGTCTTATTTTAAAATACTGTATTTGTAAATCAAAACTAAGTTATTAGTTTGAAGTTCTTTACTTGAAAATATCTACTTCTGATTTTAGAAATGACAATTTGAAAATCATATTTAAGTTAATAGTTTGACGTTCTTTACTTCAAAATAACTAAGTCTTATTTTAGAATAGTGAATTTGTACATCAAAGCTAAGTTATTAATTTGAAGTTCTTTACTTCAAATTTACTAATTCGGTTCTTAGTAATGTAATTTTGGAAATCAAATCGAAGGTTGTAGTTTGAAGTTCTTTACTTGAAAAAATCTACTTCTGATTTTAGAAATGACAATTTGAAAATAAGATCTAAGTTAATAGTTTGACGTTCTTTACTGCAAAATAACTAAGTCTTATTTTAAACTAGTGAATTTGTAAATCAAAACTAAGTTATTAGTTTAAAGTTCTTTACTTGTAAATATCTACTTCTGATTTTAGAAATGACAATTTGAAAATAAGATCTAAGTTAATAGTTTGACGTTCTTTACTTCAAAATAACTAAGTCTTATTTTAGTATAGTGAATTTATAAATTAAAGCTATGTTATTAGTTTGCAGTTCTTTACTTGAAAATATCTACTTCTTATTTTAGAAATGACAATTTGAAAATCAGATCTAAGTTAGTAGTTTGACGTCCTTTACTTCAAAATAGATAAGTTTTATTTTAGAATACTGTATTTGTAAATCAAAACTAAGTTATTACTTTGAAGTTCTTTACTTGAAAGTACCTACTACTGATTTTAGAAATGACAATTTGAAAATCAGATCTAAGTTAATAGTTTGACGTTCTTTACTTCAAAATAACTGTCTTATTTTAGACTAGTGAATTTGTAAATCAAAACTAAGTTATTAGTTTAAAGTTTTTTACTTCAAATTTACTAATTCGGATCTTAGTAATGTAAATTTTGAAATCAAATCTAAGGTTTTAGTTTGAAAATCTTTACTTGAAATTATCTACTTCTGATTTTAGAAATGACAATTTGAAAATCAGATCTAAGTTAATAGTTTGACGTTCTGTTCTTCAAAATATCTAAGTCTTGATTTGGAATAGTGAATTTGTAATACAAAGCTAAGTTGTTAGTTAGAAGTTATTTACTTGAAAATATCTACTTCTGATTTTAGAAATGACAATTTGAAAAGCAGATCTAAGTTCTTAGTTAGAAGTTCTTTACTTGAAAATATCTACTTCTGATTTTAAAAATGACAATTTGAAAATCAGATCTAAGTTATTAGTTTGACGTTCTTTACTTCTAAATAACTAAGTCTTATTTTAGTATAGTAAATTTGTAAATTAAAACTAAGTTATTGGTTTGAAGTTCTTTACTTGAAAATATCTACTTCTGATTTTAGAAATGACAATTTGAAAATCGCATCTAAGTTAATAGTTTGACGTTCTTTACTTCTAAATAACTCCGTTTTATTTTAGTATAGCTTATTTGTAAATGTAAACTAAGTTATTCGTTTGAAGTTATTTACTTAAAAATATCTCCTTCTGATTTAAGAAATGACAATTTGAAAATCAGATCTATGTTAATAGTTTGACGTTCTTTACTTCAAAATAACTAAGTCTTATTTTAGAATAGTGTACTTCTAAATCAAAACTAAGTTATTACTTTGAAGTACTTTACTTAAAAATATCTACTTCTGATTTTAGAAATGACAATTTGAAAATCAGATCTTAGTTAGTAGTTTCACGTTCTTTACTTCAAAATAGATAAGTCTTATTTTAGAATACTGTATTTGTAAATCAAAACTAAGTTATTAGTTTGAAGTTCTTTACTTGAAAATATCTACTTCTGATTTTAGAAATGACAATTTGAAAATCATATTTAAGTTAATAGTTTGACGTTCTTTACTTCAAAATAACTAAGTCTTATTTTAGAATACTGTATTTGTAAATCAAAACTAAGTTATTAGTTTGAAGTTCTTTACTTGAAAATATCTACTTCTGATTTTAGAAATGACAATTTGAAAATCATATTTAAGTTAATAGTTTGACGTTCTTTACTTCCAAATAATTAAGTCTTATCTTAGACTACTCAATTTGTAAATCAAAACTGAGTTATTAGTTTGACGTTCTTTACTTGAAAATATCTACTACTGATTTTAGAAATGATAATTTGAAAATCAGATCTAAGTTAATAGTTTGACGTTCTTTACTTCTAAATAACTAAGTCTTATTTTAGTATAGTAAATTTGTAAATCAAAACTAAGTTATTTATTTGAAGTTCTTTACTTGAAAATATCTACTACTGATTTTAGAAATGATAATTTGAAAATAAGATCTAAGTTAATAGTTTGACGTTCTTTACTTCTAAATAACTAAGTCTTATTTTAGTATAGTGAATTTGTAAATTAAAACTAAGTTATTGGTTTGAAGTTCTTTACTTGAAAATATCTACTTCTGATTTTAGAAATGACAATTTGAAAATCACATCTAAGTTAATAGTTTGACGTTCTTTACTTCTAAATAACTACGTTTTATTTTAGTATAGTGTATTTGTAAATTAAAACTAAGTTATTTATTTGAAGTTCTTTACTTGAAAATATCTACTACTGATTTTAGTAATGATAATTTGAAAATCAGATCTAAGTTAATAGTTTGACGTTCTTTACTTCTAAATAACTAAGTCTTATTTTAGTATAGTGAATTTGTAAATTAAAACTAAGTTATTGGTTTGAAGTTCTTTAGTTGAACATATCTACTTCTGATTTTAAAAATAAGAATTTGAAAATCAGGTCTAAGTTAATAGTTTGACGTTTTTTACTTTAAAATAACTAAGTCTTATTTTAGTATAGTGAATTTGTAAATTAAAGCTATGTTATTAGTTTGCAGTTCTTTACTTGAAAATATCTACTTCTTATTTTAGAAATGACAATTTGAAAATCAGATCTAAGTTAATAGTTTGACGTTCTTTTTTTCAAAATAGCTAAGTCTTTATTTAGTATAGTGAATTTGTAAATCAAAGCTAAGTTATAAGTTTGAAGTTATAAACTTTGAAATATCTCCTTCTGAATTAAGAAATGACAATTTGAAAATCAGATCTAAGTTAATAGTTTGAAGTTCTTTACTTCAAAATAACTAAGTCTTATTTTAGAATAGTGTACTTCTAAATCAAAACTAAGGTATTAGTTTGAAGTACTTTACTTAAAAATATCTACTTCTAATTTTAGAAATGACAATTTGAAAATCAGATCTAAGTTAGTAGTTTGACGTCCTTTACTTCAAAATAGATAAGTTTTATTTTAGAATACTGTATTTGTAAATCAAAACTAAGTTATTAGTTTGAAGTTTTATACTTAAAAATATCTACTTCTGATTTTGGAAATGTGAATTTGAAAATCACATCTAAGATAATAGTTTGACGTTCTTTACTTCAAAATAACTCAGTCTTATTTTAGACTAAAGAATTTGTAAATCAAAACTAAGTTATTAGTTTAAAGTTTTTTACTTCAAATTTACTAATTCGGATCTTAGTAATGTAAATTTTGAAATCAAATCTAAGGTTTTAGTTTGAACTTCTTTACTTGTAATTATCCACTTCTGATTTTAGAAATGACAACTTGAAAATCAGATCTAAGTTAATAGTTTGACGTTCTTTTCTTCAAAATATCTAAGTTTTGATTTGGAATAGTGAATTTGTAATACAAAGCTAAGTTGTTAGTTAGAAGTTATTTACTTGAAAATATCTACTTCTGATTTTAGAAATGACAATTTGAAAATCAGATCTAAGTTAATAGTTTGACATTCTTTACTTCAAAATAACTAAGTCTTATTTTAGACTAGTGAATTTGTAAATCAAAACTAAGTTATTAGTTTAAAGTTTTTTACTTCAAGTTTACTAATTCGGATCTTAGTAATGTAAATTTTGAAATCAAATCTAAGGTTGTAGTTTGAAGTTCTTTACTTAAAAATATCTATTTCTGATTTTAGAAATAACAATTTGAAAATCAGATCTAAGTTAATAGTTTGACGTTCTTTTCCTAAAAATAGCTAAGTCATATTGTAGTATAGTGAATTTCTAAATCAAAGCTATGTTATTAGTTTGAAGTTCTTTAGTTGAAAATATCTACTTCTTATTTTATAAATGACAATTTGAAAATCAGATCTAAGTTAATAGTTTGACGTTCTTCACTTCTAAATAACTAAGTCTTATTTTAGTATAGTGAATTTGTAAATCAAAACTAAGTTATTACTTTGAAGTTCTTTACTTGAAAGTACCTACTACTGATTTTAGAAATGACAATTTGAAAATCAGATCTAAGTTAATAGTTTGACGTTCTTTACTGCAAAATAACTAAGTCTTATTTTAAACTAGTGAATTTGTAAATCAAAACTAAGTTATTAGTTTAAAGTTCTTTACTTGTAAATATCTACTTCTGATTTTAGAAATGACAATTTGAAAATAAGATCTAAGGTAATAGTTTGACGTTCTTTACTTCAAAATAACTAAGTCTTATTTTAGAATAGTGAATTTGTAAATCAAAGCTATGTTATTAGTTTAAAGTTCTTTACTTGAAAATATCTACTACTGATTTTTGAAATGACAGTTTGAAAAACAAATCTAAGTTAATTGTTTGACTTTCTTTACTTCAAATCTACTAAGTCTTATTTTAGTATAATGAATTTCTATATCAAAACTAAGTTATTAGTATGAAGTTCTTTACTTGAAAAAAACTACTACTGATTTTAGAAAAGACAATTTGAAAATCAGATCTAAGTTAATAGTTTGACGTTCTTTACTTCAAAATAACTAAGCCTTATTTTAGACTAGTGAATTTGTAAATCAAAACTAAGTTATTAGTTTAAAGTTTTTTACTTCAAATATACTAATTCGGATCTTAGTAATGTAAATTTCGAAATCAAATCGAAGGTTGTAGTTAGAAGTTCATTACTTGAAATTATCTACTACTGATTTTAGCAATGACAATTTGAAAATCAGATCTAAGTTAATAGTTTGACGTTCTTTACTTCAAAATAACTAAGTCTTAGTTTAGAATAGTGAATTTGTAAATCAAAGCTAAGTTATTAGTTTAAAATTTTTTACTTGAAAATATCTACTTCTGATTTTAGAATTGACAATTTAAAAACAGATTTAAGTTAATAGTTTGACGTTTTTTACTTCAAAATAACTAAGTCTTGGTTCAGCCTAGTGAGTTAGTAAATCAAAACTAAGTTATTAGTTTAAAGTTTTTTACTTCAATTTTACTAATTCGAATCTTAGTAATGTAAATTTTGGAAATCAAATCTAAGGTTATAGTTTGAAGTTCCTTACATGAAAATATCTATTTCTGATTTTAGAAATGACAATTTGAAAATTAGATCTAAGTTGATAGTTTGACGATCTCTACATCAAAATAACTAAGTCTTATTGTAGAATAGTAAATTTGTACATCAAAACTAAGTTATTAATTTGAAGTTCTTTACTTCAAATTTACTAATTCGGATATTAGTAATGTAAATTTGGAAATCAAATCGAAGGTTGTAGTTTGAAGTTTTTTACTTAAAAAAATCTACTTCTGATTTTAGAAATTACAATTTGAAAATCAGGTCTAAGTTAATAGTTTGACGTTTTTTACTTCAAAATAAGTAAGTCTTATCTTAGACTACTCAATTTGTAAATCAAAACTAAGTTATTAGTTTGACGTTCTTTACTTGAAAATATCTACTACTGATTTTAGAAATGATAATTTGAAAATCAGATCTAAGTTAATAGTTTGACGTTATTTACTTCTAAATAACTAAGTCTTATTTTAGTATAGTAAATTTGTAAATCAAAACTAAGTTATTTATTTGAAGTTCTTTACTTGAAAATATCTACTACTGATTTTAGAAATGATAATTTGAAAATAAGATCTAAGTTAATAGTTTGACGTTCTTTACTTCTAAATAACTAAGTCATATTTTAGTATAGTGAATTTGTAAATTAAAACTAAGTTATTGGTTTGAAGTTCTTTACTTGAAAATATCTACTTCTGATTTTAGAAATGACAATTTGAAAATCACATCTAAGTTAATAGTTTGACGTTCTTTACTTCTAAATAACTACGTTTTATTTTAGTATAGTGTATTTGTAAATTAAAACTAAGTTATTTATTTGAAGTTCTTTACTTGAAAATATCTACCACTGATTTTAGTAATGATAATTTGAAAATCAGATCTAAGTTAATAGTTTGACGTTCTTTACTTCTAAATAACTAAGTCTTATTTTAGTATAGTGAATTTGTAAATTAAAACTAAGTTATTGGTTTGAAGTTCTTTACTTGAACATATCTACTTCTGATTTTAAAAATAAGAATTTGAAAATCAGGTCTAAGTTAATAGTTTGACGTTTTTTACTTTAAAATAACTAAGTCTTATTTTAGTATAGTGAATTTGTAAATTAAAGCTATGTTATTAGTTTGCAGTTCTTTTCTTGAAAATATCTACTTCTTATTTTAGAAATGACAATTTGAAAATCAGATCTAAGTTAATAGTTTGACGTTCTTTTTTTCAAAATAGCTAAGTCTTTATTTAGTATAGTGAATTTGTAAATCAAAGCTAAGTTATAAGTTTGAAGTTATAAACTTTGAAATATCTCCTTCTGATTTAAGAAATGACAATTTGAAAATCAGATCTAAGTTAATAGTTTGAAGTTCTTTACTTCAAAATAACTAAGTCTTATTTTAGAATAGTGTACTTCTAAATCAAAACTAAGGTATTAGTTTGAAGTACTTTACTTAAAAATATCTACTTCTAATTTTAGAAATGACAATTTAAATATTAGATCTAAGTTAGTAGTTTGACGTCCTTTACTTCAAAATAGATAAGTTTTATTTTAGAATACTGTATTTGTAAATCAAAACTAAGTTATTAGTTTGAAGTTTTATACTTAAAAATATCTACTTCTGATTTTGGAAATGTGAATTTGAAAATCACATCTAAGATAATAGTTTGACGTTCTTTACTTCAAAATAACTCAGTCTTATTTTAGACTAAAGAATTTGTAAATCAAAACTAAGTTATTAGTTTAAAGTTTCGTACTTCAAATTTACTAATTCGGATCTTAGTAATGTAAATTTTGAAATCAAATCTAAGGTTTTAGTTTGAACTTCTTTACTTGTAATTATCCACTTCTGATTTTAGAAATGACAACTTGAAAATCAGATCTAAGTTAATAGTTTGACGTTCTTTTCTTCAAAATATCTAAGTTTTGATTTGGAATAGTGAATTTGTAATACAAAGCTAAGTTGTTAGTTAGAAGTTATTTACTTGAAAATATCTACTTCTGATTTTAGAAATGACAATTTGAAAATCAGATCTAAGTTAATAGTTTGACATTCCTTACTTCAAAATAACTAAGTCTTATTTTAGACTAGTGAATTTGTAAATCAAAACTAAGTTATTAGTTTAAAGTTTTTTACTTCAAGTTTACTAATTCGGATCTTAGTAATGTAAATTTTGAAATCAAATCTAAGGTTGTAGTTTGAAGTTCTTTACTTAAAAATATCTATTTCTGATTTTAGAAATAACAATTTGAAAATCAGATCTAAGTTAATAGTTTGACGTTCTTTTCCTAAAAATAGCTAAGTCATATTGTAGTATAGTGAATTTCTAAATCAAAGCTATGTTATTAGTTTGAAGTTCTTTAGTTGAAAATATCTACTTCTTATTTTATAAATGACAATTTGAAAATCAGATCTAAGTTAATAGTTTGACGTTCTTCACTTCTAAATAACTAAGTCTTATTTTAGTATAGTGAATTTGTAAATCAAAACTAAGTTATTACTTTGAAGTTCTTTACTTGAAAGTACCTACTACTGATTTTAGAAATGACAATTTGAAAATCAGATCTAAGTTAATAGTTTGACGTTCTTTACTGCAAAATAACTAAGTCTTATTTAAACTAGTGAATTTGCAAATCAAAACTAAGTTATTAGTTTAAAGTTCTTTACTTGTAAATATCTACTTCTGATTTTAGAAATGACAATTTGAAAATAAGATCTAAGGTAATAGTTTGACGTTCTTTACTTCAAAATAACTAAGTCTTATTTTAGAATAGTGAATTTGTAAATCAAAGCTATGTTATTAGTTTAAAGTTCTTTACTTGAAAATATCTACTACTGATTTTAGAAATGACAATTTGAAAATCAAATCTAAGTTAGTAGTTTGACGTTCTTTACTTCAAAATAGATAAGTCTTATTTTAGAATACTGTATTTGTAAATCAAAACTAAGTTATTAGTTTGAAGTTCTTTACTTGAGAATATCTACTTCTGATTTTAGAAATGACAATTTGAAAATCAGATCTAAGTTAATTGTTTGACTTTCTTTACTTCAAATCTACTAAGTCTTATTTTAGTATAATGAATTTCTATATCAAAACTAAGTTATTAGTATGAAGTTCTTTACTTGAAAAAAACTACTACTGATTTTAGAAAAGACAATTTGAAAATCAGATCTAAGTTAATAGTTTGACGTTCTTTACTTCAAAATAACTAAGCCTTATTTTAGACTAGTGAATTTGTAAATCAAAACTAAGTTATTAGTTTAAAGTTTTTTACTTCAAATATACTAATTCGGATCTTAGTAATGTAAATTTCGAAATCAAATCGAAGGTTGTAGTTTGAAGTTCATTACTTGAAATTATCTACTACTGATTTTAGCAATGACAATTTGAAAATCAGATCTAAGTTAATAGTTTGACGTTCTTTACTTCAAAATAACTAAGTCTTAGTTTAGAATAGTGAATTTGTAAATCAAAGCTAAGTTATTAGTTTAAAGTTTTTTACTTGAAAATATCTACTTCTGATTTTAGAATTGACAATTTAAAAACAGATTTAAGTTAATAGTTTGACGTTCTTTACTTCAAAATAACTAAGTCTTGGTTTAGACTAGTGAGTTTGTAAATCAAAACTAAGTTATTAGTTTAAAGTTTTTTACTTCAATTTTACTAATTCGAATCTTAGTAATGTAAATTTTGGAAATCAAATCTAAGGTTATAGTTTGAAGTTCCTTACATGAAAATATCTATTTCTGATTTTAGAAATGACAATTTGAAAATCAGATCTAAGTTGATAGTTTGACGATCTCTACATCAAAATAACTAAGTCTTATTGTAGAATAGTAAATTTGTACATCAAAACTAAGTTATTAATTTGAAGTTCTTTACTTCAAATTTACTAATTCGGATATTAGTAATGTAAATTTGGAAATCAAATCGAAGGTTGTAGTTTGAAGTTTTTTACTTAAAAAAATCTACTTCTGATTTTAGAAATTACAATTTGAAAATAAGACTTATTTTAGAATACTCAATTTGTAAATTGAGTAATTTCAAAGCTAAGTTACTAGTGTGAAGTTCTTTACTTGAAAATATCTACTTCTGATTTTAGAAATGACAATTTGAAAATCAGGTCTAAGTTAATAGTTTGACGTTTTTATTTCAAAATAACTAAGACTTATTTTAGACTAGTAAATTTGTAAATCAAAACTAAGTTATTAGTTTAAAGTTTTTTACTTGAAAATATCTGCTTCAGATTTTAGAAATGACAATTTGAAAATTAGATCTAAGTTACTATTTTAACGTTCTTTACATCAAAATAACTAACTTTTATTTTGGGATACTTAATTTGTAAATCAAAACTAAGTTATTAGTTTGAAGTTCTTTACTTGAAAATATCTACTACTGATTTTAGAAATGACAATTTGAAAATCAGATCTAAGTTAATAGTTTGACTTTCTGTACTTCAAAATAACTAAGAATTATGTTAGAATAGTCAATTTGTAAATTAAAGCTAAGTTACTAGTGTGAAGTTCTTTACTTGAAATTATTTACTTCTAATTTTAGAAATGACAATTTGAAAAGCAGATCTAAGTTAATAGTTTGACGTTCTTTACTTCTAAATAACTAAGTCTTATTTTAGTATAGTAAATTTGTAAATCAAAACTAAGTTATTTATTTGAAGTTCTTTACTTGAAAATATCTACTACTGATTTTAGAAATGATAATTTGAAAATAAGATCTAAGTTAATAGTTTGACGTTCTTTACTTCTAAATAACTAAGTCTTATTTTAGTATAGTGAATTTGTAAATTAAAACTAAGTTATTGGTTTGAAGTTCTTTACTTGAAAATATCTACTTCTGATTTTAGAAATGACAATTTGAAAATCACATCTAAGTTAATAGTTTGACGTTCTTTACTTCTAAATAACTACGTTTTATTTTAGTATAGTGTATTTGTAAATTAAAACTAAGTTATTTATTTGAAGTTCTTTACTTGAAAATATCTACTACTGATTTTAGTAATTATAATTTGAAAATCAGATCTAAGTTAATAGTTTGACGTTCTTTACTTCTAAATAACTAAGTCTTATTTTAGTATAGTGAATTTGTAAATTAAAACTAAGTTATTGGTTTGAAGTTCTTTACTTGAACATATCTACTTCTGATTTTAAAAATAAGAATTTGAAAATCAGGTCTAAGTTAATAGTTTGACGTTTTTTACTTTAAAATAACTAAGTCTTATTTTAGTATAGTGAATTTGTAAATTAAAGCTATGTTATTAGTTTGCAGTTCTTTACTTGAAAATATCTACTTCTTATTTTAGAAATGACAATTTGAAAATCAGATCTAAGTTAATAGTTTGACGTTCTTTTTTTCAAAATAGCTAAGTCTTTTATTAGTATAGTGAATTTGTAAATCAAAGCTAAGTTATAAGTTTGAAGTTATAAACTTTGAAATATCTCCTTCTGATTTAAGAAAATACTTTACTTGAAAATATCTACTTCTGATTTTAGAAATAACAATTTGAAAATCAGATCTAAGTTAACAGTTTGACCTTCTTTACTTCTGAACAACTAAGTCTTATTTTAGTATAGTGAATTTGTAAATCAAAGCTAAGTTATTAGTTTGCAGTTCTTTACTTGAAAATATCTACTTCTGATTTTAGAAATGACAATTTGAAAATCGGATCTAAGTTAATAGTTTGACGTTCTTTACTTCTAAATAACTAAGTCTTATTTTAATAAAGTGAATTTGTAAATCAAAACTAAGTTATTAGTTTATAGTTTTTTACATCAAATTTACTAATTCGGATATTAGTAATGTAAATTAGGAAATCAAATCTAAGGTTGTATTTTGAAGTTCTTTACTTGAAAATATCTACTTCTGATTTCAGAAATGACAATTTGAAAATCAGGTCTAAGTTAATAGTTTGACATTTTTTACTTCAAAATAATTAAAGTCTTATTTTAGACTAGTAAATTTTTAAATCAAAACTAAGTTATTAGTTTGAAGTTCTTTACTTTGAAATATCTACTTCTGATTTAAGAGATGACAATTTGAAAATCAGATCTAAGTGAATAGTTTCACGTTCTTTACCTTAAAATAGATAAGTCTTATTTTAGAATGGCGTATTTGTAAATCAAAACTAAGTTATTAGTTTGAAATTCTTTACTTGAAAATATCTACTACTGATTTTAGAAATGACAATTTGAAAATCAGATCTAAGTTAATAGTTTGACGTTCTTTACTTCAAAATAACTAAGTCGTATTTTAGAATAGTGTATTTGTAAATCAAAGCTAATTTATTAGTTTGAAGTTCTTTAATTGAAAATATCCACTTCTGAATTTAGAATTGACAATTTAAAAATCAGATCTAAGTTAATAGTTCGACGTTATTTACTTCAAAATAACTAAGTCTTATTTTAGACTAGTGAATTTGTAAATCAAAACTAAGTTATTAGTTTGAAGTTCTTTACTTGTAAATATCTACTACTAATTTTAGCAATGACAATTTGAAAATCAAATCTAAGTTAATAGTTTGACGTTCTCTACTTCAAAATAACTAAGTCTTATTTTAGAATACTCAATTTGTAAATCAAAGCTAAGTTATTAGTTTAAAGTTTTTTACTTGAAAATAATTACTTCTGATTTTCGAAATTACAATTTAAAAATCAGATCTAAGTTAATAGTTTGACGTTGTTTACTTTAAAACAACTAAGTCTTATTTTATTATAGTGAATTTGTAAATCAAAACTAATTTATTAGTATGAAGTTTTTCACTTGAAAGAAACTACCACTGATGTGGTAAAAACAAAAAAAATTGTTATTTCTAAATAACAATTTGAAAACCAGATCTAAGTTACTAGTTTGACGTTTTTTACTTCTAAATAACTAAGTCTTACTTTAGTATAGTGAATTTGTAAATTAAAACTAAGTTATTAGGTTGAAGTTCTTTACTTGAAAATATCTACTACTGATTTTAAAAATGACAATTTGAAAATCAGATCTAAGTTTATAGTTTGACGTTTTTTACTTCTAAATAACTAAGTCTTATTTTAGTATAGTGAATTTGTAATCAAAACTAAGTTATTAGTTTGAAGTTCTTTACTTGAAAATATCTACTGCTGATTTTAGAAATGACAATTTGAAAATCCGATCTAAGTTAATAGTTTGACGTTCTTTACTTCAAAATAGATAAGTCTTATTTTAGAATACTGTATTTGTAAATCAAATCTAAGTTATTAGTTTGAAGTTCTTTACTTGAAAATAGCTATTTCTGATTTTAGAAATGACATTTTGAAAATCAGATCTAAGTTAATAGTTTGACGTTCTTTACTTCAAAACAACTAAGTCTTATCTTAGTTTAGTGAATTTATAAATCAAAACTAACTTATTAGTTATAGTTCTTTACTTGAAAATATCTACTGCTGATTTTAGAAATGACAATTTGAAAAACAGATCTAAGTTAATAGTTTGTCTTCCTTTACTTCCAAATAACTATGTCTTATTTTAGAATAGTAAATTTGTAAATAAAAATAAGTTATTAGTTTGAAGTTTTTTACTTCAAATGAACTAATACGGATTTTTGTAATGTAAATTTGAAAATCAAAGCTAAGGTTATAGTTGGAAGATCTTTACTTGAAAATATCTACATCTGATTTCAGAAATGACAATTTTAAAATCAGATCTATGTTAATAGTATGACGTTATTTACTTCAAAATAACTAAGTCGTATTTTAGAATCGTGAATTTGTAAATCAAAGCTAAGTTATTAGTATGAAGTTCTTTACTTGAAAAAAACTACTACTGTTTTAGAAATTACAGTTTGAAAATCAGATATAAGTTAATAGTTTGACTTTCTGTACTTCAAAATAACTAAGAATTATGTTAGAATAGTCAATTTGTAAATCAAAGCTAAGTTACTAGTGTGAAGTTCTTTACTTGAAAATATCTACTTCTGATTTTAGAAATGACAATTTGAAAATCAGATCTAAGTTAATGGTTTGACGATCTCTACTTCAAAATAACTAAGTCTTATTTTAGAATAGTGAATTTGTAAATCAATGCTAAGTTATTAGTTTGAAGTTCTTTACTTAAAAAAATCTACTTCTGATTTTAGAAAAGACAATTTGAAAATCAGGTCTAAGTTAATAGTTTGACGTTTTTACTTCAAAATAACTAAGTATTATTTTAAAATAGTGAATTTGTAAATCAAAGCTAAGTTATTTGTTTAAAGTTCTTTACTTAAAAAAATCTACTTCTGATTTTAGAAATGACAATTTGAAAATCAGGTTTAAGTTAACAGTTTGACGTTCTTTACTTCAAAATAGATAAGTCTCATTTTAGAATACTGTATTTGTAAATCAAAACTAAGTTATTAGTTTGAAGTTCTTTACTTGAAAATATCTACTTCTGATTTTAGAAATGACAATTTGAAAATCAGATCTAAGTTAATAGTTTGACGTTCTTTACTTCAAAATAGATAAGTCTTATTTTACAATACTGTATTTGTAAATCAATACTAAGTTGTTAGTTTGAAGTTAGTTTTCAATAGCATCTCTTTTGTTGCAGATTCTCATGGATATGCGGTGCGTAATGCACATGACTTTCGTTTGGATTTTTTTAGAAATAGTCGAGCACAAAGTATGCTTATGTATAGTGGTTTGAGATTATTCAACAGTTTACCATTAAGTCTCAAATTAGAGACTGAGTTGGTGTCCTTTAAGAGGAATATAAAAAAATATGTTGGTTTAGAGTTTGTATAGGAATGCTGTGTTGCAAAAATTGTATGCGTTTCTTGGGTTTTGTATATGTTTTTATGAGTTGCTTGAATATTGTGTTTCTTAAATTTATTAGAGTATTACTTTTGTTTTGTGATGTAAATAGTGGTATTTTTTGTACCAAATAAAGTTATTATTATTATATTATTATTATTATTATTTTATTTGAAAATATCTGCTTTAGATTTTAGAAATGACAATTTAAAAAAGCAGATCTAAGTTAAAAGTTTGACGTTCTTTACTTCTAAATAACTAAGTCTTATTTTAGACTAGTGAATTTGTAAATCAAAACTATGTTATTAGTTTAAAGTTTTTTATTTCAAATTTACTAATTCGGATCTTAGTAATGTAAATATCGAATTCAATTCTAAGGTTGTAGTTCCAAGTTCTTTACTTGTAAATATCTACTTCTGATTTTAAAAATGATAATTTGAAAATCAGATCTAAGTTAATAGTTTGACCTTTTTTACTTCAATATAACTAAGTCTTATTTTAGTATAGTGAATTTGTAAATCAAAACTATGTTATTAGTTTGAAGTTTTTTACTTGAAAATATCTACTACAGATTTTAGAAATGACAATTTGAAAATCAGAGCTAAGCTAATAGTTTGACGTTTTTTACTTCAAAATAACTAAGTTTTATTTTAGTATAATGAATTTGTAAATCAAAGCTAAGTTATTAGTTTGAAGTTCTTTACTTGTAAATATCTACTTCTGATTTTAGAAATGACAATTTGAAAATCAGATCTAAGTTAATAGTTTGACGTTCTTTACTTCTAAATAACTAACTCTTACTTTAGTATAGTGATTTTGTAAATTAAAACTAAGTTATTAGTTTGAAGTTCTAGACTTGAAAATATCTACTACAGATTTTAGAAATGACAATTTGATAATCAGATCTAAGTTAATAGTTTGACGTTCTTTACTTCAAACCAACTAAGTTTTATTTTAGTATAGTAAATTTGTAAATCAAAACTAAGTTATTAGTATGAAGTTCTTTACTTGAAAAAAACTACTACTGTTTTAGAAATTACAGTTTGAAAATCAGATATAAGTTAATAGTTTGACTTTCTGTACTTCAAAATAACTAAGAATTATGTTAGAATAGTCAATTTGTAAATCAAAGCTAAGTTACTAGTGTGAAGTTATTTACTTGAAAATATCTACTTCTGATTTTAGAAATGACAATTTGAAAATCAGACCTAAGTTAATGGTTTGACGATCTCTACTTCAAAATAACTAAGTCTTATTTTAGAATAGTGAATTTGTAAATCAATGCTAAGTTATTAGTTTGAAGTTCTTTACTTAAAAAAATCTACTTTTGATTTTAGAAAAGACAATTCGAAAATCAGGTCTAAGTTAATAGTTTGACGTTTTTACTTCAAAATAACTAAGTATTATTTTAAAATAGTGAATTTGTAAATCAAAGCTAAGTTATTTGTTTAAAGTTCTTTACTTAAAAAAATCTACTTCTGATTTTAGAAATGACAATTTGAAAATCAGGTTTAAGTTAACAGTTTGACGTTCTTTACTTCGAAATAGATAAGTCTTTACTTGAAAATATCTACTTCTGATTTTAGAAATGACAATTTGAAAATCAGATCTAAGTTAATAGTTTGACGTTGTTTACTTTAAAACAACTAAGTCTTATTTTATTATAGTGAATTTGTAAATCAAAACTAATTTATTAGTATGAAGTTTTTCACTTGAAAGAAACTACCACTGATGTTAGAAATAACAATTTGAAAACCAGATCTAAGTTACTAGTTTGACGTTTTTTACTTCTAAATAACTAAGTCTTACTTTAGTATAGTGAATTTGTAAATTAAAACTAAGTTATTAGGTTGAAGTTCTTTACTTGAAAATATCTACTACTGATTTTAAAAATGACAATTTGAAAATCAGATCTAAGTTTATAGTTTGACGTTTTTTACTTCTAAATAACTAAGTCTTATTTTAGTATAGTGAATTTGTAATCAAAACTAAGTTATTAGTTTGAAGTTCTTTACTTGAAAATATCTACTGCTGATTTTAGAAATGACAATTTGAAAATCCGATCTAAGTTAATAGTTTGACGTTCTTTACTTCAAAATAGATAAGTCTTATTTTAGAATACTGTATTTGTAAATCAAATCTAAGTTATTAGTTTGAAGTTCTTTACTTGAAAATAGCTATTTCTGATTTTAGAAATGACATTTTGAAAATCAGATCTAAGTTAATAGTTTGACGTTCTTTACTTCAAAACAACTAAGTCTTATCTTAGTTTAGTGAATTTATAAATCAAAACTAACTTATTAGTTATAGTTCTTTACTTGAAAATATCTACTGCTGATTTTAGAAATGACAATTTGAAAAACAGATCTAAGTTAATAGTTTGTCTTCCTTTACTTCCAAATAACTATGTCTTATTTTAGAATAGTAAATTTGTAAATAAAAATAAGTTATTAGTTTGAAGTTTTTTACTTCAAATGAACTAATACGGATTTTTGTAATGTAAATTTGAAAATCAAAGCTAAGGTTATAGTTGGAAGATCTTTACTTGAAAATATCTACATCTGATTTCAGAAATGACAATTTTAAAATCAGATCTATGTTAATAGTATGACGTTATTTACTTCAAAATAACTAAGTCGTATTTTAGAATCGTGAATTTGTAAATCAAAGCTAAGTTATTAGTATGAAGTTCTTTACTTGAAAAAAACTACTACTGTTTTAGAAATTACAGTTTGAAAATCAGATATAAGTTAATAGTTTGACTTTCTGTACTTCAAAATAACTAAGAATTATGTTAGAATAGTCAATTTGTAAATCAAAGCTAAGTTACTAGTGTGAAGTTCTTTACTTGAAAATATCTACTTCTGATTTTAGAAATGACAATTTGAAAATCAGATCTAAGTTAATGGTTTGACGATCTCTACTTCAAAATAACTAAGTCTTATTTTAGAATAGTGAATTTGTAAATCAATGCTAAGTTATTAGTTTGAAGTTCTTTACTTAAAAAAATCTACTTCTGATTTTAGAAAAGACAATTTGAAAATCAGGTCTAAGTTAATAGTTTGACGTTTTTACTTCAAAATAACTAAGTATTATTTTAAAATAGTGAATTTGTAAATCAAAGCTAAGTTATTTGTTTAAAGTTCTTTACTTAAAAAAATCTACTTCTGATTTTAGAAATGACAATTTGAAAATCAGGTTTAAGTTAACAGTTTGACGTTCTTTACTTCAAAATAGATAAGTCTCATTTTAGAATACTGTATTTGTAAATCAAAACTAAGTTATTAGTTTGAAGTTCTTTACTTGAAAATATCTACTTCTGATTTTAGAAATGACAATTTGAAAATCAGATCTAAGTTAATAGTTTGACGTTCTTTACTTCAAAATAGATAAGTCTTATTTTACAATACTGTATTTGTAAATCAATACTAAGTTGTTAGTTTGAAGTTAGTTTTCAATAGCATCTCTTTTGTTGCAGATTCTCATGGATATGCGGTGCGTAATGCACATGACTTTCGTTTGGATTTTTTTAGAAATAGTCGAGCACAAAGTATGCTTATGTATAGTGGTTTGAGATTATTCAACAGTTTACCATTAAGTCTCAAATTAGAGACTGAGTTGGTGTCCTTTAAGAGGAATATAAAAAAATATGTTGGTTTAGAGTTTGTATAGGAATGCTGTGTTGCATAAATTGTATGCGTTTCTTGGGTTTTGTATATGTTTTTATGAGTTGCTTGAATATTGTGTTTCTTAAATTTATTAGAGTATTACTTTTGTTTTGTGATGTAAATAGTGGTATTTTTTGTACCAAATAAAGTTATTATTATTATATTATTATTATTATTATTTTATTTGAAAATATCTGCTTTAGATTTTAGAAATGACAATTTAAAAAAGCAGATCTAAGTTAAAAGTTTGACGTTCTTTACTTCTAAATAACTAAGTCTTATTTTAGACTAGTGAATTTGTAAATCAAAACTATGTTATTAGTTTAAAGTTTTTTATTTCAAATTTACTAATTCGGATCTTAGTAATGTAAATATCGAATTCAATTCTAAGGTTGTAGTTCCAAGTTCTTTACTTGTAAATATCTACTTCTGATTTTAAAAATGATAATTTGAAAATCAGATCTAAGTTAATAGTTTGACCTTTTTTACTTCAATATAACTAAGTCTTATTTTAGTATAGTGAATTTGTAAATCAAAACTATGTTATTAGTTTGAAGTTTTTTACTTGAAAATATCTACTACAGATTTTAGAAATGACAATTTGAAAATCAGAGCTAAGCTAATAGTTTGACGTTTTTTACTTCAAAATAACTAAGTTTTATTTTAGTATAATGAATTTGTAAATCAAAGCTAAGTTATTAGTTTGAAGTTCTTTACTTGTAAATATCTACTTCTGATTTTAGAAATGACAATTTGAAAATCAGATCTAAGTTAATAGTTTGACGTTCTTTACTTCTAAATAACTAACTCTTACTTTAGTATAGTGATTTTGTAAATTAAAACTAAGTTATTAGTTTGAAGTTCTAGACTTGAAAATATCTACTACAGATTTTAGAAATGACATATTGATAATCAGATCTAAGTTAATAGTTTGACGTTCTTTACTTCAAACCAACTAAGTTTTATTTTAGTATAGTAAATTTGTAAATCAAAACTAAGTTATTAGTATGAAGTTCTTTACTTGAAAAAAACTACTACTGTTTTAGAAATTACAGTTTGAAAATCAGATATAAGTTAATAGTTTGACTTTCTGTACTTCAAAATAACTAAGAATTATGTTAGAATAGTCAATTTGTAAATCAAAGCTAAGTTACTAGTGTGAAGTTATTTACTTGAAAATATCTACTTCTGATTTTAGAAATGACAATTTGAAAATCAGACCTAAGTTAATGGTTTGACGATCTCTACTTCAAAATAACTAAGTCTTATTTTAGAATAGTGAATTTGTAAATCAATGCTAAGTTATTAGTTTGAAGTTCTTTACTTAAAAAAATCTACTTTTGATTTTAGAAAAGACAATTCGAAAATCAGGTCTAAGTTAATAGTTTGACGTTTTTACTTCAAAATAACTAAGTATTATTTTAAAATAGTGAATTTGTAAATCAAAGCTAAGTTATTTGTTTAAAGTTCTTTACTTAAAAAAATCTACTTCTGATTTTAGAAATGACAATTTGAAAATCAGGTTTAAGTTAACAGTTTGACGTTCTTTACTTCGAAATAGATAAGTCTTATTTTAGAATAGTGTACTATTAAATCAAAACTAAGTTATTAGTTTGAAGTACTTTACTTAAAAATATCTACTTCTGATTTTAGAAATGACAATTTTAAATCAGAACTAATTTAGTAGTTTGACGTTCTTTACTTCAAAATAACTAAGTCTTATTTTAGTATGGTGAATTTGTAAATTAAAACTAAGTTCTATAGTTTGAAGTTCTTTACTTGAAAATATCTACTACTGATTTTAGAAATTACAATTTCAAAATAAGATCTAAGTTAATAGTTTGACGTTCTTTACCTCAAAATAACTAAGTCTTATTTTAGAATAGTGAATTAGTAAATCAAAGTTAAGTTGTTAGTTTGAAGTTCTTTACTTGAAAATATCTACTACTGATTTTAGAAATGACAATTTCAAAATAAGATCTAAGTTAATAGTTTGACGTTCTTTATTTCAAAATAACTAAGTCTTATTTTAGTATAGTGAATTTATAAAGTAAAGCTATGTTATTAGTTTGCAGTTCTTTACTTGAAAATATCCACTTCTTATTTTAGAAATGACAATTTGAAAATCAGATCTAAGTTAGTAGTTTGACGTCCTTTACTTCAAAATAGATAAGTTTTATTTTAGAATACTGTATTTGTAAATCAAAACTAAGTTATTAGTTTGAAGTTTTATACTTGAAAATATCTACTTCTGATTTTGGAAATGAGAATTTGAAAATCACATCTAAGTTGATAGTTTGACGGTGTTTACTTCAAAATAACTGTCTTATTTTAGACTAAAGAATTTGTAAATCAAAACTAAGTTATTAGTTTAAAGTTTTTTACTTCAAATTTACTAATTCGGATCTTAGTAATGTAAATTTTGAAATCAAATCTAAGGTTTTAGTTTGAACTTCTTTACTTGAAATTATCTACTTCTGATTTTAGAAATGACAATTTGAAAATCAGATCTAAGTTAATAGTTTGACGTTCTGTTCTTCAAAATATCTAAGTCTTGATTTGGAATAGTGAATTTGTAATACAAAGCTAAGTTGTTAGTTAGAAGTTATTTACTTGAAAATATCTACTTCTGATTTTAGAAATGACAATTTGAAAATCAGATCTAAGTTAATAGTTTGACATTCTTTACTTCAAAATAACTAAGTCTTATTTTAGACTAGTGAATTTGTAAATCAAAACTAAGTTATTAGTTTAAAGTTTTTTACTTCAAGTTTACTAATTCGGATCTTAGTAATGTAAATTTCGAAATCAAATCTAAGGTTGTAGTTTGAAGTTCTTTACTTAAAAATATCTATTTCTGATTTTAGAAATAACAATTTGAAAATCAGATCTAAGTTAATAGTTTGACGTTCTTTTCTTCAAAATAGCTAAGTCATATTTTAGTATAGTGAATTTCTAAATCAAAGCTATGTTATTAGTTTGAAGTTCTTTAGTTGAAAATATCTACTTCTTATTTTATAAATGACAATTTGAAAATCAGATCTAAGTTAATAGTTTGACGTTCTTCACTTCTAAATAACTAAGTCTTATTTTAGTATAGTGAATTTGTAAATCAAAACTAAGTTATTACTTTGAAGTTCTTTATTTGAAAGTACCTACTACTGATTTTAGAAATGACAATTTGAAAATCAGATCTAAGTTAATAGTTTGACATTCTTTACTGCAAAATAACTAAGTCTTATTTTAAACTAGTGAATTTGTAAATGAAAACTAAGTTATTAGTTTAAAGTTCTTTACTTGTAAATATCTACTTCTGATTTTAGAAATGACAATTTGAAAATAAGATCTAAGTTAATAGTTTGACGTTCTTTACTTCAAAATAACTAAGTCTTATTTTAGAATAGTGAATTTGTAAATCAAAGCTAAGTTATTAGTTTAAAGTTCTTTACTTGAAAATATTTACTACTGATTTTAGAAATGACAATTTGAAAATCAGATCTAAGTTAATAGTTTGACGTTCTTTACTTGAAAATAGCTAAGTCTTATTTTAGAATAGTGTACTATTAAATCAAAACTAAGTTATTAGTTTGAAGTTATTTACTTGAAAATATCCACTACTGATTTTAAAAATGACAATTTGAAAAGCAGATCTAAGTTCTTAGTTAGAAGTTCTTTACTTAAAAATATCTACTTCTGATTTTGGAAATGAGAATTTGAAAATCAGCTCTAAGTTAATAGTTTGACGTTCTTTACTTCAAAATAACTAAGTCTTATTTTAGAATAGTGAATTTGTAAATCAAAGCTAAGTTATTAATTTGAAGTTCTTTACTTGAACATATCTACTTCTGATTTTAAAAATAAGAATTTGAAAATCAGGTCTAAGTTAATAGTTTGACGTTTTTTACTTCAAAATTACTAAGTCTTATTTTACACTAGTGAATTTGTAAATCAAAACTAAGTTATAAGTTTGAAGTTATTTACTTTGAAATATCTCCTTCTGATTTAAGAAATGACAATTTGAAAATCAGATCTAATTGAATAGTTTGACGTTCTTTACTTTAAAATAGCTAAGTCTTATTTTAGAATAGTGTACTATTAAATCAAAACTAAGTTATTAGTTTGAAGTACTTTACTTAAAAATATCTACTTCTGATTTTAGAAATGACAATTTGAAAATCAGAACTAATTTAGTAGTTTGACGTTCTTTACTTCAAAATAACTAAGTCTTATTTTAGTATAGTGAATTTGTAAATTAAAACTAAGTTATTGGTTTGAAGTTCTTTACTTAAAAATATCTACTACTGATTTTAGAAATGAAAATTTGAAAATCAGATCTAAGTTAATAGTTTGACGTTCTTTACTTCTAAATAACTAAGTCTTATTTTAGTATAGTGAATTTGTAAATTAAAACTAAGTTATATAGTTTGAAGTTCTTTACTTGAAAATATCTACTACTGATTTTAGAAATTACAATTTCAAAATAAGATCTAAGTTAATAGTTTGACGTTCTTTACTTCAAAATAACTAAGTCTTATTTTAGAATAGTGAATTAGTAAATCAAAGTTAAGTTGTTAGTTTGAAGTTCTTTACTTGAAAATATCTACTACTGATTTTAGAAATGACAATTTCAAAATAAGATCTAAGTTAATAGTTTGACGTTCTTTATTTCAAAATAACTAAGTCTTATTTTAGTATAGTGAATTTATAAATTAAAGCTATGTTATTAGTTTGCAGTTCTTTACTTGAAAATATCTACTTCTTATTTTAGAAATGACAATTTGAAAATCAGATCTAAGTTAGTAGTTTGACGTCCTTTACTTCAAAATAGATAAGTTTTATTTTAGAATACTGTATTTGTAAATCAAAACTAAGTTATTAGTTTGAAGTTTTATACTTGAAAATATCTACTTCTGATTTTGGAAATGAGAATTTGAAAATCACATCTAAGTTGATAGTTTGACGGTCTTTACTTCAAAATAACTGTCTTATTTTAGACTAAAGAATTTGTAAATCAACACTAAGTTATTAGTTTAAAGTTTTTTACTTCAAATTTACTAATTCGGATCTTAGTAATGTAAATTTTGAAATCAAATCTAAGGTTTTAGTTTGAAAATCTTTACTTGAAATTATCTACTTCTGATTTTAGAAATGACAATTTGAAAATCAGATCTAAGTTAATAGTTTGACGTTCTGTTCTTCAAAATATCTAAGTCTTGATTTGGAATAGTGAATTTGTAATACAAAGCTAAGTTGTTAGTTAGAAGTTATTTACTTGAAAATATCTACTTCTGATTTTAGAAATGACAGTTTGAAAATCAGATCTAAGTTAATAGTTTGACATTCTTTACTTCAAAATAACTAAGTCTTATTTTAGACTAGTGAATTTGTAAATCAAAACTAAGTTATTAGTTTAAAGTTTTTTACTTCAAGTTTACTAATTCGGATCTTAGTAATGTAAATTTCGAAATCAAATCTAAGGTTGTAGTTTGAAGTTCTTTACTTAAAAATATCTATTTCTGATTTTAGAAATAACAATTTGAAAATCAGATCTAAGTTAATAGTTTGACGTTCTTTTCTTCAAAATAGCTAAGTCATATTTTAGTATAGTGAATTTCTAAATCAAAGCTATGTTATTAGTTTGAAGTTCTTTAGTTGAAAATATCTACTTCTTATTTTATAAATGACAATTTGAAAATCAGATCTAAGTTAGTAGTTTGACGTTCTTCACTTCTAAATAACTAAGTCTTATTTTAGTATAGTGAATTTGTAAATCAAAACTGAGTTATTACTTTGAAGTTCTTTACTTGAAAGTACCTACTACTGATTTTAGAAATGACAATTTGAAAATCAGATCTAAGTTAATAGTTTGACGTTCTTTACTTCAAAATAACTAAGTCTTATTTTAGAATAGTGAATTTGTAAATCAAAGCTAAGTTATTAGTTTAAAGTTCTTTACTTGAAAATATCTACTGCTGATTTTAGAAATGACAATTTGAAAATCAGATCTAAGTTAATAGTTTGACGTTCTTTACTTGAAAATAGCTAAGTCTTATTTTAGAATATAGTACTATTAAATCAAAACTAAGTTATTAGTTTGAAGTTATTTACTTGAAAATATCTACTACTGATTTTAAAAATGACAATTTGAAAAGCAGATCTAAGTTCTTAGTTAGAAGTTCTTTACTTGAAAATATCTACTTCTGATTTTAAAAATGACAATTTGAAAATCAGATCTAAGTTATTGGTTTGACGTTCTTTACTTCTAAATAACTAAGTCTTATTTTAGTATAGTAAATTTGTAAATTAAAACTAAGTTATTGGTTTGAAGTTCTTTACTTGAAAATATCTACTTCTGATTTTAGAAATGACAATTTGAAAATCGCATCTAAGTTAATAGTTTGACGTTCTTTACTTCTAAATAACTCCGTTTTATTTTAGTATAGCTTATTTGTAAATGTAAACTAAGTTATTCGTTTGAAGTTATTTACTTAAAAATATCTCCTTCTGATTTAAGAAATGACAATTTGAAAATCAGATCTATGTTAATAGTTTGACGTTCTTTACTTCAAAATAACTAAGTCTTATTTTAGAATAGTGTACTTCTAAATCAAAACTAAGTTATTACTTTGAAGTACTTTACTTAAAAATATCTACTTCTGATTTTAGAAATGACAATTTGAAAATCAGATCTTAGTTAGTAGTTTCACGTTCTTTACTTCAAAATAGATAAGTCTTATTTTAGAATACTGTATTTGTAAATCAAAACTAAGTTATTAGTTTGAAGTTCTTTACTTGAAAATATCTACTTCTGATTTTAGAAATGACAATTTGAAAATCATATTTAAGTTAATAGTTTGACGTTCTTTACTTCAAAATAACTAAGTCTTATTTTAGAATAGTGAATTTGTACATCAAAGCTAAGTTATTAATTTGAAGTTCTTTACTTCAAATTTACTAATTCGGTTCTTAGTAATGAAATTTTGGAAATCAAATCGAAGGTTGTAGTTTGAAGTTCTTTACTTGAAAAAATCTACTTCTGCTTTTAAAAATTACAATTTGAAAATCAGATATAAGTTAATAGTTTGACTTTCTGTACTTCAAAATAACTAAGAATTATGTTAGAATAGTCAATTTGTAAATCAAAGCTAAGTTACTAGTGTGAAGTTCTTTACTTGAAAATATCTACTTCTGATTTTAGAAATGACAATTTGAAAATCAGATCTAAGTTAATGGTTTGACGATCTCTACTTCAAAATAACTAAGTCTTATTTTAGAATAGTGAATTTGTAAATCAATGATAAGTTATTAGTTTGAAGTTCTTTACTTAAAAAAATCTACTTCTGATTTTAGAAAAGACAATTTGAAAATCAGGTCTAAGTTAATAGTTTGACGTTTTTACTTCAAAATAACTAAGTCTTATTTGAGACTAGTAAAATTGTAAATCAAAACTAAGTTATTAGTTTGAAGTTCTTTACATGAAAATATCTACTACTGATTTTAGAAATGACAATTTGAAAATCAGATCTAAGTTAATAGTTTGACGTTCTTTACTTCAAAATAACTAATTCTTATCTTAGACTAGTGAATTTGTAAATCAAAACTAAGTTATTAGTTTAAAGTTTTTTACTTCAAATTTAGTAATTCGGATCTTGAAATGTAAATTTGAAAATTAAATCTAAGGTTGTATTTTGAAGTTCTTTACTTTAAAATATCTACTTCTGATTTTAGAAATGACAATTTAAAAATCAGATCTAGTTATTAGTTTGACGTTTTTTACATCAAAATAACTAAGTCTTATTTTAGAATATTGAATTTGTAAATCAAAACTAAGTTATTAGTTTAAAGTTTTTTTCTTGAAAATATCTGCTTCAGATTTTAGATGTGACAAATTGAAAATTAGATCTAAGTTAATATTTTAACGTTTTTTACATCAAAATAACTAACTTTTATTTTAGGATACTTAATTTGTAAATCAAAACTAAGTTATTAGTTTGAAGTTCTTTACTTGAAAATATCTACTTCTGATTTTAGAAATGACAATTTGAAAATCAGGTCTAAGTTAATAGTTTGACGTTCTTTACTTCAAAACAACTAAGTCTTATTTTAGTATAGTGAATTTGTAAACCAAAACTAAGTTATCAGTATAAAGTTCTACACTTGAAAAAAACTACCACTGATTTTAGAAATGACAATTTGAAAATAAGATCTAAGTTAATAGTTTGACGTTCTTTACTTCAAAATAACTAAGTCTTATTTTAGTATAGTGAATTTATAAATTAAAGCTATGTTATTAGTTTGCAGTTCTTTACTTGAAAGTACCTACTACTGATTTTAGAAATGACAATTTGAAAATCAGATCTAAGTTAATAGTTAGACGTTCTTTACTGCAAAATAACTAAGTCTTATTTTAAACTAGTGAATTTGTAAATCAAAACTAAGTTATTAGTTTAAAGTTCTTTACTTGTAAATATCTACTTCTGATTTTAGAAATGACAATTTGAAAATAAGATCTAAGTTAATAGTTTGACGTTCTTTACTTCAAAATAACTAAGTCTTATTTTAGTATAGTGAATTTATAAATTAAAGCTATGTTATTAGTTTGCAGTTCTTTACTTGAAAATATCTACTACTTATTTTAGAAATGACAATTTGAAAATCAGATCTAAGTTAGTAGTTTGACGTCCTTTACTTCAAAATAGATAAGTTTTATTTTAGAATACTGTATTTGTAAATCAAAACTAAGTTATTACTTTGAAGTTCTTTACTTGAAAGTACCTACTACTGATTTTAGAAATGACAATTTGAAAATCAGATCTAAGTTAATAGTTTGACGCTCTTTACTGCAAAATAACTAAGTCTTATTTTAAACTAGTGAATTTGTAAAACAAAACTAAGTTATTAGTTTAAAGTTCTTTACTTGTAAATATCTACTTCTGATTTTAGAAATGACAATTTGAAAATAAGATCTAAGTTAATAGTTTGACGTTCTTTACTTCAAAATAACTAAGTCTTATTTTAGTATAGTGAATTTATAAATTAAAGCTATGTTATTAGTTTGCAGTTCTTTACTTGAAAATATCTACTTCTTATTTTAGAAATGACAATTTGAAAATCAGATCTAAGTTAGTAGTTTGACGTCCTTTACTTCAAAATAGATAAGTTTTATTTTAGAATACTGTATTTGTAAATCAAAACTAAGTTATTAGTTTGAAGTTTTATACTTGAAAATATCTACTTCTGATTTTGGAAATGAGAATTTGAAAATCACATCTAAGTTGATAGTTTGACGGTCTTTACTTCAAAATAACTGTCTTATTTTAGACTAGTGAATTTGTAAATCAAAACTAAGTTATTAGTTTAAAGTTTTTTACTTCAAGTTTACTAATTCGGATCTTAGTAATGTAAATTTCGAAATCAAATCTAAGGTTGTAGTTTGAAGTTCTTTACTTAAAAATATCTATTTCTGATTTTAGAAATAACAATTTGAAAATCAGATCTAAGTTAATAGTTTGACGTTCTTTTCTTCAAAATAGCTAAGTCATATTTTAGTATAGTGAATTTCTAAATCAAAGCTATGTTATTAGTTTGAAGTTCTTTAGTTGAAAATATCTACTTCTTATTTTATAAATGACAATTTGAAAATCAGATCTAAGTTAGTAGTTTGACGTTCTTCACTTCTAAATAACTAAATCTTATTTTAGTATAGTGAATTTGTAAATCAAAACTAAGTTATTACTTTGAAGTTCTTTACTTGAAAGTACCTACTACTGATTTTAGAAATGACAATTTGAAAATCAGATCTAAGTTAATAGTTTGACGTTCTTTACTGCAAAATAACTAAGTCTTATTTTAAACTAGTGAATTTGTAAATCAAAACTAAGTTATTAGTTTAAAGTTTTTTACTTGTAAATATCTACTTCTGATTTTAGAAATGACAATTTGAAAATAAGATCTAAGTTAATAGTTTGACGTTCTTTACTTCAAAATAACTAAGTCTTATTTTAGAATAGTGAATTTGTAAATCAAAGCTAAGTTATTAGTTTAAAGTTCTTTACTTGAAAATATCTACTACTGATTTTAGAAATGACAATTTGAAAATCAGATCCAAGTTAATAGTTTGACGTTCTTTACTTGAAAATAGCTAAGTCTTATTTTAGAATAGTGTACTATTAAATCAAAACTAAGTTATTAGTTTGAAGTTATTTACTTGAAAATATCTACTACTGATTTTAAAAATGACAATTTGAAAAGCAGATCTAAGTTCTTAGTTAGAAGTTCTTTACTTGAAAATATCTACTTCTGATTTTAAAAATGACAATTTGAAAATCAGATCTAAGTTATTAGTTTGACGTTCTTTACTTCTAAATAACTAAGTCTTTTTTTAGTATAGTAAATTTGTAAATTAAAACTAAGTTATTGGTTTGAAGTTCTTTACTTGAAAATATCTACTTCTGATTTTAGAAATGACAATTTGAAAATCGCATCTAAGTTAATAGTTTGACGTTCTTTACTTCTAAATAACTCCGTTTTATTTTAGTATAGCTTATTTGTAAATGTAAACTAAGTTATTCGTTTGAAGTTATTTACTTAAAAATATCTCCTTCTGATTTAAGAAATGACAATTTGAAAATCAGATCTATGTTAATAGTTTGACGTTCTTTACTTCAAAATAACTAAGTCTTATTTTAGAATAGTGTACTTCTGAATCAAAACTAAGTTATTACTTTGAAGTACTTTACTTAAAAATATCTACTTCTGATTTTAGAAATGACAATTTGAAAATCAGATCTTAGTTAGTAGTTTCACGTTCTTTACTTCAAAATAGATAAGTCTTATTTTAGAATACTGTATTTGTAAATCAAAACTAAGTTATTAGTTTGAAGTTCTTTACTTGAAAATATCTACATCTGATTTTAGAAATGACAATTTGAAAATCATATTTAAGTTAATAGTTTGACGTTCTTTACTTCAAAATAACTAAGTCTTATTTTAGAATAGTGAATTTGTACATCAAAGCTAAGTTATTAATTTGAAGTTCTTTACTTCAAATTTACTAATTCGGTTCTTAGTAATGTAAATTTGGAAATCAAATCGAAGGTTGTAGTTTGAAGTTCTTTACTTGAAAAAATCTACTTCTGCTTTTAAAAATTACAATTTGAAAATCAGATATAAGTTAATAGTTTGACTTTCTGTACTTCAAAATAACTAAGAATTATGTTAGAATAGTCAATTTGTAAATCAAAGCTAAGTTACTAGTGTGAAGTTCTTTACTTGAAAATATCTACTTCTGATTTTAGAAATGACAATTTGAAAATCAGGTCTAAGTTAATAGTTTGACGTTTTTACTTCAAAATAACTAAGTCTTATTTTAGACTAGTAAAATTGTAAATCAAAACTAAGTTATTAGTTTGAAGTTCTTTACTTGAAAATATCTACTACTGATTTTAGAAATGACAATTTGAAAATCAGATCTAAGTTAATAGTTTGACGTTCTTTACTTCAAAATAACTAATTCCTATCTTAGACTAGTGCATTTGTAAATCAAAACTAAGTTATTAGTTTAAAGTTTTTTACTTCAAATTTAGTAATTCGGATCTTGAAATGTAAATTTGAAAATTAAATCTAAGGTTGTATTTTGAAGTTCTTTACTTTAAAATATCTACTTCTGATTTTAGAAATGACAATTTAAAAATCAGATCTAGTTATTAGTTTGACGTTTTTTACATCAAAATAACTAAGTCTTATTTTAGAATATTGAATTTGTAAATCAAAACTAAGTTATTAGTTTAAAGTTTTTTACTTGAAAATATCTGCTTCAGATTTTAGATGTGACAAATTGAAAATTAGATCTAAGTTAATATTTTAACGTTCTTTACATCAAAATAACTAACTTTTATTTTAGGATACTTAATTTGTAAATCAAAACTAAGTTATTAGTTTGAAGTTCTTTACTTGAAAATATCTACTTCTGATTTTAGAAATGACAATTTGAAAATCAGGTCTAAGTTAATAGTTCGACGTTTTTACTTCAAAATAACTAAGTCTTATTTTAGACTAGTGAATTTGTAAATCAAAACTAAGTTATTAGTTTGAAGATCTTTACTTGAAAATATCTACTACTGATTTTAGAAATGACAATTTGAAAATCAGATCTAAGTTAATAGTTTAAAGTTTTTTACTTCAAAATAACTAAGTCATATTTTAGAATAGTGAATTTGTAAATCAAAGCTATGTTATTAGTTTGAAGTTTTTACTTGAAATTATCTACATCTGATTTTAGAAATGACAATTTGTAAATCAGGTCTAAGTTAATAGTTTGACGTTTTTTACTTCAAAATAAGTAAGTCTTATCTTAGACTACTCAATTTGTAAATCAAAACTAAGTTATTAGTTTGACGTTCTTTACTTGAAAATATCTACTACTGATTTTAGAAATGATAACTTGAAAATCAGATCTAAGTTAATAGTTTGACGTTCTTTACTTCTAAATAACTAAGTCTTATTTTAGTATAGTAAATTTGTAAATCAAAACTAAGTTATTTATTTGAAGTTCTTTACTTGAAAATATCTACTACTGATTTTAGAAATGATAATTTGAAAATAAGATCTAAGTTAATAGTTTGACGTTCTTTACTTCTAAATAACTAAGTCTTATTTTAGTATAGTGAATTTGTAAATTAAAACTAAGTTATTGGTTTGAAGTTCTTTACTTGAAAATATCTACTTCTGATTTTAGAAATGACAATTTGAAAATCACATCTAAGTTAATAGTTTGACGTTCTTTACTTCTAAATAACTACGTTTTATTTTAGTATAGTGTATTTGTAAATTAAAACTAAGTTATTTATTTGAAGTTCTTTACTTGAAAATATCTACTACTGATTTTAGTAATGATAATTTGAAAATCAGATCTAAGTTAATAGTTTGACGTTCTTTACTTCTAAATAACTAAGTCTTATTTTAGTATAGTGAATTTGTAAATTAAAACTAAGTTATTGGTTTGAAGTTCTTTACTTGAACATATCTACTTCTGATTTTAAAAATAAGAATTTGAAAATCAGGTCTAAGTTAATAGTTTGACGTTTTTTACTTTAAAATAACTAAGTCTTATTTTAGTATAGTGAATTTGTAAATTAAAGCTATGTTATTAGTTTGCAGTTCTTTACTTGAAAATATCTACTTCTTATTTTAGAAATGACAATTTGAAAATCAGATCTAAGTTAATAGTTTGACGTTCTTTTTTTCAAAATAGCTAAGTCTTTATTTAGTATAGTGAATTTGTAAATCAAAGCTAAGTTATAAGTTTGAAGTTATAAACTTTGAAATATCTCCTGCTGATTTAAGAAATGACAATTTGAAAATCAGATCTAAGTTAATAGTTTCAAGTTCTTTACTTCAAAATAACTAAGTCTTATTTTAGAATAGTGTACTTCTAAATCAAAACTAAGGTATTAGTTTGAAGTACTTTACTTAAAAATATCTACTTCTAATTTTAGAAATGACAATTTGAAAATCAGATCTAAGTTAGTAGTTTGACGTCCTTTACTTCAAAATAGATAAGTTTTATTTTAGAATACTGTATTTGTAAATCAAAACTAAGTTATTAGTTTGAAGTTTTATACTTAAAAATATCTACTTCTGATTTTGGAAATGTGAATTTGAAAATCACATCTAAGATAATAGTTTGACGTTCTTTACTTCAAAATAACTCAGTCTTATTTTAGACTAAAGAATTTGTAAATCAAAACTAAGTTATTAGTTTAAAGTTTTTTACTTCAAATTTACTAATTCGGATCTTAGTAATGTAAATTTTGAAATCAAATCTAAGGTTTTAGTTTGAACTTCTTTACTTGTAATTATCCACTTCTGATTTTAGAAATGACAACTTGAAAATCAGATCTAAGTTAATAGTTTGACGTTCTTTTCTTCAAAATATCTAAGTTTTGATTTGGAATAGTGAATTTGTAATACAAAGCTAAGTTATTAGTTAGAAGTTATTTACTTGAAAATATCTACTTCTGATTTTAGAAATGACAATTTGAAAATCAGATCTAAGTTAATAGTTTGACATTCTTTACTTCAAAATAACTAAGTCTTATTTTAGACTAGTGAATTTGTAAATCAAAACTAAGTTATTAGTTTAAAGTTTTTTACTTCAAGTTTACTAATTCGGATCTTAGTAATGTAAATTTTGAAATCAAATCTAAGGTTGTAGTTTGAAGTTCTTTACTTAAAAATATCTATTTCTGATTTTAGAAATAACAATTTGAAAATCAGATCTAAGTTAATAGTTTGACGTTCTTTTCCTAAAAATAGCTAAGTCATATTGTAGTATAGTGAATTTCTAAATCAAAGCTATGTTATTAGTTTGAAGTTCTTTAGTTGAAAATATCTACTTCTTATTTTATAAATGACAATTTGAAAATCAGATCTAAGTTAATAGTTTGACGTTCTTCACTTCTAAATAACTAAGTCTTATTTTAGTATAGTGAATTTGTAAATCAAAACTAAGTTATTACTTTGAAGTTCTTTACTTGAAAGTACCTACTACTGATTTTAGAAATGACAATTTGAAAATCAGATCTAAGTTAATAGTTTGACGTTCTTTACTGCAAAATAACTAAGTCTTATTTTAAACTAGTGAATTTGTAAATCAAAACTAAGTTATTAGTTTAAAGTTCTTTACTTGTAAATATCTACTTCTGATTTTAGAAATGACAATTTGAAAATAAGATCTAAGGTAATAGTTTGACGTTCTTTACTTCAAGATAACTAAGTCTTATTTTAGAATAGTGAATTTGTAAATCAAAGCTATGTTATTAGTTTAAAGTTCTTTACTTGAAAATATCTACTACTGATTTTAGAAATGACAATTTGAAAATCAAATCTAAGTTAGTAGTTTGACGTTCTTTACTTCAAAATAGATAAGTCTTATTTTAGAATACTGTATTTGTAAATCAAAACTAAGTTATTAGTTTGAAGTTCTTTACTTGAAAATATCTACTTCTGATTTTAGAAATGACAATTTGAAAATCAGATCTAAGTTAATTGTTTGACTTTCTTTACTTCAAATCTACTAAGTCTTATTTTAGTATAATGAATTTCTATATCAAAACTAAGTTATTAGTATGAAGTTCTTTACTTGAAAAAAACTACTACTGATTTTAGAAAAGACAATTTGAAAATCAGATCTAAGTTAATAGTTTGACGTTCTTTACTTCAAAATAACTAAGCCTTATTTTAGGCTAGTGAATTTGTAAATCAAAACTAAGTTATTAGTTTAAAGTTTTTTACTTCAAATATACTAATTCGGATCTTAGTAATGTAAATTTCGAAATCAAATCGAAGGTTGTAGTTTGAAGTTCATTACTTGAAATTATCTACTACTGATTTTAGCAATGACAATTTGAAAATCAGATCTAAGTTAATAGTTTGACGTTCTTTACTTCAAAATAACTAAGTCTTAGTTTAGAATAGTGAATTTGTAAATCAAAGCTAAGTTATTAGTTTAAAGTTTTTTACTTGAAAATATCTACTTCTGATTTTAGAATTGACAATTTAAAACAGATTTAAGTTAATAGTTTGACGTTCTTTACTTCAAAATAACTAAGTCTTGGTTTAGACTAGTGAGTTTGTAAATCAAAACTAAGTTATTAGTTTAAAGTTTTTTACTTCAATTTTACTAATTCGAATCTTAGTAATGTAAATTTTGGAAATCAAATCTAAGGTTATAGTTTGAAGTTCCTTACATGAAAATATCTATTTCTGATTTTAGAAATGACAATTTGAAAATCAGATCTAAGTTGATAGTTTGACGATCTCTACATCAAAATAACTAAGTCTTATTGTAGAATAGTAAATTTGTACATCAAAACTAAGTTATTAATTTGAAGTTCTTTACTTCAAATTTACTAATTCGGATATTAGTAATGTAAATTTGGAAATCAAAACGAAGGTTGTAGTTTGAAGTTTTTTACTTAAAAAAATCTACTTCTGATTTTAGAAATTACAATTTGAAAATCAGGTCTAAGTTAATAGTTTGACGTTTTTTACTTCAAAATAAGTAAGTCTTATCTTAGACTACTCAATTTGTAAATCAAAACTAAGTTATTAGTTTGACGTTCTTTACTTGAAAATATCTACTACTGATTTTAGAAATGATAATTTGAAAATCAGATCTAAGTTAATAGTTTGACGTTCTTTACTTCTAAATAACTAAGTCTTATTTTAGTATAGTAAATTTGTAAATCAAAACTAAGTTATTTATTTGAAGTTCTTTACTTGAAAATATCTACTACTGATTTTAGAAACGATAATTTGAAAATAAGATCTAAGTTAATAGTTTGACGTTCTTTACTTCTAAATAACTAAGTCTTATTTTAGTATAGTGAATTTCTAAATTAAAACTAAGTTATTGGTTTGAAGTTCTTTACTTGAAAATATCTACTTCTGATTTTAGAAATGACAATTTGAAAATCACATCTAAGTTAATAGTTTGACGTTCTTTACTTCTAAATAACTACGTTTTATTTTAGTATAGTGTATTTGTAAATTAAAACTAAGTTATTTATTTGAAGTTCTTTACTTGAAAATATCTACTACTGATTTTAGTAATGATAATTTGAAAATCAGATCTAAGTTAATAGTTTGACGTTCTTTACTTCTAAATAACTAAGTCTTATTTTAGTATAGTGAATTTGTAAATTAAAACTAAGTTATTGGTTTGAAGTTCTTTACTTGAACATATCTACTTCTGATTTTAAAAATAAGAATTTGAAAATCAGGTCTAAGTTAATAGTTTGACGTTTTTTACTTTAAAATAACTAAGTCTTATTTTAGTATAGTGAATTTGTAAATTAAAGCTATGTTATTAGTTTGCAGTTCTTTACTTGAAAATATCTACTTCTTATTTTAGAAATGACAATTTGAAAATCAGATCTAAGTTAATAGTTTGACGTTCTTTTTTTCAAAATAGCTAAGTCTTTATTTAGTATAGTGAATTTGTAAATCAAAGCTAAGTTATAAGTTTGAAGTTATAAACTTTGAAATATCTCCTTCTGATTTAAGAAATGACAATTTGAAAATCAGATCTAAGTTAATAGTTTGAAGTTCTTTACTTCAAAATAACTAAGTCTTATTTTAGAATAGTGTACTTCTAAATCAAAACTAAGGTATTAGTTTGAAGTACTTTACTTAAAAATATCTACTTCTAATTTTAGAAATGACAATTTAAAAATCAGATCTAAGTTAGTAGTTTGACGTCCTTTACTTCAAAATAGATAAGTTTTATTTTAGAATACTGTATTTGTAAATCAAAACTAAGTTATTAGTTTGACGTTCTTTACTTCAAAATAACTCAGTCTTATTTTAGACTAAAGAATTTGTAAATCAAAACTAAGTTATTAGTTTAAAGTTTTTTACTTCAAATTTACTAATTCGGATCTTAGTAATGTAAATTTTGAAATCAAATCTAAGGTTTTAGTTTGAACTTCTTTACTTGTAATTATCCACTTCTGATTTTAGAAATGACAACTTGAAAATCAGATCTAAGTTAATAGTTTGACGTTCTTTTCTTCAAAATATCTAAGTTTTGATTTGGAATAGTGAATTTGTAATACAAAGCTAAGTTGTTAGTTAGAAGTTATTTACTTGAAAATATCTACTTCTGATTTTAGAAATGACAATTTGAAAATCAGATCTAAGTTAATAGTTTGACATTCTTTACTTCAAAATAACTAAGTCTTATTTTAGACTAGTGAATTTGTAAATCAAAACTAAGTTATTAGTTTAAAGTTTTTTACTTCAAGTTTACTAATTCGGATCTTAGTAATGTAAATTTTGAAATCAAATCTAAGGTTGTAGTTTGAAGTTCTTTACTTAAAAATATCTATTTCTGATTTTAGAAATAACAATTTGAAAATCAGATCTAAGTTAATAGTTTGACGTTCTTTTCCTAAAAATAGCTAAGTCATATTGTAGTATAGTGAATTTCTAAATCAAAGCTATGTTATTAGTTTGAAGTTCTTTAGTTGAAAATATCTACTTCTTATTTTATAAATGACAATTTGAAAATCAGATCTAAGTTAATAGTTTGACGTTCTTCACTTCTAAATAACTAAGTCTTATTTTAGTATAGTGAATTTGTAAATCAAAACTAAGTTATTACTTTGAAGTTCTTTACTTGAAAGTACCTACTACTGATTTTAGAAATGACAATTTGAAAATCAGATCTAAGTTAATAGTTTGACGTTCTTTACTGCAAAATAACTAAGTCTTATTTTAAACTAGTGAATTTGTAAATCAAAACTAAGTTATTAGTTTAAAGTTCTTTACTTGTAAATATCTACTTCTGATTTTAGAAATGACAATTTGAAAATAAGATCTAAGGTAATAGTTTGACGTTCTTTACTTCAAAATAACTAAGTCTTATTTTAGAATAGTGAATTTGTAAATCAAAGCTATGTTATTAGTTTAAAGTTCTTTACTTGAAAATATCTACTACTGATTTTAGAAATGACAATTTGAAAATCAAATCTAAGTTAGTAGTTTGACGTTCTTTACTTCAAAATAGATAAGTCTTATTTTAGAATACTGTATTTGTAAATCAAAACTAAGTTATTAGTTTGAAGTTCTTTACTTGAAAATATCTACTTCTGATTTTAGAAATGACAATTTGAAAATCAGATCTAAGTTAATTGTTTGACTTTCTTTACTTCAAATCTACTAAGTCTTATTTTAGTATAAAGAATTTCTATATCAAAACTAAGTTATTAGTATGAAGTTCTTTACTTGAAAAAAACTACTACTGATTTTAGAAAAGACAATTTGAAAATCAGATCTAAGTTAATAGTTTGACGTTCTTTACTTCAAAATAACTAAGCCTTATTTTAGACTAGTGAATTTGTAAATCAAAACTAAGTTATTAGTTTAAAGTTTTTTACTTCAAATATACTAATTCGGATCTTAGTAATGTAAATTTCGAAATCAAATCGAAGGTTGTAGTTTGAAGTTCATTACTTGAAATTATCTACTACTGATTTTAGCAATGACAATTTGAAAATCAGATCTAAGTTAATAGTTTGACGTTCTTTACTTCAAAATAACTAAGTCTTAGTTTAGAATAGTGAATTTGTAAATCAAAGCTAAGTTATTAGTTTAAAGTTTTTTACTTGAAAATATCTACTTCTGATTTTAGAATTGACAATTTAAAAACAGATTTAAGTTAATAGTTTGACGTTCTTTACTTCAAAATAACTAAGTCTTGGTTTAGACTAGTGAGTTTGTAAATCAAAACTAAGTTATTAGTTTAAAGTTTTTTACTTCAATTTTACTAATTCGAATCTTAGTAATGTAAATTTTGGAAATCAAATCTAAGGTTATAGTTTGAAGTTCCTTACATGAAAATATCTATTTCTGATTTTAGAAATGACAATTTGAAAATCAGATCTAAGTTGATAGTTTGACGATCTCTACATCAAAATAACTAAGTCTTATTGTAGAATAGTAAATTTGTACATCAAAACTAAGTTATTAATTTGAAGTTCTTTACTTCAAATTTACTAATTCGGATATTAGTAATGTAAATTTGGAAATCAAATCGAAGGTTGTAGTTTGAAGTTTTTTACTTAAAAAAATCTACTTCTGATTTTAGAAATTACAATTTGAAAATAAGACTTATTTTAGAATACTCAATTTGTAAATTGAGTAATTTCAAAGCTAAGTTACTAGTGTGAAGTTCTTTACTTGAAAATATCTACTTCTGATTTTAGAAATGACAATTTGAAAATCAGGTCTAAGTTAATAGTTTGACGTTTTTATTTCAAAATAACTAAGACTTATTTTAGACTAGTAAATTTGTAAATCAAAACTAAGTTATTAGTTTAAAGTTTTTTACTTGAAAATATCTGCTTCAAATTTTAGAAATGACAATTTGAAAATTAGATCTAAGTTAATATTTTAACGTTCTTTACATCAAAATAACTAACTTTTATTTTGGGATACTTAATTTGTAAATCAAAACTAAGTTATTAGTTTGAAGTTCTTTACTTGAAAATATCTACTACTGATTTTAGAAATGACAATTTGAAAATCAGATCTAAGTTAATAGTTTGACTTTCTGTACTTCAAAATAACTAAAAATTATGTTAGAATAGTCAATTTGTAAATTAAAGCTAAGTTACTAGTGTGAAGTTCTTTACTTGAAATTATTTACTTCTAATTTTAGAAATGACAATTTGAAAAGCAGATCTAAGTTAATAGTTTGACGATCTCTACATCAAAATAACTAAGTCTTATTTTAGAATAGTGAATTTGTACATCAAAGCTAACTTATTAATTAGAAGTTCTTTACTTCAAATTTACTAATTCGGTTCTTAGTAATTTAAATTTGGAAATCAAATCGAAGGTTGTAGTTTGAAGTTCTTTACTTGAAAAAATCTACTTCTGCTTTTAAAAGTTACAATTTGAAAATCAGATATAAGTTAATAGTTTGACTTTCTGTACTTCAAAATAACTAAGAATTATGTTAGAATAGTCAATTTGTAAATCAAAGCTAAGTTACTAGTGTGAAGTTCTTTACTTGAAAATATCTACTTCTGATTTTAGAAATGACAGTTTGAAAATCAGATCTAAGTTAATGGTTTGACGATCTCTACTTCAAAATAACTAAGTCCTATTTTAGAATAGTGAATTTGTAAATCAATGCTAAGTTATTAGTTTGAAGTTCTTTACTTAAAAAAATCTACTTCTGATTTTAGAAATGACAATTTGAAAATCAGATCTAAGTTAATAGTTTGACGTTCTTTACTTCAAAATAACTAATTCTTATCTTAGACTAGTGAATTTGTAAATCAAACTAAGTTATTAGTTTAAACTTTTTTACTTCAAATTTAGTAATTCGGATCTTGAAATGTAAATTTGAAAATTAAATCTAGGGTTGTATTTTGAAGTTCTTTATTTTAAAATATCTACTTCTGATTATAGAAATGACAATTTAAAAATCAGATCTAGTTATTAGTTTGACGTTTTTTACTTCAAAATAACTAAGTCTTATTTTAGAATATTGAATTTGTAAATCAAAACTAAGTTATTAGTTTAAAGTTTTTTACTTGAAAATATCTGCTTCAGATTTTAGAAATATCAATTTGAAAATTAGATCTAAGTTAATATTTTAACGTTCTTTACATCAAAATAACTAACTTTTATTTTAGGATACTTAATTTGTAAATCAAAACTAAGTTATTAGTTTGAAGTTCTTTACTTGAAAATATCTACTTCTGATTTTAGAAATGACAATTTGAAAATCAGGTCTAAGCTAATAGTTAGACATTTTTTCTTCAAAATAACTAAGTCTTATTTTAGACTAGTGAATTTGTGAATCAAAACTAAGTTATTAGTTTGAAGATCTTTACTTGAAAATATCTACTACTGATTTTAGAAATGACAATTTGAAAATCAGATCTAAGTTATTAGTTTAAAGTTTTTTACTTCAAAATAACTAAGTCTTATTTTAGTATAGTGAATTTGTAAATCAAAGCTATGTTATTAGTTTGAAGTTCTTTACTTGACATTATCTACTTCTGATTTTAGAAATGACAATTTGAAAATTAGATCTAAGTTAATAGTTTGACGATCTCTACTTTAAAATAACTAAGTCATATTTTAGAATAGTGAATTTGTAAATCAAAACTAGGTTATTAGTTTGCAGATCTTTACTTCAAAATATCTACTACTGATTTTAGAAATAACAATTTGAAAATCGGATCTCAGTTAATAGTTTGACGTTCTTTACTTTAAAATAACTAAGTCTTGGTTTAGACTAGTGAGCTTGTAAATCAAAACTAAGTTATTAGTTTAAAGTTTTTTACTTCAAATTTACTAATTCGGATCTTAGTAATGTAAATTTGGAAATCAAATCTAAGGTTGTAGTTTGAAGTTTTTTACTTAAAAATATCTACTTCTGATTTTACAAATGACAATTTGAAAATCAGTTCTAAGTTAATAGTTTGACGATCTCTACATCAAAATAACTAAGTCTTATTTTAGAATAACGAATTTGTACATCAAAACTAAGTTACTAATTTGTAGTTCTTTACTTCAAATTTACTAATTCGGATCTTTGTAATGTAAATTTGGAAATCAAATCGAAGGTTGTAGTTTAAAGTTTTTTACTTGAAAAAATCTTCTTCTGATTTTAGAAATTACAATTTGAAAATCAGATATAAGTTAATAATTTGACGTTCTTTACTTCAAAATAACTAAGACTTATTTTAGAATACTCAATTTGCAAATCAAAGCTAAGTTACTAGTGTGAAGTTCTTTACTTGAAAATATCTACTTCTGATTTTAGAAATGACAATTTGAAAATCAGGTCTAAGTTCATAGTTTGACGTTTTTATTTCAAAATAACTAAGACTTATTTTAGACTAGTAAATTTGTAAATCAAAACTAAGTTATTTATTTGAAGTTCTTTACTTGAAAATATCTACTACTGATTTTAGAAATGACAATTTGAAAATCAGATCTAAGTTAATAGTTTGAAATAACTGAAATAACTAAGTCTTATTTTAGACTAGTAAATTTGTAAATCAAAACTAAGTTATTAATTTGAAGTTCTTTACTTGAAAATATCTACTACTGATTTTAAAAATGACAATTTGAAAATCAGATCTAAGTTAATTTTAGTTTAATTTTAGTTTAGATCTAAGTTTGAGGTTTTTTACTTCAAAATAACTACGTCTTAATTTAGAATATTCAATTTGTAAATCAAAACTAAGTTATTAGTTTAAAGTTCTTTACTTGAAAATATCTGCTACAGATTATAGAAATGACAATTTGAAAATCAGATCTAAGTTAATAGTTTGACGTTCTTTACATCAAAATAACTAAGTCTTATTTTAGAATAGTGAATTTATAAATCAAAACTAAGTTATTAGTTTGAAGTTCTTTACTTGAAAATATCGAATTCTGATTTTAGAAATAACAATTTGAAAATCACATCTAAATTAATAGTTTGACGTACATTACTTCAAAATAACTCAGTCTTATTTTAGAATACTGAAATTGTAAATCAAATCAAAAGGTTGTAGTTTGAAGTTCTTTACTTGAAAAAATCTACTTCTGATTTTAGAAATTACAATTTGAAAATCAGATATAAGTTAATAGTTAGACGTTCTCTACTTCAAAATATCTAAGACTTATTTTAGAATAGTCAATTTGTAAATCAAAGCTAAGTTATTAGTGTGAAGTTCTTTACTTGAAAATATCTACTTCTTATTTTAGAAATGACAATTTGAAAATCAGATCTAAGTTAATAGTTTGACGTTCTTTACTTCAAATAACTAAGCCTTAGTTTAGACTAGTGAATTTGTAAATCAAAACTAAATTATTAGTTTAAAGTTATTTACTTCAAATATACTAATTCGAGTCTTAGTAATGTAAATCTCGAAATCAAATCGAAGGTTGTAGTTTGAAGTTCTTTACTTGAAAATATCTACTTCTGATTTTAGAAATTACAATTTGAAAATCAGATATAAGTTAATAGTTTGACGTTTTATACTTCAAAATACCTAAGTCTTATTTTAGACTAGTAAATTTGTAAATCAAAACTAAGTTATTAGTTTGAAGTTCTTTACTTGAAAATATCTACTTTTGGTTTTGGAAATGACAATTTGAAAATCAGATCAAAGTTAATAGTTTGACGTCCTTTACTTCTAAACAAATAAGTCTTATTTTAGTATAGTGAATTTGTAAATCAAAACTAAGTTATTAGTTTGAAGTTCTTTACTTGAAAATATCTACTACTGATTTTAGAAATAACAATTTGAAAATCAGATTTAAGTTAATAGTTTGACGTTCTTTACATCAAAATAACTAAGTGTTATTTTAGACTAGTGAATTTGTAAATCAAAGCTAAGCTATTAGTTTAAAGTTTTTTACTTCAAATTTAATAATTCGGATCTTAGAAATGTAAATTTGAGAATAAAACCTAAGGTTGTATTTTGAAGTTCTTTACTTGAAAATATCTACTTCTAATTTTAGAAATGACAATTTGAAACTCAGATATAAGTTAATAGTTTGACGTTCTTTACTTCAAAATAACTAAGACTTATTTTAGAATAGTCAATTTGTAAATCAAAGCTAAGTTATTAGTTTGAAGTTTTTTACTTGAAAATATCTACTTTTGATTTTAGAAATGACAATTTGAAAATCAGGTCTAACTTAATAGTTTGACGTTTTTTATTTCAAAATAATTAAGTTTATTTTAGTATAGTGAATTTGTAAATCAAAGCTATGTTATTAGTTTGAAGTTATTTACTTCAAATATACTAATTCGAGTCTTAGTAATGTAAATTTCGAAATCAAATCGAAGGTTGTAGTTTGAAGTTCTTTACTTGAAAATATCTACTTCTGATTTTAGAAATTACAATTTGAAAATCAGATATAAGTTAATAGTTTGACGTTTTATACTTCAAAATACCTAAGTCTTATTTTAGACTAGTAAATTTGTAAATCAAAACTAAGTTATTAATTTGAAGTTCTTTACTTGAAAATATCTATTTTTGGTTTTGGAAATGACAATTTGAAAATCAGATCAAAGTTAATAGTTTGATGTCCTTTACTTCTAAACAAATAAGTCTTATTTTAATATAGTGAATTTGTAAATCAAAACTAGGTTATTAGTTTGCAGATCTTTACTTCAAAATATCTACTACTGATTTTAGAAATAACAATTTGAAAATCAGATCTCAGTTAATAGTTTGACGTTCTTTACTTTAAAATAACTAAGTCTTGGTTTAGACTAGTGAGTTTGTAAATCAAAACTAAGTTATTAGTTTAAAGTTTTTTACTTCAAATTTACTAATTCGGATCTTAGTAATGTAAATTTGGAAATCAAATCTAAGGTTGTAGTTTGAAGTTCTTTACTTAAAAATATCTACTTCTGATTTTAGAAATGACAATTTGAAAATCAGTTCTAAGTTAATAGTTTGACGATCTCTACATCAAAATAACTAAGTCTTATTTTAGAATAACGAATTTGTACATCAAAACTAAGTTATTAATTTGAAGTTCTTTACTTCGAATTTACTAATTCGGATCTTTGTAATGTAAATTTGGAAATCAAATCGAAGGTTGTAGTTTAAAGTTTTTTACTTGAAAAAATCTTCTTCTGATTTTAGAAATTACAATTTGAAAATCAGATATAAGTTAATAGTTTGACGTTCTTTACTTCAAAATAACTAAGACTTATTTTAGAATACTCAATTTGTAAATCAAAGCTAAGTTACTAGTGTGAAGTTCTTTACTTGAAAATATCTACTTCTGATTTTAGAAATGACAATTTGAAAATCAGGTCTAAGTTAATAGTTTGACGCTTTTATTTCAAAATAACTAAGACTTATTTTAGACTAGTAAATTTGTAAATCAAAACTAAGTTATTTGTTTGAAGTTCTTTACTTGTAAATATCTACTACTGATTTTAGAAATGACAATTTGAAAATCAGATCTAAGTTAATAGTTTGAAATAACTAAAATAACTAAGTCTTATTTTAGACTAGTAAATTTGTAAATCAAAACTAAGTTATTAATTTGAAGTTCTTTACTTGAAAATATCTACTACTGATTTTAGAAATGAGAATTTGAAAATCAGATCTAAGTTAATTTTAGTTTAATTTTAGTTTAGATCTAAGTTTGAGGTTTTTTACTTCAAAATAACTACGTCTTAATTTAGAATATTCAATTTGTAAATCATAACTAAGTTATTAGTTTAAAGTTCTTTTCTTGAAAATATCTACTACGGATTATAGAAATGACAATTTGAAAATCAGATCTAAGTTAATAGTTTGACGTTCTTTACATCAAAATAACTAAGTCTTATTTTAGAATAGTGAACTTATAAATCAAAACTAAGTTATTAGTTTGAAGTTCTTTACTTGAAAATATCTAATTCTGATTTTAGAAATAACAATTTGAAAATCACATCTAAATTAATAGTTTGACGTACATTACTTCAAAATAACTCAGTCTTATTTTAGAATACTGAAATTGTAAATCAAATCAAAAGGTTGTAGTTTGAAGTTCTTTACTTGAAAAAATCTACTTCTGATTTTAGAAATTACAATTTGAAAATCAGATATAAGTTAATAGTTAGACGTTCTCTACTTCAAAATATCTAAGACTTATTTTAGAATAGTCAATTTGTAAATCAAAGCTAAGTTATTAGTGTGAAGTTCTTTACTTGAAAATATCTACTTCTTATTTTAGAAATGACAATTTGAAAATCAGATCTAAGTTAATAGTTTGACGTTCTTTACTTCAAATAACTAAGCCTTAGTTTAGACTAGTGAATTTGTAAATCAAAACTAAGTTATTAGTTTAAAGTTATTTACTTCAAATATACTAATTCGAGTCTTAGTAATGTAAATTTCGAAATCAAATCGAAGGTTGTAGTTTGAAGTTTTTTACTTGAAAATATCTACTTCTGATTTTAGAAATTACAATTTGAAAATCAGATATAAGTTAATAGTTTGACGTTTTATACTTCAAAATAACTAAGTCTTATTTTAGACTAGTAAATTTGTAAATCAAAACTAAGTTATTAGTTTGAAGTTCTTTACTTGAAAATATCTACTTTTGATTTTGGAAATGACAATTTGAAAATCAGATCTAAGTTAATAGTTTGACGTTCTTTACTTCAAATAACTAAGCCTTAGTTTAGACTAGTGAATTTGTAAATCAAAACTAAGTTATTAGTTTAAAGTTATTTACTTCAAATATACTAATTCGAGTCTTAGTAATGTAAATTTCGAAATCAAATCGAAGGTTGTAGTTTGAAGTTCTTTACTTGAAAATATCTACTTCTGATTTTAGAAATTACAATTTGAAAATCAGATATAAGTTAATAGTTTGACGTTTTATACTTCAAAATAACTAAGTCTTATTTTAGACTAGTAAATTTGTAAATCAAAACTAAGTTATTAGTTTGAAGTTCTTTACTTGAAAATATCTACTACTGATTTTAGAAATAACAATTTGAAAATCAGATTTAAGTTAATAGTTTGACGTTCTTTACATCAAAATAACTAAGTCTTATTTTAGACTAGTGGGTTTGTAAATCAAAACTAAGTTATTAGTTTAAAGTTTTTTACATCAAATTTACTAATTCGGATCTTAGTAATGTAAATTTGGAAATCAAATCTAAGGTTGTAGTTTGAAGTTCTTTACTTGAAAATATCTACTTTTGATTTTAGAACATACAATTTGAAAATCAGGTTTAAGTTATTAGTTTGAAGTTCTTTACTTGAAAATATCTACTACTGATTTTAGAAATGACAATTTGAAAATCAGATCTAAGTTAATAGTTTGACGTTCTTTACTTCAAAATAACTAAGTGTTATTTTAGACTAGTGAATTTGTAAATCAAAGCTAAGCTATTAGTTTAAAGTTTTTTACTTCAAATTTAATAATTCGGATCTTAGAAATGTAAATTTGAGAATAAAACCTAAGGTTGTATTTTGAAGTTCTTTACTTGTAAATATCTACTTCTGATTTTAGAAATGACGATTTGAAACTCTTAATTTTCAAAATTTGTAAATCAAAACTAAGTTATTTGTTTGAAGTTCTTTACTTGTAAATATCTACTACTGATTTTAGAAATGACAATTTGAAAATCAGATCTAAGTTAATAGTTTGAAATAACTAAAATAACTAAGTCTTATTTTAGACTAGTAAATTTGTAAATCAAAACTAAGTTATTAATTTGAAGTTCTTTACTTGAAAATATCTACTACTGATTTTAGAAATGACAATTTGAAAATCAGATCTAAGTTAATTTTAGTTTAATTTTAGTTTAGATCTAAGTTTGAGGTTTTTTACTTCAAAATAACTACGTCTTAATTTAGAATATTCAATTTGTAAATCATAACTAAGTTATTAGTTTAAAGTTCTTTTCTTGAAAATATCTACTACGGATTATAGAAATGACAATTTGAAAATCAGATCTAAGTTAATAGTTTGACGTTCTTTACATCAAAATAACTAAGTCTTATTTTAGAATAGTGAACTTATAAATCAAAACTAAGTTATTAGTTTGAAGTTCTTTACTTGAAAATATCTAATTCTGATTTTAGAAATAACAATTTGAAAATCACATCTAAATTAATAGTTTGACGTACATTACTTCAAAATAACTCAGTCTTATTTTAGAATACTGAAATTGTAAATCAAATCAAAAGGTTGTAGTTTGAAGTTCTTTACTTGAAAAAATCTACTTCTGATTTTAGAAATTACAATTTGAAAATTAGATATAAGTTAATAGTTAGACGTTCTCTACTTCAAAATATCTAAGACTTATTTTAGAATAGTCAATTTGTAAATCAAAGCTAAGTTATTAGTGTGAAGTTCTTTACTTGAAAATATCTACTTCTTATTTTAGAAATGACAATTTGAAAATCAGATCTAAGTTAATAGTTTGACGTTCTTTACTTCAAATAACTAAGCCTTAGTTTAGACTAGTGAATTTGTAAATCAAAACTAAGTTATTAGTTTAAAGTTATTTACTTCAAATATACTAATTCGAGTCTTAGTAATGTAAATTTCGAAATCAAATCGAAGGTTGTAGTTTGAAGTTTTTTACTTGAAAATATCTACTTCTGATTTTAGAAATTACAATTTGAAAATCAGATATAAGTTAATAGTTTGACGTTTTATACTTCAAAATAACTAAGTCTTATTTTAGACTAGTAAATTTGTAAATCAAAACTAAGTTATTAGTTTGAAGTTCTTTACTTGAAAATATCTACTTTTGGTTTTGGAAATGACAATTTGAAAATCAGATCTAAGTTAATAGTTTGACGTACTTTACTTCAAATAACTAAGCCTTAGTTTAGACTAGTGAATTTGTAAATCAAAACTAAGTTATTAGTTTAAAGTTATTTACTTCAAATATACTAATTCGAGTCTTAGTAATGTAAATTTCGAAATCAAATCGAAGGTTGTAGTTTGAAGTTCTTTACTTGAAAATATCTACTTCTGATTTTAGAAATTACAATTTGAAAATCAGATATAAGTTAATAGTTTGACGTTTTATACTTCAAAATAACTAAGTCTTATTTTAGACTAGTAAATTTGTAAATCAAAACTAAGTTATTAGTTTGAAGTTCTTTACTTGAAAATATCTACTACTGATTTTAGAAATAACAATTTGAAAATCAGATTTAAGTTAATAGTTTGACGTTCTTTACATCAAAATAACTAAGTCTTATTTTAGACTAGTGGGTTTGTAAATCAAAACTAAGTTATTAGTTTAAAGTTTTTTACATCAAATTTACTAATTCGGATCTTAGTAATGTAAATTTGGAAATCAAATCTAAGGTTGTAGTTTGAAGTTCTTTACTTGAAAATATCTACTTTTGATTTTAGAACATACAATTTGAAAATCAGGTTTAAGTTATTAGTTTGAAGTTCTTTACTTGAAAATATCTACTACTGATTTTAGAAATGACAATTTGAAAATCAGATCTAAGTTAATAGTTTGACGTTGTTTACTTCAAAATAACTAAGTGTTATTTTAGACTAGTGAATTTGTAAATCAAAGCTAAGCTATTAGTTTAAAGTTTTTTACTTCAAATTTACTAATTCGGATCTTAGTAATGTAAATTTGGAAATCAAATCTAAGGTTGTAGTTTGAAGTTCTTTACTTAAAAATATCTACTTCTGATTTTAGAAATGACAATTTGAAAATCAGTTCTAAGTTAATAGTTTGACGATCTCTACATCAAAATAACTAAGTCTTATTTTAGAATAACGAATTTGTACATCAAAACTAAGTTATTAATTTGAAGTTCTTTACTTCGAATTTACTAATTCGGATCTTTGTAATGTAAATTTGGAAATCAAATCGAAGGTTGTAGTTTAAAGTTTTTTACTTGAAAAAATCTTCTTCTGATTTTAGAAATTACAATTTGAAAATCAGATATAAGTTAATAGTTTGACGTTCTTTACTTCAAAATAACTAAGACTTATTTTAGAATACTCAATTTGTAAATCAAAGCTAAGTTACTAGTGTGAAGTTCTTTACTTGAAAATATCTACTTCTGATTTTAGAAATTACAATTTGAAAATCAGGTCTAAGTTAATAGTTTGACGCTTTTATTTCAAAATAACTAAGACTTATTTTAGACTAGTAAATTTGTAAATCAAAACTAAATTATTTGTTTGAAGTTCTTTACTTGTAAATATCTACTACTGATTTTAGAAATGACAATTTGAAAATCAGATCTAAGTTAATAGTTTGAAATAACTAAAATAACTAAGTCTTATTTTAGACTAGTAAATTTGTAAATCAAAACTAAGTTATTAATTTGAAGTTCTTTACTTGAAAATATCTACTACTGATTTTAGAAATGAGAATTTGAAAATCAGATCTAAGTTAATTTTAGTTTAATTTTAGTTTAGATCTAAGTTTGAGGTTTTTTACTTCAAAATAACTACGTCTTAATTTAGAATATTCAATTTGTAAATCATAACTAAGTTATTAGTTTAAAGTTCTTTTCTTGAAAATATCTACTACGGATTATAGAAATGACAATTTGAAAATCAGATCTAAGTTAATAGTTTGACGTTCTTTACATCAAAATAACTAAGTCTTATTTTAGAATAGTGAACTTATAAATCAAAACTAAGTTATTAGTTTGAAGTTCTTTACTTGAAAATATCTAATTCTGATTTTAGAAATAACAATTTGAAAATCACATCTAAATTAATAGTTTGACGTACATTACTTCAAAATAACTCAGTCTTATTTTAGAATACTGAAATTGTAAATCAAATCAAAAGGTTGTAGTTTGAAGTTCTTTACTTGAAAAAATCTACTTCTGATTTTAGAAATTACAATTTGAAAATCAGATATAAGTTAATAGTTAGACGTTCTCTACTTCAAAATATCTAAGACTTATTTTAGAATAGTCAATTTGTAAATCAAAGCTAAGTTATTAGTGTGAAGTTCTTTACTTGAAAATATCTACTTCTTATTTTAGAAATGACAATTTGAAAATCAGATCTAAGTTAATAGTTTGACGTTCTTTACTTCAAATAACTAAGCCTTAGTTTAGACTAGTGAATTTGTAAATCAAAACTAAGTTATTAGTTTAAAGTTATTTACTTCAAATATACTAATTCGAGTCTTAGTAATGTAAATTTCGAAATCAAATCGAAGGTTGTAGTTTGAAGTTTTTTACTTGAAAATATCTACTTCTGATTTTAGAAATTACAATTTGAAAATCAGATATAAGTTAATAGTTTGACGTTTTATACTTCAAAATAACTAAGTCTTATTTTAGACTAGTAAATTTGTAAATCAAAACTAAGTTATTAGTTTGAAGTTCTTTACTTGAAAATATCTACTTTTGGTTTTGGAAATGACAATTTGAAAATCAGATCTAAGTTAATAGTTTGACGTTCTTTACTTCAAATAACTAAGCCTTAGTTTAGACTAGTGAATTTGTAAATCAAAACTAAGTTATTAGTTTAAAGTTATTTACTTCAAATATACTAATTCGAGTCTTAGTAATGTAAATTTCGAAATCAAATCGAAGGTTGTAGTTTGAAGTTCTTTACTTGAAAATATCTACTTCTGATTTTAGAAATTACAATTTGAAAATCAGATATAAGTTAATAGTTTGACGTTTTATACTTCAAAATAACTAAGTCTTATTTTAGACTAGTAAATTTGTAAATCAAAACTAAGTTATTAGTTTGAAGTTCTTTACTTGAAAATATCTACTACTGATTTTAGAAATAACAATTTGAAAATCAGATTTAAGTTAATAGTTTGACGTTCTTTACATCAAAATAACTAAGTCTTATTTTAGACTAGTGGGTTTGTAAATCAAAACTAAGTTATTAGTTTAAAGTTTTTTACATCAAATTTACTAATTCGGATCTTAGTAATGTAAATTTGGAAATCAAATCTAAGGTTGTAGTTTGAAGTTCTTTACTTGAAAATATCTACTTTTGATTTTAGAACATACAATTTGAAAATCAGGTTTAAGTTATTAGTTTGAAGTTCTTTACTTGAAAATATCTACTACTGATTTTAGAAATGACAATTTGAAAATCAGATCTAAGTTAATAGTTTGACGTTGTTTACTTCAAAATAACTAAGTGTTATTTTAGACTAGTGAATTTGTAAATCAAAGCTAAGCTATTAGTTTAAAGTTTTTTACTTCAAATTTAATAATTCGGATCTTAGAAATGTAAATTTGAGAATAAAACCTAAGGTTGTATTTTGAAGTTCTTTACTTGTAAATATCTACTTCTGATTTTAGAAATGACGATTTGAAACTCAGATATAAGTTAATAGTTTGACGTTCTTTACTTCAAAATAACTAAGACTTATTTTAGAATAGTCAATTTGTAAATCAAAGCTAAGTTATTAGTTTTCAGTTCTTTACTTGAAAATATCTACTTTTGATTTTAGAAATGACAATTTGAAAATCAGGTCTAACTTAATAGTTTGTCGTTTTTTATTTCAAAATAACTAAGTTTATTTTAGTATAGTGAATTTGTAAATCAACGCTATGTTATTAGTCTGAAGTTTTTTACTTGAAATTATCTACTTCTGATTTTAGAAATGACAATTTGAAAAGCAGATCTAAGTTAATAGTTTGACGATCTCTACATCAAAATAACTAAGGCTTATTTTAGAATAGTGAATTTGTAAATCAAAGCTAAGTTTTTAGTTTGAAGTTCTTTACTTAAAAAAATTTACTTCTGATTCTAGAAATTACAATTTGAAAATCAGGTCTAAGTTAATAGTTTGACGTTTTTTACTTCACATTAACTAAGTCTTATTTTAGACTAATAAATTTGTAAATCAAAACTAAGTTATTAGTTTAAAGTTCTTTTCTTGATAATATCTGCTTCAGATTATAGAAATGACAATTTGAAAATCAGATCTAAGTTAATATTTTAACGTTCTTTACATCAAAATAACTAACTTTTATTTTAGGATAGTTAATTTGTAAATGAAACTAAGTTATTAGTTTGAAATTCTCTATTTGAAAATATCTACTTCTGATTTTAGAAATGACAATTTGAAAATCAGATCTAAGTTAATAGTTTGACGTTCTTTACCTCAAAATAACTAAGACTTATTTTAGAATACTGATTTTGTAAATCAAAGCTAAGTTATTAATTTGAAGTTCTTTACTTCAAATTTACTAATTCGGATCTTAGTAATGTAAATTTGGAAATCAAATCGAAGGTTGCAGTTTGAAGTTCTTTACTTGAAAAAATCTACTTCTGATTTTAGAAATTACAATTTGAAAATCAGATCTAAGTTAATAGTTTGACGTTCTTTACATCAAAATAACTAAATTTTATTTTAGAATAGTTAATTTGTAAATCAAAACTAAGTTATTAGTTTGAAGTTCTTTACTTGAAAATATCTACTTCTGATTTTAATAACGACAATTTGAAAATCAGAAGATTTAAGTTAATAGTTTGACGTTCTTTACTTCAAAACAACTAAGTCTTATTTTAGTAAAGTGAATTTGTATGTCATAACTAAGATATTCGTATGAAGTTCTTTACTTGAAAAAAACTACTACTGATTTTAGAAATGACAATTTGAAAATTAGATCTAAGTTAATAGTTTGACGTTCTTTACTTCAAAATAAGTAATGCTTATTTTAGAATAGTTAATTTCTAAATCAAAGCTAAGTTATTAGTTTGAAGTTCTTTACTTGAAAATATCTACTATTGATTTTAGAAATGACAATTTGAAATTGACTATTTTAGAATAGTCAATTTGTAAATCAAAACTAAGTTATTAGTTTGAAATTCTCTACTTGAAAATATCTACTTCTGATTTTAGAAATGACAATTTGAAAATCAGATCTGAGTTAATAGATTGACGTTCTTTACCTCAAAATAACTAAGACTTATTTTAGAATACTGATTTTGTAAATCAAAGCTAAGTTATTAATTTGAAGTTCTTTACTTCAAATTTACTAATTCGGATCTTAGTAATGTAAATTTGGAAATCAAATCGAAGGTTGCAGTTTGAAGTTCTTTACTTGAAAAATCTACTTCTGATTTTAGAAATTACAATTTGAAATTCAGATCTAAGTTAATAGTTTGACGTTCTTTACATCAAAATAATTAAATTTTATTTTAGAATAGTTAATTTGTAAATCAAAACTAAGTTATTAGTTTGAATTTCTTTACTTGAAAATATCTACTTATGATTTTAATAACGACAATTTGAAAATCAGAAGATTTAAGTTAATAGTTTGACGTTCTTTACTTCAAAACAACTAAGTCTTATTTTAGTAAAGTGAATTTGTATGTCATAACTAAGATATTCGTATGAAGTACTTTACTTGAAAAAAACTACTACTGATTTTAGAAATGACAATTTGAAAATCAGATATAAGTTAATAGTTTGACGTTCTTTACTTCAAATAACTAAGCCTTAGTTTAGACTAGTGAATTTGTAAATCAAAACTAAGTTATTATTTTAAAGTTATTTACTTCAAATATACTAATTCGGGTCTTAGTAATGTAAATTTCGAAATCAAATCGAAGGTTGTAGTTTGAAGTTCTTTACTTGAAAATATCTACTTCTGATTTTAGAAATGACAATTTGAAAATCAGATCTAAGTTAATAGTTTGACGTTCTTTACCTCAAAATAACTAAGTCTTATTTTAGAATACTGAATTTGTAAATCAAAGCTAAGTTATTAATTTGAAGTTCTTTACTTCTAATTTACTAATTCGGATCTTAGTAATGTAAATTTGGAAATCAAATCGAAGGTTGTAGTTTGAAGTTCTTTACTTGAAAAAATCTACTTCTGATTTTAGAAATTACAATTTGAAAATCAGATCTAAGTTAATAGTTTGACGTTCTTTACTTCAAAATAACTAAGACTTATTTTAGAACAGTCAATTTGTAATTCAAAGCTATGTTATTAGTTTGCACTTCTTTACTTGAAAATATCTACTTCTCATTTTAGAAATGACAATTTTAAATCAGATCTAAGTTAATAGTTTGACGTTCTTTACTTCAAATAACTAAGCCTTAGTTTAGACTAGTGAATTTGAAAATTAAAACTAAGTTATTAGTTTAAAGTTATTTACTTCAAATATACTAATTCGGGTCTTAGTAATGTAAATTTCGAAATCAAATCGAAGGTTGTAGTTTGTAGTTCTTTACTTGAAAATATCTACTTCTGATTTTAGAAATTCCAATTAGAAAATCAGATATAAGTTAATAGTTTGACGTTCTTTACTTCAAAATAACTAATGCTTATTTTAGAATAGTTAATTTGTAAAACAATGCTAAGTTATTAGTTTGAAGTTCTTTACTTGAAAATATCTACTACTGAGTTTAGAAATGACAATTTGAAAATCAGATCTAAGTTAATAGTTTGAGGTTTTTTACTTCAAAATAACTACGTCTTAATTTAGAATATTCAATTTGTAAATCAAAACTAAGTTATTAGTTTAAAGTTCTTTTCTTGAAAATATCTGCTTCAGATTATAGAAATGACAATTTGAAAATCAGATCTAAATTAATAGTTTGACGTTCTTTACTTCAAAATAACTCAGTCTTATTTTAGAATACTGAATTTGTAAATCAAATCGAAGGTTGTAGTTTGAAGTTCTATACTTGAAAAAATCTACTTCTGATTTTAGAAATTACAATTTGAAAATCAGATCTAAGTTAATAGTTTGACGTTCTTTACTTCAAAATAACTAAGACTTATTTTAGAATAGTCAATTTGTAAATCAAAGGTAAGTTCTTAGTGTGAAGTTCTTTACTTGAAAAAAACTACTACTGATTTTAGAAATGTTAATTTGAAAATTAGATCTAAGTTAATAGTTTGACGTTCTTTACTTCAAAATAACTAAGCCTTATTTTAGACTAGCGAATTTGTAAATCAAAACTAAGTTATTAGTTTAAAGTTTTTTACTTCAAATATACTAATTCGAATCTTAGTAATGTAAATATCGAAATCAAATCTAAGGTTGTATTTTGAAGTTCTTTACTTGAAAATATCTACTTCTGATTTTAGAAATGGTAATTTGAAAATCAGAGCTAAGTTAATAGTTTGACGTTCTTTACTTCAAAATAGCTAAGTCTTATTATAGTATAGTGAATTTGTAAATCAAAGCTATGTTATTAGTTTGCACTTCTTTACTTGAATATATCTACTTCTCATTTTAGAAATGACAATTTTAAATCAGATCTAAGTTAATAGTTTGACGTTCTTTACTTCAAATGACTAAGCCTTAGTTTAGACTAGTGAATTTGTAAATTAAAACTAAATTATTAGTTTAAAGTTATTTACTTCAAATATACTAATTCGGGTCTTAGTAATGTAAATTTCGAAATCATATCGAAGGTTGTAGTTTGAAGTTCTTTACTTGAAAATATCTACTTCTGATTTTAGAAATTACAACTTGAAAATCAGATATAAGTTAAAAGTTTGACGTGCTTTACTTCAAAATAACTAATGCTTATTTTAGAATAGTGAAATTATAAATCAAAACTAAAATTATTAGTTTGCAGTTCTTTACTTGAAAATATCTAATTCTGATTTTAGAAATAACAATTTGAAAATCAGATCTAAATTAATAGTTTGACGTTCTTTACTTCAAAATAACTCAGTCTTATTTTAGAATACTGAATTTGTAAATCAAATCGAAGGTTGTTGTTTGAAGTTTTTTACTTGAAAAAATCTACTTCTGATTTTAGAAATTACAATTTGAAAATCAGATATAAGTTAATACTTTGACGTTCTCTACTCCAAAATCACTAAGACTTATGTTAGAATAGTCAATTTGTAAATCATAGCTAAGTTATTAGTGTGAAGTTCTTTACTTGAAAATATCTACTTCTTATTTTAGAAATGACAATTTGAAAATCAGATCTAAGATAATAGTTTGACGTTCTTTACTTCAAATAACTAAGCCTTAGTTTAGACTAGTGAATTTGTAAATCAAAACTAAGTTATTAGTTTAAAGTTATTAACTTCAAATATACTAATTCGGGTCTTAGTAATGTAAATTTCGAAATCAAATTGAAGGTTGTAGTTTGAAGTTCTTTACTTGAAAATATCTACTTCTGATTTTAGAAATTACAATTTGAAAATCAGATATAAGTTAATAGTTTGACGTTCTTTACTTCAAAATTACTATGTCTTATTTTAGAATTGTCAATTTGGAAATCAAAGCTAAGTTATTAGTTTGAAGTTCTTGACTGGAAAATATCTACTTCTGATTTTAGAAATGACAATTTAAAAATCAGGTCTAAGTTAATAGTTTGACGTTCCTTACTTCAAAATAACTTAATCTTATTTTAGAATAGTGAATTTGTAAATCAAAACTAAGTTATTAGTATGAAGTTCTTTACTTTGAAATATCTACTTCTGATTTAAGAAATGACAATTTGAAAATTAGATCTAAGTGAATAGTTTGACGTTCTTTACTTCAAAATAGATAAGTCTTATCTTAGAATAGTGCATTTGTAAATCAAAACTAAGTTATTAGTTTGAAGTACTTTACTGTAAATATCTACGTTTGATTTTAAAAATGACAATTTGAAAATCAGATATAAGTTAATAGTTTGACGTTTTTTACTTCAAAATAGATAAGTCTTATTTTAGAATACTGTATTTGAAAATATTAACTTCTTATTTTAAAAATGACAATTTAAAATTCAGATCTAAATTAATAGTTTGACGTTCTTTACTTCAAAATGACTAAGTCTTATTTTAGACTAGTGAAGTTGTAAATCAAAACTAAGTTATTAGTTTGAAGTTCTTTACTTGAAAATATCTACTTCTGATTTTAGAAATGACAACTTGAAAATCAGATCTAAGTTAATAATTTGACGTTCTTTACTTCAAAATAACCAAGTCTTATTTAAGACTAGTGAATATGTAAATCAAAACTAAATTATTAATTTAAAGTTTTTTACTTTAAATTTACTAATTCGGATCTTAGAAATGTAAATTTGAAAATCATATTTAAGGTTTTATTTTGAAGGTTTATAATTGAATATATGTACTTCTGATGTTAGAAATGACAATTTAAAAATCAGATCTAGTTATTAGTTTGACGTTCTTTACTTCGAAATAACTAAGTCTTATATTAGAATAGGGAATTTGTAAATCAAAACTAAGTTATTAGTTTAAAGTTCTTTATTTGAAAATATCTGCTTCAGATTTTAGAAATGACAATTTGAAAATTAGATCTAAGTTAATAGTTTGACGTTCTTTACTTCAAAATAACTAAGTCTTATTTTAGTATAGTGAATTTGTAAATTAAAACTAAGTTATTAGTTTGAAGTTTTTATTTGAAAATATCTACTACTGATTTTAGAAATGACAATTTGAAAATCAGATCTAAGTTAATAGTTTAACGTTCTTTACTTCAAAATAACTAAGTCTTATTTTAGAATTGTCAATTTGGAAATCAAAGCTAAGTTATTAGTTTGAAGTTCTTGACTGGAAAATATCTACTTCTGATTTTGGAAATGACAATTTAAAAATCAGGTCTAAGTTAATAGTTTGACGTTCTTTACTTCTAAATAACTAAGTCTTATTTTAGTATAGTGTATTTGTAAATCAAAACTAAGTTATAAGATTGAAGTTTTTACTTTGAAATATCTACTTCTGATTTTAGAATTGACCATTTGAAAATCAGATCTAAGTTAATAGCTTGACGATTTTTACTTCAAAATAGCTAAGTCTTAATTTAAAATAGTGAATTTGTAAATCAATACAAACTTATCAAGTAGAAGTTCTATACTTGAAAATATCAACTTCTGATTTTAGTAATCACAATTTAAAAATCACATCTAAGTTAATAGTTTGACGTTCTTTACTTCCAAACAAATAAGTCTTATTTTAGTATAGTGAATTTGTAAATCAAAACGAAGTTATTAGTTTGAAGTTATTTACTTCAAATTTGATTTATTATTTATTATAAAATATATTCTATATATAATATATAAAATATATTCAAATTTGACTAATTCGGATCTTAGTAATGTAAAATTGGAAATCAAATCTAAGGTTGTAGTTTAAAGTTTTTTACTTGAAAATATCTTTTTCTGATTTTAGAAATTACAATTTGAAAATCAGATCTAAGTTAATAGTTTGACGTTCTTTACTTTTAAATAACTAAGTCTTATTTTAGTATAGTGAATTTGTAAATTAAAACTAAGTTATTAGTTTGAAGTTCTTTACTTGAAAATACATATCTACTACTGATTTTAGAAATTACAATTTGAAAATCAGATCTAAGTTAATAGTTTGACGTTTTTTACTTCAATATAACTTAGTCTTATTTTAGACTTGTGAATTTGTAAATCAAAACTAAGTTATTAGTTTAAAGTTATTTACTTCAAATTTGATTTATTATTTATTATAAAATATATTCTATATATAATATATAAAATATATTCAAATTTGACTAATTCGGATCTTAGTAATGTAAAATTGGAAATCAAATCTAAGGTTGTAGTTTAAAGTTTTTTACTTAAAAATATCTTTTTCTGATTTTAGAAATTACAATTTGAAAATCAGATCTAAGTTAATAGTTTGACGTTCTTTACTTTTAAATAACTAAGTCTTATATTTTAGTATAGTGAATTTGTAAATTAAAACTAAGTTATTAGTTTGAAGTTCTTTACTTGAAAATATCTACTACTGATTTTAGAAATTACAATTTGAAAATCAGATCTAAGTTAATAGTTTGACGTTTTTTACTTCTAAATAACTAAGTCTTATTTTAGAATACTGTATTTGTAAATCAAAACTAAGTTGTTAGTTTGAAGTTCTTTACTTGAAAATATCTACTTCTGATTTTAGAAATTACAATTTGAAAATCAGATCTAAGTTAATAGTTTGACGTTTATTTACTTCAAAATAACTAAGTCTTATTTTAGGCTAGTGAATTTGTAAATCAAAACTAAGTTATTAGTTTAAAGTTTTTTACTTCAAATTTACTAATTCGGATCTTAGTAATGTATAATTGGAAATCAAAACTAAAGTTGTAGTTTAAAGTTTTTTACTTGCAAATATCTACTTCTGATTTTAGCAATGACAATTTGAAAATCAGATCTAAGTTAATAGTTTGACTTTCTTTACTTCAAAATAACTAAGCCTTTATTTAGAATACTAAATTTGTAAATCAAAGCTAAGTTATTAGTTTAAAGTTCTTTACTTGAAAATAACTACTGCTGATTTTAGAAATGACAATTTCAAAATCAGATTTAAGTTAATAGTTTGACGTTTTTTACTTCAAAATAACTAAGTCTTATTTTAGACTAGTGAATTTGTAAATCAAAACTAAGTTTATGTTTAAAGCTATTTACTTCAAATTTACTAATTCGGATCTTAGTAATGTAAAATTGGAAATCAAATCTAAGGTTGTAGTTTAAAGTTTTTGACTTGAAAATATCTTTTTCTGATTTTAGAAATTACAATTTGAAAATCAGATCTAAGTTAATAGTTTGACGCTCTTTACTTCAAAATAACTAAGTCTTATTTTAGAATAGAGAATTAGTAAATCAAAATTAAGTTATTAGTATGAAGTTCTTACTTTGAAATATCTACTTCTTTTTTAAGAAATGACAATTTGAAAATCAGATCAAAGTTAATAGTTTGACGTCCTTTACTTCTAAACAAATAAGTCTTATTTTAATATAGTGAATTTGTAAATCAAAACTAAGTTATTAGTTTGAAGTTCTTTACTTGAAAATATCTACTACTGATTTTAGAAATAACAATTTGAAAATCAGATCTAAGTTAATAGTTTGACGTTCTTTACATCAAAATAACTAAGTCTTTTTTTAGACTAGTGAGTTTGTAAATCAAAACTAAGTTATTAGTTTAAAGTTTTTTACATCAAATTTACTAATTCGGATCTTAGTAATGTAAATTTGGAAATCAAATCTAAGGTTGTAGTTTGAAGTTCTTTACTTGAAAATATCTACTACTGATTTTAGAAATGACAATTTGAAAATCAGATCTAAGTTAATAGTTTGACGTTCTTTACTGCAAAATAACTAAGACTTATTTTAGAATAGTCAATTTGTAAATCAAAGCTAAGTTTTTAGTTTGAAGTTCTTTACTTGAAAATATCTACTTTTGATTTTATAAATGACAATTTGAAAATCAGATATAAGTTAATAGTTTGACGTTCTTTACTTCAAAATAACTAATGTTTATTTTAGAATAGTTAATTTGTAAATCAAAGCTAAGTTGTTAGTTTGAAGTTCTTTACTTGAAAATATCTACTACTGATTTTAGAAATGACAATTTGAAAATCAGATCTAAGTTAATAGTTTGAGGTTTTTTACTTCAAAATAACTAGGTCTTATTTTAGAATATTCAATTTGTAAATCAAAACTAAGTTATTAGTTTAAAGTTCTTTTCTTGAAAATATCTGCTTCAGATTATAGAAATGACAATTTGAAAATCAGATCTAAGTTAATAGTTTGACGTTCTTTACATCAAAATAACTAAGTCTTATTTTAGACTAGTATGTTTGTAAATCAAAACTAAGTTATTAGTTTAAAGTTTTTTACTTCAAATTTACTAATTCGGTTCTTAGTAATGTAAATTTGGAAATCAAATCTAAGGTTGTAATTTGAAGTTCTTTACTTGAAAATATCTACTTTAGATTTTATAAATTACTATGTGAAAATCAGGTCCAAGTTATTAGTTTGAAGTTCTTTACTTGAAAATATCTACTACTGATTTTAGAAATGACAATTTGAAAATCAGATCTAAATTAATACTTTGACGTTCTTTACTGCAAAATAACTCAGTCTTATTTTAGACTAGTGAATTTGTAAATCAAAACTAAGTTATTAGTTTAAAGTTATTTACTTCATATATACTAATTCGGGTCTTAGTAATGTAAATTTCGAAATCAATTCGAAGGTTGTAGTTTGAAGTTTTTTACTTGAAAATATCTACTTCTGATTTTCGAAAAGACAATTTGAAACTCAGATATAAGTTAATAGTTTGACGTTTTTTACTTCAAAATAACTAAGACTTATTTTAGAATAGCCAATTTGTAAATCAAAGCTAAGTTATTAGTTTGAAGTTCTTTACTTGAATATATCTACTTTTAATTTTAGAAATGACAATTTGAAAATCAGGTCTAACTTAATAGTTTGACGTTTTTTACTTCAAAATAACTAAGTTTAATTTAGTATAGTGAATTTGTAAATCAAAGCTATGTTATTAGTTTGAAGTTTTTTACTTGAAATTATCTACTTCTGATTTTAGAAATAACAATTTGAAAAGCAGATCTAAGTTAATAGTTTGACGATCTCTACATCAAAATAACTAAGTCTTATTTTAGAATAGTGAATTTGTAAATCAAAGCTAAGTTATTAGTTTGAAGTTCTTTACTTGAAAATATCTACTACTGATTTTAGAAATGATAATTTGAAAATCAGATCTAAATTAATACTTTGACGTTCTTTACTGCAAAATAACTCAGTCTTATTTTAGAATACTGAAATTGTAAATCAAATCGAAGGTTGTAGTTTGAAGTTCTTTACTTGAAAAAATCTACTTCTGAATTTAGAAATTACAATTTGAAAATCAGATATAAGTTAATAGTTTGACGTTCTCTACTTCAAAATAACTAAGACTTATTTTAGAATAGTCAATTTGTAAATCAAAGCTAAGTTATTAGTGTGAAGTTCTTTACTTGAAAATATCTACTTCTTATTTTAGAAATGATAATTTGAAAATCAGATCTAAGTTAATAGTTTGACGTTCTTTACTTCAAAATAACTAAGACTTATTTTAGAACAGTCAATTTGTATATCAAAGCTAAGTTATTAGTTTGAAGTTCTTTACTTGAATATATCTACTTTTGATTTTCGAAATGACAATTTGAAAATCAGGTCTAGCTTAATAGTTTGACGTTCTTTACTTCAAAATAACTAAGTTTATTGTAGTATAGTGAATTTGTAAATCAAAGCTATGTTATTAGTTTGAAGTTTTTTACTTGAAATTATCTACCTCTCATTTTAGAAATGACAATTTGAAAAGCAGATCTAAGTTAATAGTTTGACGATCTCTACATCAAAATAACTAAGTCTCATTTTAGAATAGTGAATTTGTAAATCAAAGCTAAATTTTTAGTTTGACGTTTTTAACATAAAAAAATTTACTTCTGATTTTAAAAATTACAATTTGAAAATCAGGTCTAAGTTTGACGTTTTTTACTTCACATTAACTAAGTCTTATTTTAGACTAATAAATTTGTAAATCACAACTAAGTTATTAGTTTAAAGTTCTTTTCTTGAAAATATCTGCTTCAAATTTTAGAAATGACAATTTGAAAATCAGAGCTAAGTTAATATTTTAACGTTCTTTACATCAAAATAACTAACTTTTATTTTGGGATAGTTAATTTGTAAATCAAAACTAAGTTATTAGTTTGAAGTTCTCTACTTGAAAATATCTACTTCTGATTTTAGAAATGACAATTTGAAAATCAGATCTAAGTTAATAGTTTGACGTTCTTTACCTCAAAATAACTAAGTCTTATTTTAGAATACTGAATTTGTAAATCAAAGCTAAGTTATTAATTTAAAGTTCTTTACTTCTAATTTACTAATTCGGATCTTAGTAATGTAAATTTGGAAATCAAATCGAAGGTTGTAGTTTGAAGTTCTTTACTTGAAAATATCTACTTCTGATTTTAGAAATTACAATTTGAAAATTAGATATAAGTTAATAGTTTGACGTTCTTTACTTCAAAATAACTAATGCTTATTTTAGAATAGTTAATTTGTAAAACAAAGCTAAGTTATTAGTTTGAAGTTCTTTACTTGAAAATATCTACTACTGAGTTTAGAAATGACAATTTGAAAATCAGATCTAAGTTAATAGTTTGAGGTTTTTTACTTCAAAATAACTACGTCTTAATTTAGAATATTCAATTTGTAAATCAAAACTAAGTTATTAGTTTAAAGTTCTTTTCTTGAAAATATCTGCTTCAGATTGTAGAAATGACAATTTGAAAATCAGATCTAAATTAATAGTTTGACGTTCTTTACTTCAAAATAACTCAGTCTTATTTTAGAATACTGAATTTGTAAATCAAATCGAAGGTTGTAGTTTGAAGTTCTATACTTGAAAAAATCTACTTCTGATTTTAGAAATTACAATTTGAAAATCAGATCTAAGTTAATAGTTTGACGTTCTTTACTTCAAAATAACTAAGACTTATTTTAGAATAGTCAATTTGTAAATCAAAGCTAAGTTCTTAGTGTGAAGTTCTTTACTTGAAAAAAACTACTACTGATTTTAGAAATGATAATTTGAAAATTAGATCTAAGTTAATAGTTTGACGTTCTTTACTTCAAAATAACTAAGCCTTATTTTAGACTAGCGAATTTGTAAATCAAAACTAAGTTATTAGTTTAAAGTTCTTTACTTGAAAATATCTACTACTGAGTTTAGAAATGACAATTTGAAAATCAGATCTAAGTTAATAGTTTATCGTTCTTTACTTCAAAATAACTAAGACTTATTTTAGAATAGTCAATTTGTAAATCAAAGCTAAGTTCTTAGTGTGAAGTTCTTTACTTGAAAAAAACTACTACTGATTTTAGAAATGATAATTTGAAAATTAGCTCTAAGTTAATAGTTTGACGTTTTTTATTTCAAAATAACTAAGCCTTATTTTAGACCAGCGAATTTGTAAATCAAAACTAAGTTATTAGTTTAAAGTTTTTTACTTCAAATATACTAATTCGGATCTTAGTAATGTAAATTTCGAAATCAAATCTAAGGTTGTAGTTTGAAGTTCTTTACTTGAAAATATCTACTTCTGATTTTAGAAATGATAATTTAAAAATCAGAGCTAAAATAACGTTTGACGTTCTTTACTTCAAAATAACTAAGTCTTATTATAGTATAGTGAATTTGTAAATCAAAGCTATGTTATTAGTTTGCACTTCTTTACTTGAAAATATCTACTTCTTATTTTAGAAATGACAATTTTAAATCAGATCTAAGTTAATAGTTTGACGTTCTTTACTTCAAAATAACTAATGCTTATTTTAGAATAGTTAATTTGTAAAACAAAGCTAAGTTATTAGTTTGAAGTTCTTTACTTAAAAATATCTACTACTGAGTTTAGAAATGACAATTTGAAAATCAGATCTAAGTTAATAGTTTGAGGTTTTTTACTTCAAAATAACTACGTCTTAATTTAGAATATTCAATTTATAAATCAAAACTAAATTATTAGTTTGCAGTTCTTTACTTGAAAATATCTAATTCTGATTTTAGAAATAACAATTTGAAAATCAGATCTAAATTAATAGTTTGACGTTCTTTACTTCAAAATAACTCAGTCTTATTTTAGAATACTGAATTTGTAAATCAAAACTAACTTATTAGTTTAAAGTTCTTTTCTTGAAAATATCTGCTTCAGATTATAGAAATGACAATTTGAAAATCAGATCTAAGTTAATATTTTAACGTTCTTTACATCAAAATAACTAACTTTTATTTTAGGATAGTTAATTTGTAAATCAAAACTAAGTTATTAGTTTGAAGTTCTCTACTTGAAAATATCTACTTCTGATTTTAGAAATGACAATTTGAAAATCAGATCTAAGTTAATAGTTTGACGTTCTTTACCTCAAAATAACTAAGTCTTATTTTAGAATACTGAATTTGTAAATCAAAGCTAAGTTATTTATTTGAAGTTTTTTACTTCTAATTTACTAATTCGGATCTTAGTAATGTAAATTTGGAAATCAAATCGAAGGTTGTAGTTTGAAGTTCTTTACTTGAAAAAATCCACTTCTGATTTTAGAAATTACAATTTGAAAATCAGATCTAAGTTAATAGTTTGACGTTCTTTACTTCAAAATAACTAAGACTTATTTTAGAATAGTCAATTTGTAAATCAAAGCTAAGTTATTAGTGTGAAGTTCTTTACTTGAAAAAAACTACTACTGATTTTAGAAATGATAATTTGAAAATTAGATCTAAGTTAATATTTTGACGTTCTTTACTTCAAAATAACTAATGCTTATTTTAGAATAGTTAATTTGTAAAACAAAGCTAAGTTATTAGTTTAAAGTTCTTTTCTTGAAAATATCTGCTTCAGATTATAGAAATGACAATTTGAAAATCAGATCTAAGTTAATAGTTTGACGTTCTTTACATCAAAATAATTAAGTCTTATTTTAGAATAGTGAATTTATAAATCAAAACTAAGTTATTAGTTTGCAGTTCTTTACCTGAAAATATCTAATTCTGATTTTAGAAATAACAATTTGAAAATCAGATCTAAATTAATAGTTTGACGTTCTTTACTTCAAAATAACTCAGTCTTATTTTAGAATACTGAATTTGTAAATCAAATCGAAGGTTGTAGTTTGAAGTTTGTTACTTGAAACTTGAAGTTATTAGTTTGAAGTTCTTTAATCGAAAATATCTACTTCTGATTTTAGAAATAACTATTTGCAAATCAGATCTAAGTTAATAGTTTGTCGTTTTTTACTTCTAAATAGATAAGTCTTATTTTAGAATAGTGTATTTTTAAATCAAAACTAAGTTATTAGTTTGATGTTCTTTATTTGAAAATATCTGCTTCAGATTTTAGAAATGACAATTTGAAAATTAGATCTAAGTTAATAGTTTGACGATGTTTACTTCAAACCAACTAAGTCTTATTTTAGTATAGTGAATTTGTAAATCAAAACTAAGTTATTAGTATGAAGTTCTTTACTTGAAAAAAACTACTACTGATTTTAGAAATGACAATTTGAAAATCAGATCTAAGTTAATAGTTTGACGTTCCTTACTTCAAAATGACTTAGTCTTATTTTAGAATAGTGAATTTGTAAATCAAAACTAAGTTATTAGTTTGTAGTTTTTTACTTTGAAATATCTACTTCTGATTTTAGAAATTACAATTTAAAAATCAGATATAAGTTAATAGTTTGACGTTATTTACTTCAATATAACTAAGTCTTATTTTAGACTAGTGAATTTGTAAATCAAAAATCAGTTATTAGTTTGAAGTACTTTACTTAAAAATATCTACTTCTAATTATAGAAATGACAATTTGAAAATCAGATCTAAGTTAATAGTTTTACGTTCTTTACTTCAAAATAGATAAGTCTTATTTTAGAATACTGTATTTGTAAATCAAAACTAAGTTGTTAGTTTGATGTTCTTTATTTTGAAAATGTCTGCTTCAGATTTTAGAAATGACAATTTGAAAATTAGATCTAAGTTAATAGTTTAACGTTCTTTACTTCAAAAGAGATAAGTCTTATTTTAGAATACTGTATTTGTAAATCAAAACTAAGTTATTAGTTTGAAGTACTTTACTTAAAAATATCTACGTCTGATTTTCGAAATGACAATTTGAAAATCAGATCTATGTTAATAGTTTGACGTTCTTTATTTCAAAATAGATAAGTCTTATTTTAGAATACTGTATTTGTAAATCAAAACTAAGTTGCTAGTTTGAAGTTCTTTACTTGAAAATATCTACTTCTGATTTTAGAAATTACAATTTGAAAATCAGATCTAAGTTAATAGTTTGACGTTATTTACTTCAAAATAACTAAGTCTTATTTTAGGATAGTGAATTTGTAAATCAAACCTATGTTATTAGTGTGTAGTTCTTTATTTGAAAATAGCTACTTCTTATTTTAGAAAAGACAATTTGAAAATCAGATCTATTTTATTAGTTTGACGTTCTTTACTTCTAAATAAGTAAGTCTTATTTTAGTATAGTGAATTTGTAAATCAAAACTAAGTTATTAGTTTGAAGTTCTTTACTTGAAAATTTCTACTACTGATTTTAGAAATGACAATTAGAAAATTAGATCTAAGTTAATAGTTTGACTTTTTTTACTTCAAATTAGATAAGTCTTATTTCACACTAGTGAAGTTGTAAATCAAAGCTAAGTTATAAGTTTGAAGTTATTTACTTTGAAATATCTACTTCTGATTTAAGAATTGACAATTTGAAAATCAGATCTAATAGGATAGTTTGACGTTCTTAACTTTAAAATAGTTAAGTCTTATTTTAGAATAGTGTATTTCTAAATCCAAACTAAGTTATTAGTTTGAAGTACCTCACTTAAAAATAAATACTTCTGATTTCAGAAATGACAATTTGAAAATCAGATCTAAGTTAATAGTTTGACGTTTTTTACTTCAAAATAGATGGGTCTTATTTTAGAATAGTGTATTTCTAAATCCAAACTAAGTTATTAGTTTAAAGTTTTTTACTTCAAATTTACTAATACGGATCTTAGTAATGTAAATTTGGAAATCAAATCTAAGGTTGTAGTTTGAAGTTCTTTACTTGGAATTATCTACTTCTGGTTTTAGAAATGACAATTTGAAAATCAGATCTAAGTTAATAGTTTGACGTTCTTTACTTCAAAATAACTAAGTCTTATTTTAGACTAGTGAATATGTAAATCAAAACTAAGTTATTAGTTTAAAGTTTTTTACTTCAAATTTACTATTACAGATCTTAGTAATGTAAATTCGGAAATCAAATCTAAGGTTGTAGTTTGAAGTTCTTTACTTGCAATTATCTACTTCTGATTTTAGAAAAGACAATTTGAAAATCAGATCTAAGTTAATAATTTGACGTTCTTTACTTCAAAATAACTAAGTCTTATCTTAGAATAGAGAATTTGTAAATCAAAACTAAGTTATTAGTTTGAAGTTCTTTACTTAAAAATATCTACTACTGATTTTAGAAATGACAATTTGAAAATCAGATCTTAGTTAATAGTTTGACGCTTTTTACTTCAAAATAACTAAGTCTTCTTTTAGAATAGAGAATTTGTAAATCAAAACTAAGTTATTAGTTTGAAGTTCTTACTTTGAAATATCTACTTCTTTTTTAAGAAATGACAATTTGAAAATCAGATCTAAGTTTAATAGTATGACGTTCTTTACTTCAAAATAGATAAGTCTTAATTTGGAATACTGTATTTGCAAATCAAAACTAAGTTGTTGGTTTGAAGTTCTTTATTTGATAATATCTGCTTAAGATTTTAGAAATGTCAATTTGAAAATCAGATCTAAGTTAATAGTTTGACGTTCTTTACTTCAAAATAACTAAGTCTTATTTTAGAATAGTGTATTTGTAAATTAAAACTAAGTTATTAGTTTGAAGTACTTTACTTAAAAATATCTACTTCTGATTTTCGAAATGACAATTTGAAAATCAGATCTATGTTAATAGTTTGACGTTCTTTACTTCAAAATAGATAAGACTTATTTTAGAATACTGTATTTGTAAATCAAAACTAAGTTGTTAGTTTGAAGTTCTTAACTTGAAAATAACTACTTCTGATTTTAGAAATTACAATTTGAAAATCAGATCTAAGTTAATAGTTTGACGTTATTTACTTAAAATAACTAAGTCTTATTTTAGGATAGTGAATTTGTAAATCAAACCTATGTTATTAGTGAGTAGTTCTTTACTTGAAAATATCTACTTCTTATTTTGGAAAAGACAATTTGACAATCAGATCTAATTTAATAGTTTGACGTTCTTTACTTCTAAATAAGTAAGTCTTATTTTAGTATAGTGAATTTGTAAATCAAAACTAAGTTATTAGTTTGAAGTTATTTACTTGAACATCTCTACTTCTGATTTTAAAAATGACAATTTGAAAATTAGATCTAAGTTCATAGTTTGACGTTCTTTACTTCTATAGAAATAAGTCTTATTTTAGACTAGTGAAAATGTAAATCAAAACTAAGTTATTAGTTTAAAGTTTTTTACTTCAAATTTACTAATACGGATCTTAGTAATGTAAATTTGGAAATCAAATCTAAGGTTGTAGTTTGAAGTTCTTTACTTGGAATTATCTACTTCTGATTTTAGAAATGACAATTTGAAAATCATATTTAAGTTAACAATTTGACGTTCTTTACTTCAAAATAGCTAAGTCTTATTTTAGAATAGAAAATTTGTAAATCAAAGCTAAGTTATTAGTTTGAAGTTCTTACTTTGAAATATCTACTTCTTTTTTAAAAAATGACAATTTGAAAATCAGATCTAAGTTAATAGTATGACGTTCTTTACTTCAAAATAGATAAGTTTTATTTTGGAATACTGTATTTGTAAATCAAAACTAAGTTGTTAGTTAGAAGTTCTTTATTTGAAAATATCTGCTTCAGATTTTAGAAATGACAATTTGAAATTTATATCTAAGTTAGTAGTTTGACGTTCTTTACTTCAAAATAACTACGTCTTATTTTAGAATAGTGTATTTGTAAATCAAAACTAAGTTTTTAGTTTGAAGTTTCTTACTTTGAAGTATCTACTTCTGATTTTAGAAATGACAATTTGAAAATCAGATCTAAGTTAATAGTTTGACGTTTATTTACTTCAAAATAGAGAAGTCTTATTTTAGAATATTGTATTTGTAAATAAGAACTAATTTATTTGTTTGAAGCTCTTTACTTGAAACTATCTACTTCTGATTTTAGAAATGACAATTTGAAAATCAGATCTAAGTTGATAGTTTGAATTTCTTTACTTCCAATCAAATAAGTCTTATTTTAGTATAGTGAATTTGTAAATCAAAGCTAAGTTATTAGTTTGAAGTTATTTATTTGAACATCTCTACTTCTGATCTTAGAAAGAACAATTTGAAAATTAGTTCTAAGTTAATAGTTTGACGTTCTTTACTTCTAAATAACTAAGTCTTATTTTAGTATAGTGTGTTTGTAAATCAAAACTAAGTTATAAGTTTGAAATTGTTTACTTTGAAATATCTACTTTTGATTTTAGAATTGACCATTTGAAAATCAGATCTAAGTTAATAGTTTGACGATTTTTACTTCGAAATAACTAAGTCTTACTTTAAAATAGTGAATTTGTAAATCAATACAAACTTATCAAATAGAAGTTCTATACTTAAAAATATCTACTTCTGATTTTAGTAATCACAATTTAAAAATCAGATCTAAGTTAATAGTTTGACGTTCTTTATTTCTAAACAAATAAGTCTTATTTTAGTATAGTGAATTTGTAAATCAAAACTAAGTTATTAGTTTGAAGTTATTTACTTGAACATCTCTACTTCTAATTTTGTAAAATAACAATTTGAAAATCAGATCTAAGTTAATAGTTTGACGTTCTTTACTTCTAAATAACTAAGTCTTATTTTAGTATAGTGTATTTTTAAATCAAAACTAAGTTATTAGTTTGAAGTTCTTTACTTGAAAATATCTACTACTGATTTTAGAATTGACAATTTGAAAATCAGATCTATGTTAATAGTTTGACATTCTTTACTTCAAAATAGATAAGTCTTATTTTAGAATAGTGAATTTGTAAATCAGAACTAAGTTGTTAGCTTAAAGTGCATTACTTGAAAATATCTACTGCTGATTTTAGAAATGACAATTTGAAAATCAGATCTATGTTAATAGTTTGACGTTCTTTACTTCAAAATAGTTAAGTCTTATTTTAGAATGGTGAATTTGTAAATCAAAGCTAAGGTTATAGTTTGAAGTACTTTACTTCAAAAATATATACTTCTGATTTTAGAAATGACAATTTGAAAATAAGATCTAAGTTAATACTTTGACGTTCTATACTTCAAAATAACTAAATCTTATTTTAGAATAGTGAATTTGGAAATCAGAACTAAGTTTTTAGTTTGAAGTTTTTTACTTGAAAATATCTACTTCTGATTTCAAAAATGACAATTTGAAAACCAGATCTAAGCTAATAGTTTGACGTTCTTTACATCAAATTAACTTAGTCTTAATTTAGAATAGTAAATTTCGAAATCAAAACTAAGTTATGAGCTTGAAGTTTTTTCCTTTGAAATAAATACTTCTAATTTTTTAAATGACAATTTGTAAATCAGATCTAAGTTAGTAGTTTGACGATTTTTATTTCAAAATTACTAAGTCTTTCTTTAGAATAGTGAATTTGTAAATCAAAACTAAGTTATTAGTTTGAAGTTTTTTACTTTGAAATATCTACTTCTGATTTTAGAAATAACTATCTAAAAATCAAATCTAAGTTAACAGTTTGACGTTTTGTACTTCAAAATAAATAAGTCTTATTTTAGAATAGTGAATTTGTAAATCAAAACTAATTAATTAATTTAAAGTATTTTACTTAAAAATATCTAAGTCTGATTTTAGAAATGACAATTTGAAAATCAGATCTAAGTTAATAGTTTGACGATTTTTACTTCAATATAACTAAGACATACGTTATGATAGTGAATTTGTAAATCAAAACTAACTTATGAAATTGAAGTTTTATACTTGAAAATATCTACTTCTGATTTTAGTAATCACAATTTAAAAATCAGATCTAAGTTAATAGTTAGACGTACTTTACTTCAAAATAACTAAGTCGTATTTTAGAATAGTGAATTTGTAAATCAGAACTAAGTTATTAGTTTGAAGTTTTTTACATTGAAATAACTAATACGGATTTTTTTACTGTATATTTGAAAATCAAAGCTAAGGTTATTGTTTGAAGTTTTTTACTTGAAAATATCTACTGCTGATTTTAGAATGGACAATTTGAAAATCAGATCTAGGTTAATAGTTTGACGTTCTTTACTTCAAAATAACTAAGTCGTATTTTAGAATAGTGAATTTGTAAATCAGAACTAAGTTATTTGTTTGAAGTTTTCTACTTGAAAATATCTACTTCTGATTTTAGGCATGACCATTTGAAAATCAGATCTAAATTAATAGTTTGACGATTTTACCTTCAAAATAACTAAGTCTTACTTTAAAATAGTGAATTTGTAAATCAAAACTAAGTTATTAGTTTGAAGTTTTCTACTTTGAAATATCTACTTCTGATTTTAAAAATTACAATTTGAAAATCAGATCTAGATTAATTGTTTGACATTCTTTACTACAAATTATTTAAGTCTTATTTTAGAATAGTAATTTTATAAATCAAAACTAAGTTATTAGTTTGAGAATTTTTACATTGAAATAACTAATACGGATTTTTGTACTGTATATTTGAAAATCAAAGCTAAGGTTATAGTTTGAAGTTCTTTACTTGAAAATATCTACTGCTGATTTTAGAAATGATACTTTGAAAATCAGATCTAAGTTAATAGTTTGACGTTCTTTCCTTCAATATAACTAAGTCTTACTTTAGTATAGTGAATTTGTAAATCACAACCAACTTATTAGTTTTTAGTTCTTTACTTGTAAATATCTACTTCTGATTTTAGTAATCACAATTCAAAAATCAGATCTCAGTTAATAGTTTGACGTTCTTTACTTCAAAATAACTAAGTCTTATTTTAGAATAGAGAATTTGTAAATCAAAACTAAGTTATTAGTTTGAAGTTCTTTACTTTGAAATATCTACTACTTTTTTAAGAAATGACAATTTGAAAATCAGATCTAAGTTAATAGTATGACGTTCTTTACTTCAAAATAGATAAGTCTTATTTTAGAATACTGTATTTGTAAATCAAAACTAAGTTGTTAGTTTGAAGTACTTTATTTGAAAATATCTGTTTCAGATTTTAGAAATGACAATTTAGAAATCAGATCTAAGTTAATAGTTTGACGTTCTTTACTTCAAAATAGATAAATCTAATTTTAGAATACTGTATTTGTAAATCAAAACTAAGTTATTAGTTTGAAGTACTTTACTTAAAAATATTTAAGTCTGATTTTAGAAATGACAATTTGAAAATCATATCTAAGTTAATAGTTTAACGTTCTTTACTACAAAATAACTAAGTCTTATTTTAGAATAGTGAATTTGTAAATCAGAACTAAGTTATTAGTTTGATGTTTTCTACATTGAAATAACTAATACGGATTTTTGTACTGTATATTTGAAAATCAAAGCTAAGGTTATAGTTTGAAGTTCTTTACTTGAAAATATCTACTGCTGATTTTAGAAACGACAATTTGAAAATCAGATCTAAGTTATTAGTTTGACGTTCTTTACTTCAAACCAACTAAGTCTTATTTTAGTATAGTGAATTTGTAAATCAAAACTAAGTTATTAGTATGAAGTTTTTTACTTGATAAAAACTACTACTGATTTTAGAAATGACAATTTGAAAATCAGATCTAAGTTAATAGTTTGACGTTCTTTACTTCAAAATAACTAAGTCTAATTTTAGACTAGTGATTTTGTAAATCAAAACTAAGTTATTAGTTTAAAGTTTTTTATTTCAAATTTACTAATTCGGATCTTAGTAATGCAAATATCGAAATCAAATCTAAGGTTGTTGTTTGAAGTTCTTTACTTGAAAATAACTACTACTGATTTTAGAAATGACAATTTGAAAATCAGATCTAAGTTAAAAGTTTGACGTTCTTTACTTCAAAATAACTATGTTTTATTTTAGAATAGAGAATTTGTAAATCAAAACTAAGTTATTAGTTTGAAGTTCTTTACTTTGAAATATCTACTTCTTTTTTAAGAAATGATAATTTGAAAATCAGATCTAAGTTAATAGTATGACGTTCTATACTTCAAAATAGATAAGTCTTATTTTAGAATACTGTATTTGTAAATCAAAACTAAGTTGTTAGTTTGAAGTACTTTATTTGAAAATATCTGCTTCAGATTTTAGAAATGACAATTTGAAAATCAGATCTAAGTTAATAGTTTGACGTTCTTTACTTCACACCAACTAAGTCTTATTTTAGTATAGTGAATTTGTAAATCAAAACTAAGTTATTAGTATGAAGTTTTTTACTTGATAAAAACTACTACTGATTTTAGAAATGATAATTTGAAAATCAGATCTAAGTTAATAGTTTGACGTTTTTTACTTCAAAATAACTAAGTCTCTTTTCACACTAGTGAATTTGTAAATCAAAACTAAGTTATAAGTTTGAATTTATTTACTTGAAAATATCTACTTCTGACCTTAGAAATTACAATTTGAAAATCAGATCTAAGGTAATAGTTTGACGTTCTTTACTTCAAAATAACTAAGTCTTATTTTAGAATAGTCAATATGTAAATCAAAGCTAAGTTATTAGTTTGAAGTTCTTTACTTGAAAATATGTACTTGTGATTTTAGAAATGACAGTTTGAAAATCAGGTCTAAGTTAATAGTTTGACGTTTTTTACTTCAAAATAACTAAGTCTTAATTTAGACTAGTAAATTTGCAAATCAAAACTAAGTTATAAGTTTGAAGTTCTTTACTTGAAAATATCTACTACTGATTTTGGAAATGACAATTTGAAAATCAGATCTAAGTTAAAAGTTTGACGTAACTTACTTCAAAATAACTTAGTCTTATCTTAGAATAGTGAATTTGTAAATCAAAACTAAGTTATTAGTTTGTAGTTCTTTACTTGAAAATATCTACTTCTGATTTTAGACATGACAATTTGAAAATCAGATCTAAGTTAATAGTTTGATGTTCTTTATTTCAAAATAGATAAGTCTTATTTTAGAATACTGTATTTGTAAATCAAGACTAAGTTATTAGTCTGAAGTTTTTTACTTGAAAAAAACTACTATTGATTTTAGAAATGACAATTTGTAAATCAGATCATATTAATAGTTTGACGTTCTTTACTTCAAAATAGCTAAGTCTTATTTTAGAATAGTGAATTTGGAAATCAGAAATAAGTTATTAGTTTGAAGTTTTTTACTTAAAAATATCTACTTCTGATTTCAAAAATGACAATTTGAAAACCAGTTCTAAGCTAATAGTTTGACGTTCTTTACATCAAATTAACTTAGTCTTTATTTAGAATAGTAAATTTGGAAATCAAAACTAAGCTATGAGCTTGAAGTTTTTTTCTTTGAAATAAATACTTCTGATATTTTAAATGACAATTTGTAATTCATATCTAAGTTAATAGTTTGACGATTTTTACTTCAAAATTACTAAGTCTCTCTTTAGAATAATGAATTTGTAAATCAATATTAAGTTATTAGTTTGAAGTTCTATACTTGAAAATATCTACTCCTGATTTTAGAAATGTCAATTTGAAAATCAGAACTAAGTTAATAGTTTGAAGTTTTTTAGTTCAAAATATCTAAGTTTTATTTTAGAATAGTAAATTTGTAAATCAAAACTAAGTTATTAGTTTGAACCTCTTCACTTGAAATTATCTACTTCAGATTTTAGAAATGACAATTCAAAAATCATATCTAAGTTAATAGTTTGACGTTCTTTACTTCAAAATAGATAAGTCTTATTTTAGAATACTGTATTTGTAAATCAAAACTAAGTTATTAGTTTGAAGTACTTTACTTAAAAATATCTACTTCTGATATTAGAAATGACAATTTGAAAATCGGATCTAAGTTAATAGTTTGACGTTCTTTGCTTCAAAATAGATAAGTCTTATTTTAGAATGTTGTATTTGTAAATCACCACTAAGTTGTTAGTTTGAAGTTCTTTATTTGAAAATATCTGCTTCTGATTTTAGAAATGACAATTTGAAAATCAGATCTAAGTTAATAGTTTGACGTTTTTTACTTCAAAATAACTAAGTCTTATCTTAGACTAGTGATTTTCTAAATCAAACTAAGTTATTAGTTTAAAGTTTTTTATTTCAAATTTACTAATTCGGATCTTAGTAATGTAAATATCGAAATCAAATCTAAGGTTGTAGTTTGAAGTTCTTTACTTGAAAATATCTACTTCTGATTTTAAAAATGTTAATTTGAAAATCAGATCTTAGTTAATAGTTTGACGTTCTTTACTTCAATATAACAAAGGCTTACTTTAGTATAGTGAATTTGTAAATCAAAGCTAAGTTATTAATTTGAAGTTCTTTACTTGAACATATCTACTTCTGATTTTAGAAATAACAATTTAAAAGTCAGGTCTAAGTTAATAGTATGACATTTTTTACTTCAAAATAACTAAGTCTTATTTCACACTAGTGAATTTGTAAATCAAAACTAAGTTATAAGTTTGAAGTTATTTACTTGAAACTAACTACTTGTGATTTTAGAAATGACAATTTGAAAATCAGGTCTAAGTTAATAGTTTGACGATTTTTACTTCAAAATTACTAAGTCTTTCTTTAGAATAATGAATTTGTAAATCAAAACTAAGTTATTAGTTTGAAGTTCTATACTTGAAAATATCTACTCCTGATTTTAGAAATGTCAATTTGAAAATCAGAACTAAGTTAATAGTTTGAAGTTTTTTAGTTCAAAATATCTAAGTCTTATTTTAGAATAGTAAATTTGTAAATTAAAACTAAGTTATTAGTTTGAAGTTTTTTACTTAAAAATATCTACTTCTGATTTCAAAAATGACAATTTGAAAACCAGTTCTAAGCTAATAGTTTGACGTTCTTTACATCAAATTAACTTAGTCTTTATTTAGAATAGTAAATTTGGAAATCAAAACTAAGCTATGAGCTTGAAGTTTTTTTCTTTGAAATAAATACTTCTGATATTTTAAATGACAATTTGTAATTCATATCTAAGTTAATAGTTTGACGATTTTTACTTCAAAATTACTAAGTCTCTCTTTAGAATAATGAATTTGTAAATCAATATTAAGTTATTAGTTTGAAGTTCTATACTTGAAAATATCTACTCCTGATTTTAGAAATGTCAATTTGAAAATCAGAACTAAGTTAATAGTTTGAAGTTTTTTAGTTCAAAATATCTAAGTTTTATTTTAGAATAGTAAATTTGTAAATCAAAACTAAGTTATTAGTTTGAACCTCTTCACTTGAAATTATCTACTTCAGATTTTAGAAATGACAATTCAAAAATCATATCTAAGTTAATAGTTTGACGTTCTTTACTTCAAAATAGATAAGTCTTATTTTAGAATACTGTATTTGTAAATCAAAACTAAGTTATTAGTTTGAAGTACTTTACTTAAAAATATCTACTTCTGATATTAGAAATGACAATTTGAAAATCGGATCTAAGTTAATAGTTTGACGTTCTTTGCTTCAAAATAGATAAGTCTTATTTTAGAATGTTGTATTTGTAAATCACCACTAAGTTGTTAGTTTGAAGTTCTTTATTTGAAAATATCTGCTTCTGATTTTAGAAATGACAATTTGAAAATCAGATCTAAGTTAATAGTTTGACGTTTTTTACTTCAAAATAACTAAGTCTTATCTTAGACTAGTGATTTTCTAAATCAAACTAAGTTATTAGTTTAAAGTTTTTTATTTCAAATTTACTAATTCGGATCTTAGTAATGTAAATATCGAAATCAAATCTAAGGTTGTAGTTTGAAGTTCTTTACTTGAAAATATCTACTTCTGATTTTAAAAATGTTAATTTGAAAATCAGATCTTAGTTAATAGTTTGACGTTCTTTACTTCAATATAACAAAGGCTTACTTTAGTATAGTGAATTTGTAAATCAAAGCTAAGTTATTAATTTGAAGTTCTTTACTTGAACATATCTACTTCTGATTTTAGAAATAACAATTTAAAAGTCAGGTCTAAGTTAATAGTATGACATTTTTTACTTCAAAATAACTAAGTCTTATTTCACACTAGTGAATTTGTAAATCAAAACTAAGTTATAAGTTTGAAGTTATTTACTTGAAACTAACTACTTGTGATTTTAGAAATGACAATTTGAAAATCAGGTCTAAGTTAATAGTTTGACGATTTTTACTTCAAAATTACTAAGTCTTTCTTTAGAATAATGAATTTGTAAATCAAAACTAAGTTATTAGTTTGAAGTTCTATACTTGAAAATATCTACTCCTGATTTTAGAAATGTCAATTTGAAAATCAGAACTAAGTTAATAGTTTGAAGTTTTTTAGTTCAAAATATCTAAGTCTTATTTTAGAATAGTAAATTTGTAAATTAAAACTAAGTTTTTAGTTTGAAGTTTTTTACTTTGAAATATCTACGTCTGATTTTAGAAATAACTATTTAAAAAGCAGATCTAAGTTAATAGTTTGACGTTTTTTACTTCAAAATAAATAAGTCTTACTTTAGAATAGCGTGTTTGTTAATCAAAGCTAAGTTATTAGTTTGAACCTCTTTACTTGAAATTATCGACTTCTGATTTTAAAAATGACAATTTGAAAATCAGTTCTAAGTTAATAGTTTGACGTTCTTTACTTTAAAATAACTAAGTCTTATTTTAGACTAGTGATTTTGTAAATCAAAACTAAGTTATTAGTTTAAAGTTTTTTATTTCAAATTTACTAATTCGGATTATAGTAATGTAAATATCGAAATCAAATCTAAGGTTGTAGTTTGAAGTTCTTTACTTGAAAATATCTACTTCTGATTTTAAAAATGATAATTTGAAAATCAGATCTAAGTTAATAGTTTGACGTTCTTTACTTCAATATAACTAAGTCTTACTTTAGTATAGTGAATTTGTAAATCAAAGCTAAGTTATTAATTTGAAGTTCTTTACTTGAACATATCTACTTCTGATTTTAGAAATAACAATTTGAAAATCAGGTCTAAGTTAATAGTATGACATTTTTTACTTCAAAATAACTAAGTCTTATTTCACACTAGTGAATTTGTAAATTAAAACTAAGTTATAAGTTTGAAGTTATTTACTTGAAACTATCTACTTGTGATTTTAGAAATGACAATTTGGAAATCAGGTCTAAGTTGATAGTTTGACGTTTTTCACTTCAAACCAACTAAGTATTATTTTAGTATAGAGAATTTGTAAATCAAAACTAAGTTATTAGTTTGAAGTTCTTTACTTTGAAACATCTACTTCTTTTCTAAGAAATGACAATTTGAAAATCAGATCGAAGTTAGTAGTTTGACGTTCTTTACTTCAAAAGAACTAAGTCTGATTTTAGACTAGTGAATTTGTTAATTAATACTAAGTTATTAGTTTAAAGTATTTTAATTCAAATTTACTAATTGGAAACTTAGTAATTAAAATTTGGAAATCAAATCTAAGGTTATATTCTGAAGTTTTTTACTTGAAAATATCTACTTCTGATTTTAGAAATTGCATATTGAAAATCAGATCTAAGTTAACAGTTTGACGTTCTTTACTTCAAAATAACTAAGTCTTATTTTAGAGTAGTCAAGATGAAAATCAAAGCTAAGTTATTAGTTTGAAGTTCTTTACTTGAAAATATCTACTACTGATTTTAGAAATGACAATTTGAAAATCAGATCTAAATTCAAAGTTAGACGTACCTTACTTCAAAATCACTTAGTCTTATCTTAGAATAGTGAATTTGTAAATCAAAACTAAGTTATTAGTTTGAAGTTTTTTACTTTATAATATCGACTTCTGATTTTAGAAATGACAATTTGAAAATCAGATCTAAGTTAATAGTTTGACGTTCTTTACTTCAAAATAGCTAAGTCTTATTTTAGAATAGTGAATTTGGAAATCAGAACTAAGTTATTAGTTTGAAGTTCTTTACTTTGAAATATCTACTTCTTTTCTAAGAAATGACAATTTGAAAATCAGATCTAAGTTAATAGTGTGACGTTCTTTACTTCAAAATAGATAAGTCTTATTTTAGAATACTGTATTTGTAAATCAAAACTAAGTGTTTAGTTTGAAGTTCTATATTTGAAAATATCTGCTTCAGATTTTAGAAATGACAATTTGAAAATTAGATCTAAGTTAATAGTTTGACGTTCTTTACTTCAAAATGACTAATGCCCGTTTTCACCAACATTTAATTAAGAATTCCTTAGTAAAGAATTCTTAACGCTAGGTATTCCATAAAGTGAAATTTGCATTTCACCAACATAAGAGTTTCTTAACCAGCAGTTCTTTTGCTAGGTATTCTTTAAGGAGGACAAATGAACTAATGAGGGTCATAAATGTCATATTTGAATTTGTAGGTTATATTTAATGGCGGCATTACGGTTGTGTATTATTATTATGTAGTTAATTTTGTTAATTATGAAGCAGGTACTGTAAAGGATTATATAAACCGGTAATATGTGGTGTATATGTGGTTATAAGATAACAATGTGAATCCTCAAGTGATGGCAACTGCACTCTTCAAAAATATAACAAGTAACGACCATGTTAAATAAATAAACCATAAATTGTTAATATTACATTTATTATTTCTTAATATAAAATAAAAATAAACTTGACAAATATGTAATTAATAAACTATAAAAACACACAGAAGTTATGGTGGATTAAAATAATTATTTACAATAATGTCTCGCGTTCCACCATATCTTGCATTATTTTGAATTTCTGCAGTCACTTGACCATTCTCGATCAAGTGATTTAATTCCCTCAACTTCATTTGGTGGAATTGGAATCGAACTGTTTTGAAAAATAGCAGAGTCGTGAGTTGAGCCTGGCCAACGGCATACTATGTCAAGAATTTTTAGGTCAGCCGAAGACAGAGTTTGAACATTTAATGAAAAGTAACCTTTTCTCTTACTGAATATTTCTGCATTAGGACCTCCTTTAAAAATATTATGTAAAAAATGCCTAAAGTAGGTACAATATAATAATGTAATATATAATGAAGTTACCTGGAGATTGCAATTTAATGTGTGTACAATCGATTGTTGCTAACACATTTGGAAAACCACATATTTGGTAGTAATTTATGGGCGATACTGATTGATTTCTAAAATAATAATAATAATACCCAAAATAATATAATATGCACATTTATAAATATGTAAGTACTATATTTATTTATAATTACCTATCATCGATAAACTCCAGGGATCCTTCTATTAATCGTAAAACCTCCAAAACAGTTTGTTTTCTTAACCGAAATCTTGCGGCAAATTCCACTTCATTGAAACTATCAAAATAATTTGCCCGCTTTTAATGGTTCTGAAGTGTACAACTTCATTATCTGATGAATCATCATATCTTTCTATTTTATCAAAAAGTCGAATAGCATCCATGGCTAGAGAAGAGTGTAGAATAATGCACGACTATTCAAAATCAACAAGCACAAACACTAATTTATAACCTATAAATAGTATAATACAACCGCTAAAGAATACCTAACAGTTTAGGGGTCGGTAAATCGGATCCCTAAGGTTAGGGATTTCTTAATACCACTAAGGAATTCTTAGCGCTTGGTGAAAACCAAATTTGACATAAGAGTTTCTTATCTCAAGTTAAGAAACTCTTAACGTTAGGAATTTGTTGGTGAAAACGGGCATAAGTCTTATTTTAGACTAGTGAATTTGTAAATCAAAACTAAGTTATTAGTTTAAAGTTTTTTATTTCAAATTTACTAATTCGGATATTATTAATGTAAACTTCGCAATGAAATCTAAGGTTGTAGTTTAAAGTTCTTTACTTGAAAATATCTACTTCTGATTTTAAAAATGATAATTTGAAAATCAGATATAAGTTAATAGTTTGACGTTCTTTACTTCTAAAGAACTAAGTCTTATTTTAGTATAGTGAATTTGTAATTTAAAACTAAGTTATTAGTATAAAGTTCTTCACTTGAAAAAAACTACTACTGATTTTAGAAATGACAATTTGAAAATCAGATCCAAGTTAATAGTTTGACGTTCTTTACTTCAAAATAACTAAGTCTTATTTTAGAATACTCAATTTGTAAATCAAGGCTAAGTTATTAGTTTAAAGTTGTTTACTTGAAAATAACTACTTCTGATTTTAGAAATAAGAATTTGAAAATCAGATCTAAGTTAATAGTTTGACGTTCTTTACTTCAAAACAACTAAGTCTTATTTTAGTATAGTGAATTTGTAAACCAAAACTAAGTTGTTAGTATGAAGTTCTTCACTTGAAAAAAACTACCACTGATTTTGGAAATGACAATTTGAAATTCAGATCTAAATTAACAGTTTGACGTTCTTTACTTTAAAATAACTAAGTCTTATTTTAGAGTACTCAATTTGTAAATCAAGGCTAAGTTATTAGTTTAAAGTTCTTTACTTAAAAATATCTACTTCTTGTTTTAGAAATGAAATTTTGAAAATCAGATCTAAGTTAATAGTTTGACGTTCTTTACTTCTAAATAACTAAGTCTTATTTTAGTATAGTGAATTTGTAAACCAAAACTAAGTTGTTAGTATGAAGTTCTTCACTTGAAAAAAACTACCACTGATTTTAGAAATGACAATTTGAAAATCAGATCTAAATTAACAGTTTGACGTTCTTTACTTTAAAGTAACTAAGTCTTATTTCAGACTAGTAAATTTCTAAATTAAAACTAAGTTATTAGTTTGAAGTTCTTTACTTGAAAATATCTACTACTGATTTTAGAAATGACAATTTGCAAATCAGATCTAAGTTAAAATTTTAACGTTCTTTACATCGAAATAACTAAATTTTACTTTAGAATAGTTAATTTGTAAATCAAAACTAAGTTATTAGTTTGAAGTTCTTTACTTGAAAATATCTACTTCTGATTTTAGAAATGACAATTTGAAAATCAGATCTAAGTTAATAGTTTGACGTTCTTTACTTCAAAACAACTAAGTCTTATTTTAGTATAGGGAATTTGTAAATCAAAACTAAGTTATTAGTATGAAGTTGTTTACTTGAAACAAACTACCACTGATTTTAGAAATAACATTTTGAAAAGCAGATCTAAGTTAGGTGTTTGACGTTCTTTACTTTAAAGTAACTAAGTCTTATTTTAGACTAGTGAATTTGTAAATTAAAACTAAGTTATTAGTTTAAAGTTTTTTACTTCAAATTTACTAATTCGGATCTTAGTAATGTAAATTTGGTAATCAAATCTAAGGTTGTAGCTTGAAGTTCTTTACTTTGAAATATCTACTTCTGATTAAAAAATTACAATTTGAAAATCAGATCTAAGTTAACAGTTTGACGTTCTTTACTTCAAAATAACTAAGTCTTATTTTAGAAATATCAATTTGTAAATCAAAGCTAAGTCATTAGTTTGAAGGTCTTTACTTGAAAATATTTACTTCTGATTTTAGAAATGACAATTTGAAAATCAGATCTAAGTTAATAGTTTGACGTTCTTTACTTCTAAATAACTAAGTCTTATTTTAGTATAGTGAATTTGTAAATCAAAACTAAGTTATTAGTTTAAAGATCTTTACTTGAAAATATCTGCTTTAGATTTTAGAAATGACAATTTGAAAATCAGATCTAAGTTAATAGTTTGACGTTCTTTACTTCAAAATAACTAAGTCTTATTTTAGAATACTCAATTTGAAATTCAAGGCTAAGTTATTAGTTTAAAGTTCTTTACTTGAAAATATCTACTTCTTGTTTTAGAAATGACAATTTGAAAATCAGATCTAAGTTAACAGTTTGACGTTCTTTACTTCTAAATAACTAAGTCTAATTTTAGTATAGTGAATTTGTAATTTAAAACTAAGTTATTAGTATGAAGTTCTTCACTTGAAAAAAACTACCACTGATTTTAGAAATGACAATTTGAAAATCAGATCTAAGTTAATAGTTTGACGTTCTTTACTTTAAAATAACTAAGTCTTATTTTAGAATACTCAATTTGTAAATCAAGGCTAAGTTATTAGTTTAAAGTTGTTTACTTGAAAATTACTACTTCTGATTTTAGAAATGACAATTTGAAAATCAAATCTAAGTTAATAGTTTGACGTTCTTTACTTCAAAACAGCTAAGTCTTATTTTAGTATAGTGAATTTGTAATTTAAAACGAAGTTATTAGTTTGAAATTCTTTACTTGAAAATATCTACTACTGATTTTAGAAATGACAATTTGAAAATCAGATCTAAGTTAATAGTTTGACGTTCTTTACTTCAAAATAACTAAGTCTTATTTTAGAATACTCAATTTGTAAATCAAGGCTAAGTTATTAGTTTAAAGTTGTTTACTTGAAAATATCTACTTCTTGTTTTAGAAATGACAATTTGAAAATCAGATCTAAGTTAATAGTTTGACGTTCTTCACTTCTAAATAACTAAGTCTTATTTTAGTATAGTGAATTTGTAATTTAAAACAAAGTTATTAGTTTGAAGTTCTTTACTTTAAAATATCTACTACTGATTTTAGAAATGACAATTTGAAAATCAGAACTAAGTTAACAGTTTGACGTTCTTTACTTTAAAATAACTAAGTCTTCTTTTAGACTAGTGAATTTGTAAATTAAAACTAAGTTATTAGTATGAAGTTCTTCACTTGAAAAAAACTACCACTGATTTTAGAAATGACAATTTGAAAATCAGATCTAAGTTAATAGTTTGACGTTCTTTACTTCAAAATAAATAAGTCTTATTTTAGAATACTCAATTTGTAAATCAAGGCTAAGTTATTAGTTTAAAGTTGTTTACTTGAAAATATCTACTTCTGATTTTAGAAATGACAATTTGAAAATCAGATCTAAGTTAATAGTTTTACGATCTTTACTTCAAAACAACTAAGTCCTATTTTAGTATAGTGAATTTGTAAACCAAAACTAAGTTGTTAGTATGAAGTTCTTCACTTGAAAAAAACTACCACTGATTTTAGAAATGACAATTTGAAAATCAGATCTAAGTTAATAGTTTGACGTTCTTTACTTCAAAACAACTAATTCTTATTTTAGTATAGTGAATTTGTAAATCAAAACTAAGTTATTAGTATGAAGTTGTTTACTTGAAACAAACTACCACTGATTTTAGAAATAACATTTTGAAAAGCAGATCTAAGTTAGGTGTTTGACGTTCTTTACTTTAAAGTAACTAAGTCTTATTTTAGACTAGTGAATTTGTAAATTAAAACTAAGTTATTAGTTTAAAGTTTTTTACTTCAAATTTACTAATTCGGATCTTAGTAATGTAAATTTGGTAATCAAATCTAAGGTTGTAGCTTGAAGTTCTTTACTTTGAAATATCTACTTCTGATTAAAAAATTACAATTTGAAAATCAGATCTAAGTTAACAGTTTGACGTTCTTTACTTCAAAATAACTAAGTCTTATTTTAGAAATATCAATTTGTAAATCAAAGCTAAGTCATTAGTTTGAAGGTCTTTACTTGAAAATATTTACTTCTGATTTTAGAAATGACAATTTGAAAATCAGATCTAAGTTAATAGTTTGACGTTCTTTACTTCTAAATAACTAAGTCTTATTTTAGTATAGTGAATTTGTAAATCAAAACTAAGTTATTAGTTTAAAGATCTTTACTTGAAAATATCTGCTTTAGATTTTAGAAATGACAATTTGAAAATCAGATCTAAGTTAATAGTTTGACGTTCTTTACTTCAAAATAACTAAGTCTTATTTTAGAATACTCAATTTGTAAATCAAGGCTAAGTTATTAGTTTAAAGTTGTTTACTTGAAAATATCTACTTCTTGTTTTAGAAATGACAATTTGAAAATCAGATCTAAGTTAATAGTTTGACGTTCTTCACTTCTAAATAACTAAGTCTTATTTTAGTATAGTGAATTTGTAATTTAAAACAAAGTTATTAGTTTGAAGTTCTTTACTTTAAAATATCTACTACTGATTTTAGAAATGACAATTTGAAAATCAGATCTAAGTTAACAGTTTGACGTTCTTTACTTTAAAATAACTAAGTCTTCTTTTAGACTAGTGAATTTGTAAATTAAAACTAAGTTATTAGTATGAAGTTCTTCACTTGAAAAAAACTACCACTGATTTTAGAAATGACAATTTGAAAATCAGATCTAAGTTAATAGTTTGACGTTCTTTACTTCAAAATAAATAAGTCTTATTTTAGAATACTCAATTTGTAAATCAAGGCTAAGTTATTAGTTTAAAGTTGTTTACTTGAAAATATCTACTTCTGATTTTAGAAATGACAATTTGAAAATCAGATCTAAGTTAATAGTTTTACGATCTTTACTTCAAAACAACTAAGTCCTATTTTAGTATAGTGAATTTGTAAACCAAAACTAAGTTATTAGTATGAAGTTCTTCACTTGAAAAAAACTACCACTGATTTTAGAAATGACAATTTGAAAATCAGATCTAAGTTAATAGTTTGACGTTCTTTACTTCAAAATAACTAAGTCTTATTTTAGAATACTCAATTTGTAAATCAAGGCTAAGTTATTAGTTTAAAGTTCTGTACTTGAAACTATCTACTTCTTGTTTTAGAAATGACAAGTTGAAAATCAGATCTAAGTTAATAGTTTGACGTTCTTTACTTCTAAATAACTAAGTCTTATTTTAGAATAGTGAATTTGTAATTTAAAACTAAGTTATTAGTATGAAGTTCTTCACTTGAAAAAAACTACCACTGATTTTAGAAATGACAATTTGAAAATCAGATCTAAGTTAATAGTTTGACGTTCTTTACTTCAAAATAACTAAGCCTTATTTTAGAATACTCAATTTGTAAATCAAGGCTAAGTTATTAGTTTAAAGTTGTTTACTTGAAAATATCTACTTCTGATTTTAGAAATGACAATTTGAAAATCAGTTCTAAGTTAATAGTTTGACGTTCTTTACTCCAAAACAACTAAGTCTTATTTTAGTATAGTGAATTTGTAAACCAAAACTAAGTTATTAGTATGAAGTTCTTCACTTGAAAAAAACTACCACTGATTTTAGAAATGACAATTTGAAAATCAGATCTAAGTTAATAGTTTGACGTTCTTTACTTCAAAATAACTAAGTCTTATTTTAGAAAACTCAATTTGTAAATCGAGGCTAAGTTATTAGTTTAAAGTTCTTTACTTGAAAATATCTACTTCTTGTTTTAGAAATGACAATTTGAAAATCAGATCTAAGTTAGTAGTTTGACGTTCCTTACTTCAAAATAACTAAGTCTTATTTTATAATACTCAATTTGTAAATCAAGGCTAAGTTCTTAGTTTAAAGTTCTTTACTTGAAAATATCTACTTCTTGTTTTAGAAATGACAATTTGAAAATCAGATCTAAGTTAACAGTTTGACGTTCTTTACTTCTAAATAACTAAGTCTTATTTTAGTATAGTGTATTTGTAATTTAAAACTAAGTTATTAGTATGAACTTCTTCACTTGAAAAAAACTACCACTGATTTTAGAAATGACAATTTGAAAATCAGATCTAAGTTAATAGTTTGACGTTCTTTACTTTAAAATAATTAAGTCTTATTTTAGTATACTCAATTTGTAAATCAAGGCTAAGTTATTATTTGAAAGTTGTTTAGTTGAAAATATCTACTTCTGATTTTAGAAATGACAATTTGAAAATCAAATCTAAGTTAATAGTTTGACGTTCTTTACTTCAAAACAGCTAAGTCTTATTTTAGTATAGTGAATTTGTAATCTAAAACGAAGTTATTAGTTTGAAATTCTTTACTTGAAAATATCTACTACTGATTTTAGAAATGACAATTTGAAAATCAGATCTAAGTTAACAGTTTGACGTTCTTTACTTTAAAATAACTAAGTCTTATTTTAGACTAGTGAATTTGTAAGTTAAAACTAAGTTATTAGTAGGCAGTTCTTCACTTGAAAAAAACTACCACTGATTTTAGAAATGACAATTTGAAAATCAGATCTAAGTTAATAGTTTGACGTTCTTTACTTCAAAATAACTAAGTCTTATTTTAGAATACTCAATTAGTAAATCAAGGCTAAGTTATTAGTTTAAAGTTGTTTACTTGAAAATATCTACTTCTTGTTTTAGAAATGACAATTTGAAAATCAGATCTTAGTTAATAGTTTGACGTTCTTTACTTCTAAATAACTAAGTCTTATTTTAGTATAGTGACTTTGTAATTTAAAACAAAGTTATTAGTTTGAAGTTCTTTACTTTAAAATGTCTACTACTGATTTTAGAAATGACAATTTGAAAATCAGATTTAAGTTAACAGTTTGACGTTCTTTACTCCAAAACAACTAAGTCTTATTTTAGTATAGTGAATTTGTAAACCAAAACTAAGTTATTAGTATGTAGTTCTTCACTTGAAAAAAACTCTCACTGATTTTAGAAATGACAATTTGAAAATCAGATCTAAGTTAACAGTTTGACGTTCTTTACTTTAAAATAACTAAGTCTTATTTTAGACTAGTGAATTTGTAAACCAAAACTAAGTTATTAGTATGTAGTTCTTCACTTGAAAAAAACTCCCACTGATTTTAGAAATGACAATTTGAAAATCAGATCTAAGTTAACAGTTTGACGTTCTTTACTTCAAAATAACTAAGTCTTATTTTAGAATACTCAATTTGTAAATCAAGGCTAAGTTATTAGTTTAAAGTTGTTTACTTGAAAATATCTACTTCTGATTTTAGAAATGTCAATTTGAAAATCAGATCTAAGTTTATAGTTTGACGTTCTTTACTTCAAAACAACTAAGTCCTATTTTAGTATAGTGAATTTGTAAACCAAAACTAAGTTATTAGTATGAAGTTCTTCACTTGAAAAAAACTACCACTAATTTTAGAAATGACAATTTGAAAATCAGATCTAAGTTAATAGTTTGACGTTCTTTACTTCAAAATAACTAAGTCTTATTTTAGAATACTCAATTTGTAAATCAAGGCTAAGTTCTTATTTTAAAGTTATTTACTTGAAAATATCTACTTCTTGTTTTAGAAATGACAATTTGAAAATCAGATCTAAGTTAATAATTTGACGTTCTTTACTTCTAAATAACTAAGTCTTATTTTAGAATAGTGAATTTGTAATTTAAAACTAAGTTATTAGTATGAAGTTCTTCACTTGAAAAAAACTACCAATGATTTTAGAAATGACAATTTGAAAATCAGATCTAAGTTAATAGTTTGACGTTCTTTACTTCAAAATAACTAAGTCTAATTTTAGACTAGTGATTTTGTAAATCAAAACTAAGTTATTAGTTCAAAGTTTTTTATTTCAAATTTACTAATTCGGATCTTAGTAATGTAAATATCGAAATCAAATCTAAGGTTGTTGTTTGAAGTTCTTTTCTTGAAAATAACTACTACTGATTTTAGAAATGACAATTTGAAAATCAGATCTAAGTTAAAAGTTTGACGTACCTTACTTCAAAATAACTTAGTCTTATCTTAGAATAGTGAATTTGTAAATCAAAACTAAGTTATTAGTTTGTAGTTCTTTACTTGAAAATATCTACTTCTGATTTTAAAAAGGACAATTTGAAAATCAGATCTAAGTTAACTAATACAAATAAGTATTAGTTTGACGTTCTTTACTTCATAACAACTAGGTCTTATTTTAGTATAGTGAATTTGTAAATCAAAACTAAGTTATTAGTTTCAAGTTCTATACTTGAAAATATCAACTACTGATTTTAGAAATGACAATTTGAAAATCAGATCTAAGGTAATAGTTTGACGTTCTTTACTTCAAAATAACTATGTTTTATTTTAGAATAGAGAATTTGTAAATCAAAACTAAGTTATTAGTTTGAAGTTCTTTACTTTGAAATATCTACTTCTTTTTTAAGAAATGACAATTTGAAAATCAGATCTAAGTTAATAGAATGACGTTCTTTACTTCAAAATAGATAAGTCTTATTTTAGAATACTGTATTTGTAAATCAAAACAAAGTTGTTAGTTTGAAGTACTTTATTTGAAAATATCTGCTTCAGATTTTAGAAATGACAATTTGAAAATCAGATCTAAGTTAATAGTTTGACGTTCTTTACTTCAAACCTACTAAGTCTTATTTTAGACTAGTGAATGTGTAAATCAAAACTAAGTTATTAGTTTAAAGTTTTTTATTTCAAATTTACTAATTGGGATCTTAGTAATGTAAATATCGAAATCAAATCTAAGGTTGTAGTTTGAAGTACTTTACTTGAAAATATCTACATCTGATTTTAAAAATGATAATTTGAAAATCAGATGTAAGTTAATAGTTTGACGTTCTTTACTTCAATATAACAAAGTCTTATTTTAGTATAGTGAATTTGAAAATCAAGGCTAAGTTATTAGTTTAAAGTTCTTTACTTGAAAATATCTACTTCTAGTTTTAGAAATGACAATTTGAAAATTAGATCTAAGTTAATAGTTTGACGTTCTTTACTTCAAAATAACTAAGTCTTATTTTAGAATACTCAATTTGTAAATCAAGGCTAAGCTCTTAGTTTAAAGTTCTTTACTTGCAAATATCTACTTCTTGTTTTAGAAATGACAATTTGAAAATCAGATCTAAGTTAACAGTTTGACGTTCTTTACTTCTAAATAACTAAGTCTTATTTTAGTATAGTGAATTTGTAATTTAAAACTAAGTTATTAGTATGAAGTTCTTCACTTGAAAAAAACTACCACTGATTTTAGAAATGACAATTTGAAAATCAGATCTAAGTTAATAGTTTGACGTTCTTTACTTTAAAATAACTAAGTCTTATTTTAGAATACTCAATTTGTAAATCAAGGCTAAGTTATTAGTTTAAAGTTGTTTACTTGAAAATATCTACTTCTGATTTTAGAAATGACAATTTGAAAATCAAATCTAAGTTAAAAGTTTGACGTTCTTTACTTCAAAACAGCTAAGTCTTATTTTAGTATAGTGAATTTGTAATTTAAAACGAAGTTATTAGTTTGAAATTCTTTACTTGAAAATATCTACCAATGATTTTAGAAATGACAATTTGAAAATCAGATCTAAGTTAATAGTTTGACGTTCTTTACTTCAAAATAACTAAGTCTAATTTTAGACTAGTGATTTTGTAAATCAAAACTAAGTTATTAGTTCAAAGTTTTTTATTTCAAATTTACTAATTCGGATCTTAGTAATGTAAATATCGAAATCAAATCTAAGGTTGTTGTTTGAAGTTCTTTTCTTGAAAATAACTACTACTGATTTTAGAAATGACAATTTGAAAATCAGATCTAAGTTAAAAGTTTGACGTACCTTACTTCAAAATAACTTAGTCTTATCTTAGAATAGTGAATTTGTAAATCAAAACTAAGTTATTAGTTTGTAGTTCTTTACTTGAAAATATCTACTTCTGATTTTAAAAAGGACAATTTGAAAATCAGATCTAAGTTAACTAATACAAATAAGTATTAGTTTGACGTTCTTTACTTCATAACAACTAGGTCTTATTTTAGTATAGTGAATTTGTAAATCAAAACTAAGTTATTAGTTTCAAGTTCTATACTTGAAAATATCAACTACTGATTTTAGAAATGACAATTTGAAAATCAGATCTAAGGTAATAGTTTGACGTTCTTTACTTCAAAATAACTATGTTTTATTTTAGAATAGAGAATTTGTAAATCAAAACTAAGTTATTAGTTTGAAGTTCTTTACTTTGAAATATCTACTTCTTTTTTAAGAAATAACAATTTGAAAATCAGATCTAAGTTAATAGAATGACGTTCTTTACTTCAAAATAGATAAGTCTTATTTTAGAATACTCAATTTGTAAATCAAGGCTAAGCTCTTAGTTTAAAGTTCTTTACTTGCAAATATCTACTTCTTGTTTTAGAAATGACAATTTGAATATCAGATCTAAGTTAACAGTTTGACGTTCTTTACTTCTAAATAACTAAGTCTTATTTTAGTATAGTGAATTTGTAATTTAAAACTAAGTTATTAGTATGAAGTTCTTCACTTGAAAAAAACTACCACTGATTTTAGAAATGACAATTTGAAAATCAGATCTAAGTTAATAGTTTGACGTTCTTTACTTTAAAATAACTAAGTCTTATTTTAGAATACTCAATTTGTAAATCAAGGCTAAGTTATTAGTTTAAAGTTGTTTACTTGAAAATATCTACTTCTGATTTTAGAAATGACAATTTGAAAATCAAATCTAAGTTAAAAGTTTGACGTTCTTTACTTCAAAACAGCTAAGTCTTATTTTAGTATAGTGAATTTGTAATTTAAAACTAAGTTATTAGTTTGAAATTCTTTACTTGAAAATATCTACTACTGATTTTAGAAATGACAATTTGAAAATCAGATCTAAGTTAACAGTTTGACGTTCTTTACTTCAAAATAACTAAGTCTTATTTTAGAATACTCAATTTGTAAATCAAGGCTAAGTTATTAGTTTAAAGTTGTTTACTTGAAAATATCTACTTCTTGTTTTAGAAATGACAATTTGAAAATCAGATCTAAGTTAATAGTTTGACGTTCTTCACTTCTAAATAACTAAGTCTTATTTTAGTATAGTGAATTTGTAATTTAAAACAAAGTTATTAGTTTGAAGTTCTTTACTTTAAAATATCTACTGCTGATTTTAGAAATGACAATTTGAAAATCAGATCTAAGTTAACAGTTTGACGTTCTTTACTTTAAAATAACTAAGTCTTATTTTAGACTAGTGAATTTGTAAATTAAAACTAAGTTATTAGTATGACGTTCTTCACTTGAAAAAAACTACCACTGATTTTAGAAATGACAATTTGAAAAGCAGATCTAAGTTAATAGTTTGACGTTCTTTACTTCAAAATAACTAAGTCTTATTTTAGAATACTCAATTTGTAAATCAAGGCTAAGTTATTAGTTTATAGTTGATTACTTGAAAATATCTACTTCTGATTTTAGAAATGACAATTTGAAAATCAGATCTAAGTTAATAGTTTGACTTTTTTTACTTCAAAACAACTAAGTCCTATTTTAGTATAGTGAATTTGTAAACCAAAACTAAGTTATTAGTATGAAGTTCTTCACTTCAAAAAAACTACCACTGATTTTAGAAATGACAATTTGAAAATCAGATCTAAGTTAATAGTTTGACGTTCTATACTTCAAAATAACTAAGTCTTATTTTAGAATACTCAATTTGTAAATCAAGGCTAAGTTATTAGTTTAAAGATGTTTACTTGAAACTATCTACTTCTTGTTTTAGAAATGACAATTTGAAAATCAGATCTAAGTTAATAGTTTGACGTTATTTACTTCTAAATAACTAAGTCTTATTTTAGTATAGTGAATTTGTAATTTAAAACTAAGTTATTAGTATGAAGTTCTTCACTTGAAAAAAACTACCACTGATTTTAGAAATGACAATTTGAAAATCAGATCTAAGTTAATAGTTTGACGTTCTTTACTTCAAAATAACTAAGTCTTATTTTAGAATACTCAATTTGTAAATCAAGGCTAAGTTCTTAGTTTAAAGTTCTTTACTTGAAAATATCTACTTCTTGTTTTAGAAATGACAATTTGAAAATCAGATCTAAGTTAACAGTTTGACGTTCTTTACTTCTAAATAACTAAGTCTTATTTTAGTATAGTGTATTTGTAATTTAAAACTAAGTTATTAGTATGAAGTTCTTCACTTGAAAAACACTACCACTGATTTTGGAATTAACAATTTGAAAATCAGATTTAAGTTAATAGTTTGACGTTCTTTACTTTAAAATAACTAAGTCTTATTTTAGAATACTCAATTTGTAAATCAAGACTAAGTTAATAGTTTAAAGTTGTTTACTTGAAAATATCTACTTCTGATTTTAGAAATGACAATTTGAAAATCAAATCTAAGTTAATAGTTTGACGTTCTTTACTTCAAAACAACTAAGTCCTATTTTAGTATAGTGAATTTGTAAACCAAAACTAAGTTATTAGTATGAAGTTCTTCACTTGAAAAAAACTACCACTGATTTTAGAAATGACATTTTGAAAATCAGATCTAAGTTAATAGTTTGACGTTCTTTACTTCAAAATAACTAAGTCTTATTTTAGAATACTCAATTTGTAAATCAAGGCTAAGTTATTAGTTTAAAGATGTTTACTTGAAACTATCTACTTCTTGTTTTAGAAATGACAATTTGAAAATCAGATCTAAGTTAATAGTTTGACGTTATTTACTTCTAAATAACTAAGTCTTATTTTAGTATAGTGAATTTGTAATTTAAAACTAAGTTATTAGTATGAAGTTCTTCACTTGAAAAAAACTACCACTGATTTTAGAAATGACAATTTGAAAATCAGATCTAAGTTAATAGTTTGACGTTCTTTACTTCAAAATAACTAAGTCTTATTTTAGAATACTCAATTTGTAAATCAAGGCTAAGTTCTTAGTTTAAAGTTCTTTACTTGATAATATCTACTTCTTGTTTTAGAAATGACAATTTGAAAATCAGATCTAAGTTAACAGTTTGACGTTCTTTACTTCTAAATAACTAAGTCTTATTTTAGACTAGTGAATTTGTAAATTAAAACTAAGTTATTAGTACGAAGTGCTTCACTTGAAAAAAACTACCACTGATTTTAGAAATGACAATTTGAAAATCAGATCTAAGTTAATAGTTTGACGTTCTTTACTTCAAAATAACTAAGTCTTATTTTAGAATACTCAATTTGTAAATCAAGACTAAGTTAATAGTTTAAAGTTGTTTACTTGAAAATATCTACTACTGATTTTAGAAATGACAATTTGAAAATCAAATCTAAGTTAATAGTTTTACGTTCTTTACTTCAAAACAGCTAAGTATTAATTTAGTATAGTGAATTTGTAATTTAAAACAAAGTTATTAGTTTGAAATTCTTTACTTGAAAATATCTACTACTGATTTTAGAAATGACAATTTGAAAATCAGATCTAAGTTAACAGTTTGACGTTTTTTACTTTAAAATAACTAAGTCTTATTTTAGACTAGTGAATTTGTAAATTAAAACTAAGTTATTAGTAGGCAGTTCTTCACTTGAAAAAAACTACCACTGATTTTAGAAATGACAATTTGAAAATCAGATCTAAGTTAATAGTTTGACGTTCTTTACTTCAAAATAACTAAGTCTTATTTTATAATACTCAATTTGTAAATCAAGGCTAAGATCTTAGTTTAAAGTTCTTTACTTGAAAATATCTACTTCTTGTTTTAGAAATGACAATTTGAAAATCAGATCTAAGTTAACAGTTTGACGTTCTTTACTTCTAAATAACTAAGTCTTATTTTAGAATACTCAATTTGTAAATCAAGGCTAAGTTATTAGTTTAAAGATGTTTACTTGAAACTATCTACTTCTTGTTTTAGAAATGACAATTTGAAAATCAGATCTAAGTTAATAGTTTGACGTTATTTACTTCTAAATAACTAAGTCTTATTTTAGTATAGTGAATTTGTAATTTAAAACTAAGTTATTAGTATGAAGTTCTTCACTTGAAAAAAACTACCACTGATTTTAGAAATGACAATTTGAAAATCAGATCTAAGTTAATAGTTTGACGTTCTTTACTTCAAAATAACTAAGTCTTATTTTAGAATACTCAATTTGTAAATCAAGGCTAAGTTCTTAGTTTAAAGTTCTTTACTTGATAATATCTACTTCTTGTTTTAGAAATGACAATTTGAAAATCAGATCTAAGTTAACAGTTTGACGTTCTTTACTTCTAAATAACTAAGTCTTATTTTAGACTAGTGAATTTGTAAATTAAAACTAAGTTATTAGTACGAAGTGCTTCACTTGAAAAAAACTACCACTGATTTTAGAAATGACAATTTGAAAATCAGATCTAAGTTAATAGTTTGACGTTCTTTACTTCAAAATAACTAAGTCTTATTTTAGAATACTCAATTTGTAAATCAAGACTAAGTTAATAGTTTAAAGTTGTTTACTTGAAAATATCTACTACTGATTTTAGAAATGACAATTTGAAAATCAAATCTAAGTTAATAGTTTTACGTTCTTTACTTCAAAACAGCTAAGTATTAATTTAGTATAGTGAATTTGTAATTTAAAACAAAGTTATTAGTTTGAAATTCTTTACTTGAAAATATCTACTACTGATTTTAGAAATGACAATTTGAAAATCAGATCTAAGTTAACAGTTTGACGTTTTTTACTTTAAAATAACTAAGTCTTATTTTAAACTAGTGAATTTGTAAATTAAAACTAAGTTATTAGTAGGCAGTTCTTCACTTGAAAAAAACTACCACTGATTTTAGAAATGACAATTTGAAAATCAGATCTAAGTTAATAGTTTGACGTTCTTTACTTCAAAATAACTAAGTCTTATTTTAGAAAACTCAATTTGTAAATCAAGGCTAAGTTATTAGTTTAAAGTTGTTTACTTGAAAATATCTACTTCTTGTTTTAGTAATGACAATTTGAAAATCAGATCTAAGTTAATAGTTTGACGTTCTTTACTTCTAAATAACTAAGTCTTATTTTAGTATAGTGAATTTGTAATTTAAAACAAAGTTATTAGTTTGAAGTTCTTTACTTTAAAATATCTACTACTGATTTTAGAAATGACAATTTGAAAATCAGATCTAAGTTAACAGTTTGACGTTTTTTACTTTAAAATAACTAAGTCTTATTTTAGACTAGTGAATTTGTAAATTAAAACTAAGTTATTAGTATGAAGTTCTTCACTTGAAAAAAACTACCACTGATTTTAGAAATGACAATTTGAAAATCAGATCTAAGTTAATAGTTTGATGTTCTTTACTTCAAAATAACTAAGTCTTATTTTAGAATACTCAATTTGTAAATCAAGGCTAAGTAATTAGTTTAAAGTTGTTTACTTGAAAATATCTACTTCTGATTTTAGAAATGACAATTTGAAAATCAGATCTAAGTTAACAGTTTGACGTTCTTTACTTTAAAATAACTAAGTCTTATTTTAGACTAGTGAATTTGTAAATTAAAACTAAGTTATTAGTATGAAGTTCTTCACTTGAAAAAAAAAACCACTGATTTTAGAAATGACAATTTGAAAATCAGATCTAAGTTAATAGTTTGACGTTCTTTACTTCAAAATAACTAAGTCTTATTTTAGAATACTCAATTTGTAAATCAAGGCTAAGTTCTTAGTTTAAAGTTATTTACTTGAAAATATCTACTTCTTGTTTTAGAAATGACAATTTGAAAATCAGATCTAAGTTAATAATTTGACGTTCTTTACTTCTAAATAACTAAGTCTTATTTTAGAATAGTGAATTTGTAATTTAAAACTAAGTTATTAGTATGAAGTTCTTCACTTGAAAAAAACTACCAATGATTTTAGAAATGACAATTTGAAAATCAGATCTAAGTTAATAGTTTGACGTTCTTTACTTCAAAATAGATAAGTCTTATTTTAGAATGCTGTATTTGTAAATCGCCACTAAGTTGTTAGTTTGAAGTTTTTTATTTGAAAATATCTGCTTCAGATTTTAGAACTGACAATTTGAAAATTAGATCTAAGTTAATAGTTTGACGTTCTTTACTTCAAACCAACTAAGTCTTATTTTAGTATAGTGAATTTGTAAATCAAAACTAAGTTATTAGTATGAAGTTCTTTACTTGATAAAAACTACTACTGATTTTAGCATAGACAATTTGAAAATCAGATCTAAGTTAATAGTTTGACGTTCTTTACTTCAAAATAACTAAGTCTAATTTTAGACTAGTGATTTTGTAAATCAAAACTAAGTTATTAGTTTAAAGTTTTTTATTTCAAATTTACTAATTCGGATCTTAGTAATGTAAATATCGAAATCAAATCTAAGGTTGTTGTTTGAAGTTCTTTACTTGAAAATAACTACTACTGATTTTAGAAATGACAATTTGAAAATCAGATCTAAGTTAAAAGTTTGACGTACCTTACTTCAAAATAACTTAGTCTTATCTTAGAATAGTGAATTTGTAAATCAAAACTAAGTTATTAGTTTGTAGTTCTTTACTTGAAAATATTTACTTCTGATTTTAAAAATGACAATTTGAAAATCAGATCTAAGTTAATAGTTTGACGTTTTTTACTCCAAAACAAGTAAGTCTTATTTTAGTATAGTGAATTTGTAAACCAAAACTAAGTTATTAGTATGAAATTCTTCACTTGAAAAACACTACCACTGATTTTAGAAATGACAATTTGAAAATCAGATCTAAGTTAATAGTTTGACGTTCTTTACTTCAAAATACCTAAGTCTTATTTTAGAATACTCAATTTGTAAATCAAGGCTAAGTTATTAGTTTAAAGTTCTTTACTTGAAAATATCTACTTCTTGTTTTAGAAATGACAATTTGAAAATCAGATCTAAGTTAATAGTTTGACGTTCCTTACTTCAAAATAACTAAGTCTTATTTTATAATACTCAATTTGTAAATCAAGGCTAAGATCTTAGTTTAAAGTTCTTTACTTGAAAATATCTACTTCTTGTTTTAGAAATGACAATTTGAAAATCAGATCTAAGTTAACAGTTTGACGTTCTTTACTTCTAAATAACTAAGTCTTATTTTAGAATACTCAATTTGTAAATCAAGGCTAAGTTATTAGTTTAAAGATGTTTACTTGAAACTATCTACTTCTTGTTTTAGAAATGACAATTTGAAAATCAGATCTAAGTTAATAGTTTGACGTTATTTACTTCTAAATAACTAAGTCTTATTTTAGTATAGTGAATTTGTAATTTAAAACTAAGTTATTAGTATGAAGTTCTTCACTTGAAAAAAACTACCACTGATTTTAGAAATGACAATTTGAAAATCAGATCTAAGTTAATAGTTTGACGTTCTTTACTTCAAAATAACTAAGTCTTATTTTAGAATACTCAATTTGTAAATCAAGGCTAAGTTCTTAGTTTAAAGTTCTTTACTTGATAATATCTACTTCTTGTTTTAGAAATGACAATTTGAAAATCAGATCTAAGTTAACAGTTTGACGTTCTTTACTTCTAAATAACTAAGTCTTATTTTAGACTAGTGAATTTGTAAATTAAAACTAAGTTATTAGTACGAAGTGCTTCACTTGAAAAAAACTACCACTGATTTTAGAAATGACAATTTGAAAATCAGATCTAAGTTAATAGTTTGACGTTCTTTACTTCAAAATAACTAAGTCTTATTTTAGAATACTCAATTTGTAAATCAAGACTAAGTTAATAGTTTAAAGTTGTTTACTTGAAAATATCTACTACTGATTTTAGAAATGACAATTTGAAAATCAAATCTAAGTTAATAGTTTTACGTTCTTTACTTCAAAACAGCTAAGTATTAATTTAGTATAGTGAATTTGTAATTTAAAACAAAGTTATTAGTTTGAAATTCTTTACTTGAAAATATCTACTACTGATTTTAGAAATGACAATTTGAAAATCAGATCTAAGTTAACAGTTTGACGTTTTTTACTTTAAAATAACTAAGTCTTATTTTAGACTAGTGAATTTGTAAATTAAAACTAAGTTATTAGTAGGCAGTTCTTCACTTGAAAAAAACTACCACTGATTTTAGAAATGACAATTTGAAAATCAGATCTAAGTTAATAGTTTGACGTTCTTTACTTCAAAATAACTAAGTCTTATTTTAGAAAACTCAATTTGTAAATCAAGGCTAAGTTATTAGTTTAAAGTTGTTTACTTGAAAATATCTACTTCTTGTTTTAGTAATGACAATTTGAAAATCAGATCTAAGTTAATAGTTTGACGTTCTTTACTTCTAAATAACTAAGTCTTATTTTAGTATAGTGAATTTGTAATTTAAAACAAAGTTATTAGTTTGAAGTTCTTTACTTTAAAATATCTACTACTGATTTTAGAAATGACAATTTGAAAATCAGATCTAAGTTAACAGTTTGACGTTTTTTACTTTAAAATAACTAAGTCTTATTTTAGACTAGTGAATTTGTAAATTAAAACTAAGTTATTAGTATGAAGTTCTTCACTTGAAAAAAACTACCACTGATTTTAGAAATGACAATTTGAAAATCAGATCTAAGTTAATAGTTTGATGTTCTTTACTTCAAAATAACTAAGTCTTATTTTAGAATACTCAATTTGTAAATCAAGGCTAAGTAATTAGTTTAAAGTTGTTTACTTGAAAATATCTACTTCTGATTTTAGAAATGACAATTTGAAAATCAGATCTAAGTTAATAGTTTGACGATCTTTACTTCAAAACAACTAAGTCCTATTTTAGTATAGTGAATTTGTAAACCAAAACTAAGTTATTAGTATGAAGTTCTTCACTTGAAAAAAACTACTTCTGATTTAAGAAATGACAATTTGAAAATCAGATCTAAGTTAATAGTTTGACGTTCTTTACTTCAAAATAACTAAGTCTTATTTTAGAATACTCAATTTGTAAATCAAGGCTAAGTTATTAGTTTAAAGTTCTTTACTTGAAACTATATACTTCTTGTTTTAGAAATGACAATTTGAAAATCAGATCTAAGTTAATAGTTTGACGTTCTTTACTTCTAAATAACTAAGTCTTATTTTAGAATAGTGAATTTGTAATTTAAAACTAAGTTATTAGTATGAAGTTCTTCACTTGAAAAAAACTACCACTGATTTTAGAAATGACAATTTGAAAATCAGATCTAAGTTAATAGTTTGACGTTCTTTACTTCAAAATAACTAAGTCTTATTTTAGAATACTCAATTTGTAAATCAAGGCTAAGTAATTAGTTTAAAGTTGTTTACTTGAAAATATCTACTTCTGATTTTAGAAATGACAATTTGAAAATCAGATCTAAGTTAATAGTTTGACGATCTTTACTTCAAAACAACTAAGTCCTATTTTAGTATAGTGAATTTGTAAACCAAAACTAAGTTATTAGTATGAAGTTCTTCACTTGAAAAAAACTACTACTGATTTTAGAAATGACAATTTGAAAATCAGATTTAAGTTAACAGTTTGACGTTCTTTACTCCAAAACAACTAAGTCTTATTTTAGTATAGTGAATTTGTAAACCAAAACTAAGTTATTAGTATGAAGTTCTTCACTTGAAAAAAACTCCCACTGATTTTAGAAATGACAATTTGAAAATCAGATCTAAGTTAACAGTTTGACGTTCTTTACTTTAAAATAACTAAGTCTTATTTTAGACTAGTGAATTTGTAAATTAAAACTAAGTTATTAGTATGAAGTTCTTCACTTGAAAAAAAAAACCACTGATTTTAGAAATGACAATTTGAAAATCAGATCTAAGTTAATAGTTTGACGTTCTTTACTTCAAAATAACTAAGTCTTATTTTAGAATACTCAATTTGTAAATCAAGGCTAAGTTCTTAGTTTAAAGTTATTTACTTGAAAATATCTACTTCTTGTTTTAGAAATGACAATTTGAAAATCAGATCTAAGTTAATAATTTGACGTTCTTTACTTCTAAATAACTAAGTCTTATTTTAGAATAGTGAATTTGTAATTTAAAACTAAGTTATTAGTATGAAGTTCTTCACTTGAAAAAAACTACCAATGATTTTAGAAATGACAATTTGAAAATCAGATCTAAGTTAATAGTTTGACGTTCTTTACTTCAAAATAGATAAGTCTTATTTTAGAATGCTGTATTTGTAAATCGCCACTAAGTTGTTAGTTTGAAGTTTTTTATTTGAAAATATCTGCTTCAGATTTTAGAACTGACAATTTGAAAATTAGATCTAAGTTAATAGTTTGACGTTCTTTACTTCAAACCAACTAAGTCTTATTTTAGTATAGTGAATTTGTAAATCAAAACTAAGTTATTAGTATGAAGTTCTTTACTTGATAAAAACTACTACTGATTTTAGCATAGACAATTTGAAAATCAGATCTAAGTTAATAGTTTGACGTTCTTTACTTCAAAATAACTAAGTCTAATTTTAGACTAGTGATTTTGTAAATCAAAACTAAGTTATTAGTTTAAAGTTTTTTATTTCAAATTTACTAATTCGGATCTTAGTAATGTAAATATCGAAATCAAATCTAAGGTTGTTGTTTGAAGTTCTTTACTTGAAAATAACTACTACTGATTTTAGAAATGACAATTTGAAAATCAGATCTAAGTTAAAAGTTTGACGTACCTTACTTCAAAATAACTTAGTCTTATCTTAGAATAGTGAATTTGTAAATCAAAACTAAGTTATTAGTTTGTAGTTCTTTACTTGAAAATATTTACTTCTGATTTTAAAAATGACAATTTGAAAATCAGATCTAAGTTAATAGTTTGACGTTTTTTACTCCAAAACAAGTAAGTCTTATTTTAGTATAGTGAATTTGTAAACCAAAACTAAGTTATTAGTATGAAATTCTTCACTTGAAAAACACTACCACTGATTTTAGAAATGACAATTTGAAAATCAGATCTAAGTTAATAGTTTGACGTTCTTTACTTCAAAATACCTAAGTCTTATTTTAGAATACTCAATTTGTAAATCAAGGCTAAGTTATTAGTTTAAAGTTCTTTACTTGAAAATATCTACTTCTTGTTTTAGAAATGACAATTTGAAAATCAGATCTAAGTTAATAGTTTGACGTTCCTTACTTCAAAATAACTAAGTCTTATTTTATAATACTCAATTTGTAAATCAAGGCTAAGATCTTAGTTTAAAGTTCTTTACTTGAAAATATCTACTTCTTGTTTTAGAAATGACAATTTGAAAATCAGATCTAAGTTAACAGTTTGACGTTCTTTACTTCTAAATAACTAAGTCTTATTTTAGTATAGTGTATTTGTAATTTAAAACTAAGTTATTAGTATGAACTTCTTCACTTGAAAAAAACTACCACTGATTTTAGAAATGACAATTTGAAAATCAGATCTAAGTTAATAGTTTGACGTTCTTTACTTTAAAATAACTAAGTCTTATTTTAGTATACTCAATTTGTAAATCAAGGCTAAGTTATTATTTGAAAGTTGTTTACTTGAAAATATCTACTTCTGATTTTAGAAATGACAATTTGAAAATCAAATCTAAGTTAATAGTTTGACGTTCTTTACTTCAAGACAGCTAAGTCTTATTTTAGTATAGTGAATTTGTAATTTAAAACGAAGTTATTAGTTTGAAATTCTTTACTTGAAAATATCTACAACTGATTTTATAAATGACAATTTGAAAATCAGATCTAAGTTAACAGTTTGACGTTCTTTACTTTAAAATAACTAAGTCTTATTTTAACCTAGTGAATTTGTCAGTTAAAACTAAGTTATTAGTAGGCAGTTCTTCACTTGAAAAAAACTACCACTGATTTTAGAAATGACAATTTGAAAATCAGATCTAAGTTAATAGTTTGACGTTCTTTACTTCAAAATAACTAAGTCTTATTTTAGAATACTCAATTAGTAAATCAAGGCTAAGTTATTAGTTTAAAGTTGTTTACTTGAAAATATCTACTTCTTGTTTTAGAAATGACAATTTGAAAATCAGATCTAAGTTAATAGTTTGACGTTCTTTACTTCTAAATAACTAAGTCTTATTTTAGTATAGTGAATTTGTAATTTAAAACAAAGTTATTAGTTTGAAGTTCTTTACTTTAAAATGTCTACTACTGATTTTAGAAATGACAATTTGAAAATCAGATTTAAGTTAACAGTTTGACGTTCTTTACTCCAAAACAACTAAGTCTTATTTTAGTATAGTGAATTTGTAAACCAAAACTAAGTTATTAGTATGAAGTTCTTCACTTGAAAAAAACTCCCACTGATTTTAGAAATGACAATTTGAAAATCAGATCTAACTTAACAGTTTGACGTTCTTTACTTTAAAATAACTAAGTCTTATTTTAGACTAGTGAATTTGTAAATTAAAACTAAGTTATTAGTATGAAGTTCTTCACTTGAAAAAAAAAACCACTGATTTTAGAAATGACAATTTGAAAATCAGATCTAAGTTAATAATTTGACGTTCTTTACTTCTAAATAACTAAGTCTTATTTTAGAATAGTGAATTTGTAATTTAAAACTAAGTTATTAGTATGAAGTTCTTCACTTGAAAAAAACTACCAATGATTTTAGAAATGACAATTTGAAAATCAGATCTAAGTTAATAGTTTGACGTTCTTTACTTCAAAATAGATAAGTCTTATTTTAGAATGCTGTATTTGTAAATCTCCACTAAGTTGTTAGTTTGAAGTTTTTTATTTGAAAATATCTGCTTCAGATTTTAGAACTGACAATTTGAAAATTAGATCTAAGTTAATAGTTTGACGTTCTTTACTTCAAACCAACTAAGTTTATTTTAGTATAGTGAATTTGTAAATCAAAACTAAGTTATTAGTATGAAGTTCTTTACTTAATAAAAACTACTACTGATTTTAGCATAGACAATTTGAAAATCAGATCTAAGTTAATAGTTTGACGTTCTTTACTTCAAAATAACTAAGTCTAATTTTAGACTAGTGATTTTGTAAATCAAAACTAAGTTATTAGTTTAAAGTTTTTTATTTCAAATTTACTAATTCGGATCTTAGTAATGTAAATATCGAAATCAAATCTAAGGTTGTTGTTTGAAGTTCTTTACTTGAAAATAACTACTACTGATTTTAGAAATGACAATTTGAAAATCAGATCTAAGTAAAAGTTTGACGTACCTTACTTCAAAATAACTTAGTCTTATCTTAGAATAGTGAATTTGTAAATCAAAATTAATTTATTAGTTTGTAGTTCTTTACTTGAAAATATTTACTTCTGATTTTAAAAATGACAATTTGAAAATCAGATCTAAGTTAATGGTTTGACGTTCTTTACTTCATAACAACTCAGTCTTATTTTAGTATGGTGAATTTGTAAACCAAAACTAAGTTATTAGTATGAAGTTCTTCACTTGAAAAAAACTACCACTGATTTTATAAATGACAATTTGAAAATCAGATCTAAGTTAATAGTTTGACGTTCTTTACTTCAATATAACTAAGTCTTATTTTAGTATAGTGAATTTGTAAATCAAAGCTAAGCTATTAATTTGAAGTTCTTTACTTGAACATATCTACTTCTGATTTTAGAAATAACAATTTGAAAATCTGGTCTAAGTTAATAGTATGACGTTTTTTACTTCAAAATAACTAAGTCTTATTTCACACTAGTGAATTTGCAAATCAAAACTAAGTTATAAGTTTGAAGTTATTTACTTGAAAATATCTACTTCTGATTTTAGAAATTACAATTTGAAAATCAGATCTAAGGTAATAGTTTGACGTTCTTTACTTCAAAATAACTAAGTCTTAATTTAGAATAGTCAATATGTAAATCAAAGCTAAGTTATAAGTTTGAAGTTCTTTACTAAAAAATAACTACTACTGATTTTAGAAATGACAATTTGAAAATCAGATCTAAGTTAAAAGTTTGACGTACCTTACTTCAAAATAACTTAGTCTTATCTTAGAATAGTGAATTTGTAAATAAAAACTAAGTTATTAGTTTGTAGTTCTTTACTTGAAAATATCTACTTCTGATTTTAAAAAGGACAATTTGAAAATCAGATCTAAGTTAATGGTTTGACATTCTTTACTTCATAACAACTAGGTCTTATTTTAGTATAGTGAATTTGTAAATCAAAACTAAGTTATTAGTTTCAAGTTCTATACTTGAAAATATCAACTACTGATTTTAGAAATGACAATTTGAAAATCAGATCTAAGGTAATAGTTTGACGTTCTTTACTTCAAAATAACTATGTTTTATTCTAGAATAGAGAATTTGTAAATCAAAACTAAGTTATTAGTTTGAAGTTCTTTACTTTGAAATATCTACTTCTTTTTTAAGAAATGACAATTTGAAAATCAGATCTAAGTTAATAGAATGACGTTCTTTACTTCAAAATAGATAAGTCTTATTTTAGACTAGTGAATTTGTAAATCAAAACTAAGTTATTAGTTTAAAGTTTTTCATTTCAAATTTAATAATTCGGATCTTAGTAATGTAAATATCGAAATCAAATCTAATAACTTAGTTTTGATTTACAAATTCACTAGTCTAAATTAAGACTTAACTATTAACTTAGATCTGATTTTCAAATTGTCATTTCTAAAATCAGAAGTAGATATTTTCATGTAAAGAACTAGAAACTGTAACCTTAACTTTAATTTTTTAAATTTCAGTACAAAAATCCGTATTAGTTAATTTGAAAAAAAAACTTCAAATTAATAACTTACTTTTATTTAGAAATTCACTATTTTAAATAAGACTTAGTTATTTTGAAGTAAAGATAGTCAAACTATTAACTTAGATCTGATTTCCAAAATGTCATTTCCAAAATTAGAAGTAGATATTTTCAAGTAAAAAACTTTAAACTAATAAATTAGTTTTGATTTACAAATTCACTATTCCAAAATATGACTTAGTTATTTTGAAGTAAAGAACGTCAAACTATTAACTTAGATCTAATTTCCAAATTGTCAGAAGTCAAAAAATCAGAAGTAGATATTTGCAAGTACAATACTTCAAACTAATTAGTTAGTTTTGATTTACAAATTCACTATACTAAAGTATGACTTAGTTATTTTGAAGTAAAAATCGTCAAACAATTAATTTAGTTCTGATTTTCAAATTGTCATTTCTAAAATGAGAAGTAGATAAATTCAAGTAAAGAGCTTCAAACTAATAACTTAGTTTTGATTTACAAATACACTATTCTAAAATAAGACTTATTTATTTTGAAGTTAAAACGTCTAACTATTTACTTAGATCTGATTTTCAAATTGTCATATCTAAAACCAGAAGTAGATATTTCAAAGAGAAAAACTTCAAACTAAAAACTTAGTTTTGATTTACAAATTCACTATTCTAATATAAGACTTCGTTATTTTGAAGTAAAGATCGTCAAACTATTAACTTAGTTCTGATTTTCAAATTGTAATTTCAAAAATCTGGAGTAAATATTTTCAAGTATAGATTCAAGCTAATAACTTAGGTTTGATTTACAAATTCACTATTCTAAAATAAGACTTAGTAATTTTGAAGTAAAAATCGTCAAACTATTAACTTAGATCTGATTTTCAAATTGTCATTTCTAAAATCAGAAGTAGTTATTATCTAGTAAAGCACTTCAAATTAATAACTTAGTTTTGATTTACAAATGCGCTAGTCTAAAATAAGATTTAGTTATGTTGAACCAAAGAGCGTGAAAATATTAACATAGATCTGATTCTCAAATAGCCATTTGTAAAATCAGAAGTACATATTTTCAAGTAAAGAACTTCAAACTAATAACTTAGATTTGATTTACTAATTCACTACACTATGATAAGGCTTAGTTATTTTAAAGTAAAGAACGTCAAACTATTAACTTAGATCTGCTTTTCAAATTGTCATTTTTAAAATCAGAAGTAGATATTATCAAGTAAAAAACTTCAAACTAATAACTTAATTTTGATTTACTTATTTACTATTCTAAAATAAAACTTAGTTATTTTGAAGTAAATACCGGCAAACTATTAAGTTAATTCTGATTTTCAAATTGTCATTTCTAAAATCAGAATTAGCTATTTTCAAGTAAAGAACTTCAAACTAATAACTTAGTTTTGATTTACAAATTAACTATTCTAAAATAAGATTTAGTTATGTTTAACTAAAGAACGTCAAACTAATAACTTAGATCTGAATTTCAAATTGTATTTCTAAAATCAGAAGTAGATATTTTCTAGTAAAGAACTTGAAACTAATAACTTAGTTTTTATTTACAAATACACTATTCTAAAGTAAGACTTAGTTATTTTGAAGACAAGAACATCAAACTTTTAACTTAGTTCTGATTTTCAAATTGTCATTTCTAAAATCAGGAGTAGATATTTTCAAGTATAGAACTTCAAACTAATAACTTAGTTTTGCTTTACAAATTCACTATTCTACAATAAGGCTTAGTTATTTTGAAGTAAAGAACGACAAACTATTAACTTAGACCTGACTTTCAAATTCTATTTCTAAAATCAGAAGTAAATATTTTCAAGTTAAGAACTTCATACTAATAACTTAGTTTTGATTTACTAATTTACTATTCTAAAATAAGACTTAGTTATTTTGAAGTAAAGAACGTCAAACCATTAACTTAGATCTGATTTTCAAAATGTCATTACTAAAAGCAGAAGTAGATATTTTCAAGTAAAGAACTTCAAACCAATAATTTAGTTTGTTTGAAGTAAAGAACATCAAACTATTAACTTAGATTTCATTTTCAAATTTAATTTCTGAAATCAGAAGTAGATATTTCATAGTATCGAACTTTAAACTAATAACTTAGCTTTGATTTACAAATTCACTATTCTAAAATAGTACTTAGTGATTTTAAAGTAAACAACGTCAAACTATTAACTTAGATATGATTTTCAAATTGTGATTTCTAAAATCAGTAGTAGATATTTTCAAGTAAAGAACTTCAAACTAATAACTTAGTTTTGACTTACAAATTCACTATACTAAAATAAGACTTAGTTATTTAGAAGTAAAGAACGTCAAACTTTTAACTTAGATCTGAATTTCAAATTGTCATTTCTAAAATCAGAAATAGATATTTTTAAGTAAAGAACTTCAAACTAATAACTTAGTTTTGATTTACAAATTCACCATTTCAAAATAAGACATAGTTATTTTGAAGTAAAGCACGTCAAACTATTAACTTAAAGCTGAATTTTCAAATTGTCATTTTTAAAATCAGAAATAGATATTTTCAAGTAAAGAACTTCAAACTAATAATATAGTCTTGATTTACAAATTCACTATTCTAAAATAAGACTTAGTTATTTTGAAGTAAAGATCGTCAAACCAACGTCAAAACGTCAAAAAACTAAGATCTGATTTTCAAATTGTCATTTCTAAAATTAGAAGTAGATATTTTCAAGTAAAGAACTCCAAACTATAACCTTAGATTTGATTTTCAAATTTACATTACTAAAATCCGTATTAGTTAATTTGTAGTAAAAAACTTTAAACTAAAAACTTAGTTTTGATTAACAAATTCACTATTCTAAAATAAGACTTAGTTATTTTGAAGTTAAGAACGTCAAACTATTAATTTAAATTTGATTTACAAATTGTCATTTCTAAAATCAGTAATAGATATTTTCAAGTATAAAACTGCAAACTAATTACGTAGTTTTGATTTACAAATTCACTAGTCTAAAATAAGACTTAGTTATTTTTAAGTAAATAACGTCAACTATTAACTTAGATCTGATTTTCAAATTGTCATTTCTAAAATCAGAATTAGATATTTTTAAGTAAAGAACTTCAGACTACAACCTAAGGTTTGATTTTCAAATTTACATTACTAAGATTCGTATTAGTAAATTTGTAGTGAAAAACTTTAAAGTAAAAACTTAGTTTTGATTTACAAATTCACCAGTCTAAAATAAGACTTATTTATTTTGAAGTTAAGAAAGTCAAACTATTAACTTAGATCTGATTTTAAAATTGTCATTTCTAAAATAAGATGTAGTTATTTTCAAGTAAACATCTTCAAACTATTTCTTTAGCTTTGATTTTCAAATTTACCTTAGAAAAATCCGTTTTAATTCATTTGAAGTAAAAAACTTCAAAGGAATAACTAAGTTTTGATTTACAAATTCACTATTCTAAAATAAGACTTAGTTATTTTGAAGTAAAGACCGTTAAACTATTAAGTTAGAACTGATTTTCAAATTGTCATTTCTAAAATTAGAAGTAGATATTTTCAAGTAAAGTACTTCAAACAAATAATTTAGCTTGATTTACAAATAAACTATTCTAAAATAAGACTTAGTTATTTTGCAGTAAAAAATGTCAAACTATTAATTTAGATCAGATTTGCAAATTGTCATTTCTAAAATCAGAAGTAGATATTTTTAAGTAAAGAACTTCAAACTAATAACTTAATTTAGATTTACAAATAAAGTATTCTAAAATAAGCCATATCTATTTTGAAGTAAATGCCGTCAATTTAATAACTTAGATCTGATTTTCAAATTGTCATTTCTAAAATCAGAAGTCGATATTTTCAAGTAAAAAACTTCTAAGTACATCCTTAGATTTATTTCCAAATTTACATCACTAAAATACGAATTAGTAAAGTTGAAGTAAAAAACTTTAAACTAATAATTTAGTTTTGATTTATAAATTCACTAGTCTAAAATAAGACTTATGCCCGGTTTCTCAATCGCGACTTAAGTTCCAGGTAGAGCTTAAGCTGCAGCTTAAGTTCCGACTGTTGCTTAAACCGTTGCACATTAGAGCTTAGCACCGGTTACGGCTCAAGCTCGACCTTAAATGTAAGATGCCGATTTCGACGACTTAAGACGTAGATCACAACCTATAACAATAGTTGCTAATAATAAAATTATTTAGTAGAGCATAAGTGTTCTGTGTTTTTAAATATGAATTATGTATTATTTTAAAGAATTTTACTTGCTCTATGGTCAGGTTATTTATTACTATGTTTGAGCGTATTTGTTCTTGTCCTCTGAATGCCATCACTTTTGTTTTATTTCGAATTTTACCATATTGTATTCTTTTATGGTTTGGCTCAGTTTAAAAACTAAGTTCGTAAAAAGCATGATTATTACAAAATCTTGGTAGTTCAGATTTGAGCAATGTTCCCTTCATTTGCGGATACTTCTTAAGAGTCACAATGCCAATATTTGAAGACGCCGACATTCTCGATAAAATTGAAAAATTCAATTATAGAAACGGCACAATGAGAACAACGTTCAAGAACAAAACCAATCAAATTACTGCGTTCAAAGTCAATAAGACAATTTCGGTACCAAGCATAACTATTGTGAGTGAACTATTAGAGTGAAACTAAGACGATTACCAAGAAAAATGAAAGACGAATTCAGAATGCCAAAATGAGGTTCCTACGGGCAGTAGCAGAATACCAAAACACAGATTAAAAAAATAATACCGATATAAGAACCAACTGCCGAAGAAAAGCTTCCATAACAGGCTGAGAGGAAGCCCCCCCAGAAAAAGTTAAAACAACCAATTCGAGTGAAGTGGTCCACTAGTAACGGACTACCAGTCTAAAACTTGCAGATAATGATGATCATGAATTGTGTATAGACTTGATAGATGTCGATAGAGTGGACATTATTGATAATGTTGAAGAGATTCAAGTAATCACAATTATTATTCCGATGAAGAATTTTTTAAAAGGTTTGGGTTAACTAAACTTATTGCTTCAAATTTAATAGTGGAAATTCAGGAACAGCTTGCAAATAGAACGAATGGGTATCTTGTTTTTTCCTTCTAATTTTATACTTATTCCATTTTAATCTTAAAATTTTTCAGTAATAATTATGTTTGTTCTAAAGATCAACGTTTAATAACTTTGCGTGACTATGCTACTGGGGGCCATTTAACGACAATATTGGAGATTATATTCATTGTGGTAAACCTACTGTCTCACGAATTGCAGCAAGAGTAGAACTATTGCTCAACTTTCCAAGAAATATATAATACATTTGCCAATAAATAAGGCAGAACTTACCAAACTTCTGTATAATTGTAAAATATCAATAATTTGATAATGTAAAAATCTGTTGTGTTTTGGTATTGTCAGTGTCACTTGCAATTTTATTAGATTTTACGACGTTGCCAAATTGACTGTCAGCTAAGCAATTGCCTAGATAACGCGACGTAATAATATTTTGGTGCAACTCGGCCAGGTAGAGCTTAGACGCGGTTAGCCCTTAGCCAGGCAACAGCTTAAGTTGCGATTGAGAAATAACATTAGTTATTTTGATGTAAAGAACGTCAAACTATTAATTTAGATCTGATTTTCAAATTGTCATTTCTTAAATCAGTAATAGATTTTTTCAAGTAAAAAACTGCAAACTAATTACGTAGATATGATTTACAAATTCACTAGTCTAAAATAAGACTTAGTTATTTTGAAGTAAAAAACGTCAAACTATTAACTTAGGTCTGATTTTCAAATTGTTATTTCTAAAATCAGAAGTAGATATTCTCAAGTAAAAAACTTCAAACTAATAACTTAGTTATGATTTACAAATTCACTCTTCTAAAATAAGACTTAGTTATTATGAAGTAAAGAACGTCAAACTATTAACTTAGATTTGATTTTCAAATTGTTATTTCTAAAATCAGAAGTAGATATTTTCAAGTAAAGAACTTCAAACTAATAACTTAGTTTTGATTTACAAATTCATATTCTAAAATAAGACTTAGTTATTTTGAAGTAAAAAACGTCAAACCATTAACTTAGATCTGATTTTCAAATTGTCATTACTAAAACCAGAAGTAGATATTTTCAAGTAAAGAACTTCAAACTAATAATCTAGTTTTGATTTCCAAATTTACTATTCTAAAATAAGACTTAATTATTTTGAAGTAAAGAACGTCAAACTATTAATTTAAATCTGATTTACAAATTGTCATTTCTAAAATCAGTAATAGATATTTTCAAGTAAAAAACTGCAAACTAATTACGTAGTTTTGTTTTACAAATTCACTAGTCTAAAATAAGACTTAGTTATTTTTAAGTAAATAACGTCAACTATTAACTTAGATCCGATTTTGAAATTGTCATTTCTAAAATCAGAATTAGATATTTTCAAGTAAAAAACTTCAGACTACAACCTAAGGTTAGATTTTCAAATTTCAAAAATCAAAACTAATAACTTAGTTTTGATTTACAAATTCACTATTCTATAATAGTACTTAGTTATTTTGAAGTAAACAAGGTCAAACTATTAACTTAGATATAATTTTGAAATTATCATTTCTAAAAACAGTAGTAGATATTTTCAAGTAAAAAACTTCAAACTACAACCTTAAAGTGTAACCTCCACAGGAAGTTTTACGTTAGTTTTAAATGTAAACTTACTATTCTTCATTTGAACGTTGGTCTATATTAAGAGTTTCGTTTCATTCTATTCGACTTGGCTCTCCTGTTCTTGAACCAATTCGAAACCGCGTCGCTTCTAAGACCAAGTTGAAGCGCCAGTTCATCCCTTCTGCTGGGAGAAAGATATTGCGATTTTTGCAAAAACTCTTCTTCTAAGATGGCGGTTTGTTGGGCAGTGTAGACGGTTCTACTAACCGTTACGTTTCTGGTTTTAGTATCGCCTCGTCTCTGAGCGATCGAGGTATTCCTTGGATAAGGGCTGAAACGATGAGAATGGTTTTGGCGTTCTTTAAGGCGCGATTTACAACCAACGACCGCCTTTTCATCTGAAGATGTTGGTGGTACTTTTGCAGGACTCTTTAGTAGTTTTTCGGCTTGCCAATCCTCAACCGCGTAATAGATTACAGATTCGGTCGAAGTGATTTCGGGCACGCGCACGAGATAATAACCGGGCGGAATGTTTTCGCGCGGAGATGATGCGACGTGATCGATGTTTGTTTTGGCAATAGATGATGTTGATGCCAAACCAACGGGATCGTTTCGCGGAGTTTTTTCAACTTCCACGTTCACGGGAAGCGTGGATCTTGCGTCCGGTATGGGCTCTTCCTTTGGCCCCATCGAAACATTTTGGAAGCTTACGTCCTTTATGATGTCGTCAATATTATTTGCGAATTCTGTGTCCGAACAATCGTTATCGAGTAATCGCAATGCATCTAACAAGTAGATTCTGTCACTATAGTCGGATATACAGTCTTTAGACGCTTCGCGCGAAGTTGGTGAGACGTGATCGATGTTTCGTTCGGCAATAGATGATGATGATGCCAAATTAACGGAATCGTTTGGCGGGGTTTTTTCAACCTCCACGATCACGGGAAGCGTGGATCTTGCGTCCGGTATGGACTCTACCCTTAGCCCCATCAAAACATTTGGGAACCTTGCGTCGTGTGAATTAATATCCTCTGCGAATTCTTCTTCCGAATAATCGCTATCGGACACTTGCAAATCATTTAACAAATCGGATTTGTCACGATCGGATAAAGAGTCGAAATCTATGTTTGGCATAGAAGCATCCGCCATTGCAATTGGTAGATATAGAAAAATTATAATTTAAGTATAAAAATTAATTAAAATATGTTTTTAATAAATTTAAAAATTAATTTTTATTTAAATTATTTCTATTATTATAAATTATATTATTATTTAAAAATTTGTTATAATTTTCTAAAATTGGTTACAATTTTTAAATAATAATTAATTAAGCGTAAATAAATTTTCTTTTAATCGTAAGAATTAAAAAATTTTTAATCGTAAAAAATCACAATTAAATAAAAGCAGTACGTCTGTCTCTGATGAGGTGCTAGTACCTTCTGAAGAATATTGAGTCGAGCTTTCGGTTGTATACAATTTTTCGATTTAACGGTAAAAAATAACGGTGAAAAGGTAACGGTAAAAAAGAGGGATGGGCGGGCGGCAGTTTTTCGAGGAAATGTAACGGTAAATGAAATTTAAACATAATTTGAAATTATTATCTTTGCTATAAAGATAGAAAAGATTGTAGAGTGTTAATAAAAATCGCTAACGTAAAATAATAATGCTCGTGATTGCATAAAAATAAATAATGTAATCGTTTATTAATAATTGTTATTGTTCCGAATTTTGGTGGTTCGGCATCACCAAAAAGACATGTCACGCCTCGCCGCGCCTGTCCCCGAAGCAGTAATGGGGTAAGAACAATATGTGTGAAAAACTATCACTTGTCGCTCCGAGCAATAAACATGTGAATTTAAAGTGTAACTTCCAAAGGAAGTTTTACGTTAGTTTTAAATGTTAACTTACTATTCTTCATTTGAACGTTTGTCAATATTAAGAGTTTCGTTTCATTCTATTCGTCTTGGCTCTCCTGTTCTTGAACCAATTCGAAACCGCGTCGCTTCTAAGACCAAGTTGAAGCGCCAGTTCATCTCTCCTGCTGGGAGAAAGATATTGCGATTTTTGCAAAAACTCTTCTTCTAAGATGGCGGTTTGTTGGGCAGTGTAGACGGTTCTACTAACCGTTACGTTTCTGGTTTTAGTATCGCCTCGTCTCTGAGCGATCGATGTATTCCTTGGATAAGGGCTGAAACGATGAGAATGGTTTTGGCGTTCTTTAAGGCGCGATTTACAACCAACGACCGCCTTTTCATCTGAAGATGTTGGTGGTACTTTTGCAGGACTCTTTAGTAGTTTTTCGGCTTGCCAATCCTCAACCGCGTAATAGATTACAGATTCGGTCGAAGTGATTTCGGGCACGCGCACGAGATAATAACCGGGCGGAATGTTTTCGCGCGGAGATGGTGCGACGTGATCGATGTTTGTTTTGGCAATAGATGATGTTGATGCCAAACCAACGGGATCGTTTCGCGGAGTTTTTTCAACTTCCACGTTCACGGGAAGCGTGGATCTTGCGTCCGGTATGGGCTCTTCCTTTGGCCCCATCGAAACATTTTGGAAGCTTACGTCCTTTATGATGTCGTCAATATTATTTGCGAATTCTGTGTCCGAACAATCGTTATCGAGTAATCGCAATGCATCTAACAAGTAGATTCTGTCACTATCGTCGGATATACAGTCTTTAGACGCTTCGCGCGAAGTTGGTGAGACGTGATCGATGTTTCGTTCGGCAATAGATGATGATGATGCCAAATTAACGGAATCGTTTGGCGGGGTTTTTTCAACATCCACGATCACGGGAAGCGTGGATCTTGCGTCCGGTATGGACTCTACCCTTAGCCCCATCAAAACATTTGGGAACCTTGCGTCGTGTGAATTAATATCCTCTGCGAATTCTTCTTCCGAATAATCGCTATCGGACACTTGCAAATCATTTAACAAATCGGATTTGTCACGATCGGATAAAGAGTCGAAATCTATGTTTGGCATAGAAGCATCCGCCATTGCAATTGGTAGATATAGAAAAATTATAATTTAAGTATAAAAATTAATTAAAATTTGTTTTTAATAAATTTAAAAATTAATTTTTATTTAAATTATTTCTATTATTATAAATTATATTATTATTTAAAAATTTGTTATAATTTTTTAAAATTGGTTACAATTTTTAAATAATAATTAATTAAGCGTAAATAAATTTTCTTTTAATCGTAAGAATTAAAAAATTTTTAATCGTAAAAAATCACAATTAAATAAAAGCAGTACGTCTGTCTCTGATGAGGTGCTAGTACCTTCTGAAGAATATTGAGTCGAGCTTTCGGTTGTATACAATTTTTCAATTTAACGGTAAAAAATAACGGTGAAAAGGTAACGGTAAAAAAGAGGGATGGGCGGGCGGCAGTTTTTCGAGGAAATGTAACGGTAAATGAAATTTAAACATAATTTGAAATTATTATCTTTGCTATAAAGATAGAAAAGATTGTAGAGTGTTAATAAAAATCGCTAACGTAAAATAATAATGCTCGTGATTGCATAAAAATAAATAATGTAATCGTTTATTAATAATTGTTATTGTTCCGAATTTTGGTGGTTCGGCATCACCAAAAAGACATGTCACGCCTCGCCGCGCCTGTCCCCGAAGCAGTAATGGGGTAAGAACAATATGTGTGAAAAACTATCACTTGTCGCTCCGAGCAATAAACATGTGAATTTAAAGTGTAACTTCCAAAGGAAGTTTTACGTTAGTTTTAAATGTTAACTTACTATTCTTCATTTGAACGTTTGTCGATATTAAGAGTTTCGTTTCATTCTATTCGTCTTGGCTCTCCTGTTCTTGAACCAATTCGAAACCGCGTCGCTTCTAAGACCAAGTTGAAGCGCCAGTTCATCCCTCCTGCTGGGAGAAAGATATTGCGATTTTTGCAAAAACTCTTCTTCTAAGATGGCGGTTTGTTGGGCAGTGTAGACGGTTCTACTAACCGTTACGTTTCTGGTTTTAGTATCGCCTCGTCTCTGAGCGATCGATGTATTCCTTGGATAAGGGCTGAAACGATGAGAATGGTTTTGGCGTTCTTTAAGGCGCGATTTACAACCAACGACCGCCTTTTCATCTGAAGATGTTGGTGGTACTTTTGCAGGACTCTTTAGTAGTTTTTCGGCTTGCCAATCCTCAACCGCGTAATAGATTACAGATTCGGTCGAAGTGATTTCGGGCACGCGCACGAGATAATAACCGGGCGGAATGTTTTCGCGCGGAGATGGTGCGACGTGATCGATGTTTGTTTTGGCAATAGATGATGTTGATGCCAAACCAACGGGATCGTTTCGCGGAGTTTTTTCAACTTCCACGTTCACGGGAAGCGTGGATCTTGCGTCCGGTATGGGCTCTTCCTTTGGCCCCATCGAAACATTTTGGAAGCTTACGTCCTTTATGATGTCGTCAATATTATTTGCGAATTCTGTGTCCGAACAATCGTTATCGAGTAATCGCAATGCATCTAACAAGTAGATTCTGTCACTATCGTCGGATATACAGTCTTTAGACGCTTCGCGCGAAGTTGGTGAGACGTGATCGATGTTTCGTTCGGCAATAGATGATGATGATGCCAAATTAACGGAATCGTTTGGCGGGGTTTTTTCAACCTCCACGATCACGGGAAGCGTGGATCTTGCGTCCGGTATGGACTCTACCTTTAGCCCCATCAAAACATTTGGGAACCTTGCGTCGTGTGAATTAATATCCTCTGCGAATTCTTCTTCCGAATAATCGCTATCGGACACTTGCAAATCATTTAACAAATCGGATTTGTCACGATCGGATAAAGAGTCGAAATCTATGTTTGGCATAGAAGCATCCGCCATTGCAATTGGTAGATATAGAAAAATTATAATTTAAGTATGAAAATTAATTAAAATATGTTTTTAAATAATTTAAAAATTAATTTTTATTTAAATTATTTCTATTATTATAAATTATATTATTATTTAAAAATTTGTTATAATTTTTTAAAATTGGTTACAATTTTTAAATAATAATTAATTAAGCGTAAATAAATTTTCTTTTAATCGTAAGAATTAAAAAATTTTTAATCGTAAAAAATCACAATGAAATAAAAGCAGTACGTCTGTCTCTAATGAGGTGCTAGTACCTTCTGAAGAATATTGAGTCGAGCTTTCGGTTGTATACAATTTTTCGATTTAACGGTAAAAAATAACGGTGAAAAGGTAACGGTAAAAAAGAGGGATGGGCGGGCGGCAGTTTTTCGAGGAAATGTAACGGTAAATGAAATTTAAACATAATTTGAAATTATTATCTTTGCTATAAAGATAGAAAAGATTGTAGAGTGTTAATAAAAATCGCTAACGTAAAATAATAATGCTCGTGATTGCATAAAAATAAATAATGTAATCGTTTATTAATAATTGTTATTGTTCCGAATTTTGGTGGTTCGGCATCACCAAAAAGACATGTCACGCCTCGCCGCGCCTGTCCCCGAAGCAGTAATGGGGTAAGAACAATATGTGTGAAAAACTATGACTTGTCGCTCCTAGCAATAAACATGTGAATTTAAAGTGTAACTTCCAAAGGAAGTTTTACGTTAGTTTTAAATGTTAACTTACTATTCTTCATTTGAACGTTTGTCGATATTAAAAGTTTCGTTCATTCTATTCGTCTTGGCTCTCCTGTTCTTGAACCAATTCGAAACCGCGTCGCTTCTAAGACCAAGTTGAAGCGCCAGTTCATCCCTCCTGCTGGGAGAAAGATATTGCGATTTTTGCAAAAACTCTTCTTCTAAGATGGCGGTTTGTTGGGCAGTGTAGACGGTTCTACTAACCGTTACGTTTCTGGTTTTAGTATCGCCTCGTCTCTGAGCGATCGATGTATTCCTTGGATAAGGGCTGAAACGATGAGAATGGTTTTGGCGTTCTTTAAGGCGCGATTTACAACCAACGACCGCCTTTTCATCTGAAGATGTTGGTGGTACTTTTGCAGGACTCTTTAGTAGTTTTTCGGCTTGCCAATCCTCAACCGCGTAATAGATTACAGATTCGGTCGAAGTGATTTCGGGCACGCGCACGAGATAATAACCGGGCGGAATGTTTTCGCGCGGAGATGGTGCGACGTGATCGATGTTTGTTTTGGCAATAGATGATGTTGATGCCAAACCAACGGGATCGTTTCGCGGAGTTTTTTCAACTTCCACGTTCACGGGAAGCGTGGATCTTGCGTCCGGTATGGGCTCTTCCTTTGGCCCCATCGAAACATTTTGGAAGCTTACGTCCTTTATGATGTCGTCAATATTATTTGCGAATTCTGTGTCCGAACAATCGTTATCGAGTAATCGCAATGCATCTAACAAGTAGATTCTGTCCCTATCGTCGGATATACAGTCTTTAGACGCTTCGCGCGAAGTTGGTGAGACGTGATCGATGTTTCGTTCGGCAATAGATGATGATGATGCCAAATTAGCGGAATCGTTTGGCGGGGTTTTTTCAACCTCCACGATCACGGGAAGCGTGGATCTTGCGTCCGGTATGGACTCTACCCTTAGCCCCATCAAAACATTTGGGAACCTTGCGTCGTGTGAATTAATATCCTCTGCGAATTCTTCTTCCGAATAATCGCTATCGGACACTTGCAAATCATTTAACAAATCGGATTTGTAACGATCGGATAAAGAGTCGAAATCTATGTTTGGCATAGAAGCATCCGCCATTGCAATTGGTAGATATAGAAAAATTATAATTTAAGTATGAAAATTAATTAAAATATGTTTTTAAATATTTTAAAAATTAATTTTTATTTAAATTATTTCTATTATTATAAATTATATTATTATTTAAAAATTTGTTATAATTTTTTAAAATTGGTTACAATTTTTAAATAATAATTATTTAAGCGTAAATAAATTTTCTTTTAATCGTAAAAATTAAAAAATTTTTAATCGTAAAAAATCACAATTAAATAAAAGCAGTACGTCTGTCTCTGATGAGGTGCTAGTACCTTCTGAAGAATATTGAGTCGAGCTTTCGGTTGTATACAATTTTTGGATTTAACGGTAAAAAAGTAACGGTAAAAAAGAGGGATGGGCGGGCGGCAGTTTTTCGAGGAAATGTAACGGTAAATGAAATTTAAACATAATTTGAAATTATTATCTTTGCTATAAAGATAGAAAAGATTGTAGAGTGTTAATAAAAATCGCTAACGTAAAATAATAATGCTCGTGATTGCATAAAAATAAATAATGTAATCGTTTATTAATAATTGTTATTGTTCCGAATTTTGGTGGTTCGGCATCACCAAAAAGACATGTCACGCCTCGCCGCGCCTGTCCCCGAAGCAGTAATGGGGTAAGAACAATATGTGTGAAAAACTATCACTTGTCGCTCCGAGCAATAAACATGTGAATTTAAAGTGTAACTTCCAAAGGAAGTTTTACGTTAGTTTTAAATGTTAACTTACTATTCTTCATTTGAACGTTGGTCGATATTAAGAGTTTCGTTTCATTCTATTCGACTTAGCTCTCCTGTTCTTGAACCAATTCGAAACCGCGTCGCTTCTAAGACCAAGTTGAAGCGCCAGTTCATCCCTCCTGCTGGGAGAAAGATATTGCGATTTTTGCAAAAACTCTTCTTCTAAGATGGCGGTTTGTTGGGCAGTGTAGACGGTTCTACTAACCGTTACGTTTCTGGTTTTAGTATCGCCTCGTCTCTGAGCGATCGATGTATTCCTTGGATAAGGGCTGAAACGATGAGAATGGTTTTGGCGTTCTTTAAGGCGCGATTTACAACCAACGACCGCCTTTTCATCTGAAGATGTTGGTGGTACTTTTGCAGGACTCTTTAGTAGTTTTTCGGCTTGCCAATCCTCAACCGCGTAAAAGATTACAGATTCGGTCGAAGTGATTTCGGGCACGCGCACGAGATAATAACCGGGCGGAATGTTTTCGCGCGGAGATGGTGCGACGTGATCGATGTTTGTTTTGGCAATAGATGATGTTGATGCCAAACCAACGGGATCGTTTCGCGGAGTTTTTTCAACTTCCACGTTCACGGGAAGCGTGGATCTTGCGTCCGATATGGGCTCTTCCTTTGGCCCCATCGAAACATTTTGGAAGCTTACGTCCTTTATGATGTCGTCAATATTATTTGCGAATTCTGTGTCCGAACAATCGTTATCGAGTAATCGCAATGCATCTAACAAGTAGATTCTGTCACTATCGTCGGATATACAGTCTTTAGACGCTTCGCGCGAAGTTGGTGAGACGTGATCGATGTTTCGTTCGGCAATAGATGATGATGATGCCAAATTAACGGAATCGTTTGGCGGGGTTTTTTCAACCTCCACGATCACGGGAAGCGTGGATCTTGCGTCCGGTATGGACTCTACCCTTAGCCCCATCAAAACATTTGGGAACCTTGCGTCGTGTGAATTAATATCCTCTGCGAATTCTTCTTCCGAATAATCGCTATCGGACACTTGCAAATCATTTAACAAATCGGATTTGTCACGATCGGATAAAGAGTCGAAATCTATGTTTGGCATAGAAGCATCCGCCATTGCAATTGGTAGATATAGAAAAATTATAATTTAAGTATGAAAATTAATTAAAATATGTTTTTAAATAATTTAAAAATTAATTTTTATTTAAATTATTTCTATTATTATAAATTATATTATTATTTAAAAATTTGTTATAATTTTTTAAAATTGGTTACAATTTTTAAATAATAATTATTTAAGAGTAAATAAATTTTCTTTTAATCGTAAAAATTAAAAAATTTTTAATCGTAAAAAATCACAATTAAATAAAAGCAGTACGTCTGTCTCTGATGAGGTGCTAGTACCTTCTGAAGAATATTGAGTCGAGCTTTCGGTTGTATACAATTTTTGGATTTAACGGTAAAAAAGAAAGGTAAAAAAAAGGGTTGGGGGGGCGGCAGTTTTTCGAGGAAATGTAACGGTAAATGAAATTTAAACATAATTTGAAATTATTATTTTTGCTATAAAGATAGAAAAGATTGTAGAGTGTTAATAAAAATCGCTAACGTAAAATAATAATGCTCGTGATTGAATATTTCAAAGTAAAGAACTACAAACTAATAACTTAGTTTTGATTTACAAATTTATTAGTCTAAAATAAGACTAAGTTTATTTGAAGTAAAAAACGTCAAAGTATTAACTTACACCTGATTTTCAAATTGTCATTTCTAAAATCAGAAGTAGATATTTTGTATCTAAGTAATGTAGTATCTAGTAATGTAAATTTGAAAATCAAAGCTAAGGTTATTGTTTGAGGATCTTTACTTAAAAATATCTACTTCTGATTTCAGAAATGACAATTTTAAAATCAGATCTAAGTTAATAGTTTGACGTTCTTTACTTCAAAATAACTAAATTTTATTTTAGAATACTTAATTTGTAAATCAAAACTAAGTAATTAGTTTGAAGTTCTTTACTTGAAAATATCTACTGCTGATTTTAGAAAAGACAATTTGAAAATCAGATCTAAGTTAATAGTTTGACGTTCTTTACTTCAAAATAACTAAGTATTATTTTAGGATAGTGAATTTGTAAATCAAAACTAACTTATTAGTTTTAAGTTCTTTACTTGAAAATATCTACTACTGATTTTAGAAATGATAATTTGAAAATCAGATCTAAGGTAATAGTTTGACGTTCTTTACTTCAAAATAATTAAGTCTTATTTTAGTATAGTGAATTTGTAAATCAAAACTAAGTTATTAGTTTAAAGTATTTTACTTCAAATTTACTAATTCGGATCTTAGTAATGTAAATATGGAAATCAAATCTAAGGTTGTAGTTTGACGTTTTTCACTTCAAAATAACTAAGTCTTATTTTAGAATAGTGAATTTGTAAATCAAAGCTAAGTTATTAGTTTGAAGTTCTTTTCTTGAAAATTTCTACTTCTGATTTTAGAAATGATGATTTGAAAATCAGATCTAAGGTAATAGTTTGACGTTCTTTACTTCAAAATAACTAAGTCTTACTTTTGAATAGTAAATTTGTAAATCAAAACTACATTTATAGTTTGAAGTTCTTTACTTGAAAATATCTACTACTGATTTAAGAAATGACCATGTGAAAATCAGATCTGAGTTAATAGTTTGACGTTCTTTACTTCAAAATAACAAAGTGTTATTTTAGAATAGTGAATTTCTAAATCAAAAATAAGTTATTACTTTGAAGTTCTTTACTTGAAAATATCTACTACTGATTTTAGAAATGACAATTTGAAAATCAGATCTAAGTTAACAGTTTGACGTTCTTTACTTCAAAATAACTAAGTCTTATTTTAGAATACTCAATTTGTAAATCAAAGTTAAGTTAATAGTTTGAAGTTCTTTACTTGAAAATATCTACTACTGATTTAAGAAATGACCATTTGAAAATCAGATCTGAGTTAATAGTTTGACGTTCTTTACTTCAAAATAACAAAGTGTTTTTTAGAATAGTGAATTTCTAAATCAAAAATAAGTTATTAGTTTGAAGTTCTTTAATTGAAAATATCTAATTCTGATTTGAGAAATGAGAATTTGCAAATCAGGTCTAAGTTAATAGTTTGACGTTCTTTACTTCTAAACAAATAAGTCTTATTTTAGTATAGTGAAATTGTAAATCAAAACTATGTTATTAGTTTGAAGTCTATACTTGAAAAAATCTACTACTGATTTTAGAAATGACATTTTGAAATTCAGATCTAAGTTAACAGTTTGACGTTCTCTATTTCAAAATAACTAAGTCTTAATTTAGACTAGTGAATTTTTTTTTTTTTTTTTTTGACTTTATTTATAATTTACAATCTGTTGTGAAACATTCAGTAAATCTTGTGACATACAATAAATTAACGTGTGAAAGTGGATCCAGTGATACACTCTCTTATATAATCTTCAAGTTAAACTTAGAGCTACATAGTAACACAGCAAATTCTATTTAAGTTTTTGAACATTTTGTACAACATAAGTACGCGATTTCATGATTACAATTTTTGTATTTATTCACTAAATCTTGTTTTAAGATCAGGGGGTTTAAACCTCTTTAGTCTACTCACTTCACAGCTATTATTGTAGCTAAGCTTTTCCGCAAGTGGATTTGGATGGTTTTCGAGTCTTTCATGATAAGCTTTGTAGAAATTATTAATTTCTTCTCTAATTGTTGGCATCTCCAAGTCCCGCTGAATTATTTGATTTGTGACGTACCAAGGGGCATCAACAATCATTCTCAAAACTTTTGATTGAAAGCGTTGAAGAATGTCTATATTTGAGTTGGACGCAGAGCCCCACAGCTGGATCCCGTAAGTCCATATAGGTTTTATAATTATTTTATAAATCAGCAGTTTGTTTTCTGTTGTGAGTTTAGATGTTCTACTCATGAGCCAATATAATTTTCGAAGTTTGTGTCCCATTTGCTTTCTTTTTGTAAATATGTGTTTTTGCCATGTTAACCTTCTATCTAGATGGATTCCCAGATATTTAACTTCATCCATTTGAGGGAGTTGACAATTATTCAGAAGTACAGGTGGACATGTATTTCTCTTCAACGTAAAGGTTATCTGTGCAGACTTTGTCTCGTTCACTTTGATTCTCCACATTTTCAACCACTTTTCTATTTCGCTGAGGCTTCTTTGTAACATTTCACTAGCTATATTTTGGTGTTTATGGATGGCTATTATAGTTGTGTCGTCTGCAAACGTGGCCGTTGTGACAGACTTTGATGTAGGTAGGTCAGCTGTGAACAGAACATATAATATTGGTCCAATTACGCTACCATGGGGTACCCCCGAGCGAATGGATGTTAGTGGTGTGTGCTCATCTTGGTACTTTACCAGGAAATGTCTATCCGTCAAGTAGGATTTCAGCATTCTGTAGTAGTTATGAGGTACTTTCTCCTTTAACTTATATAACAGGCCCTCATGCCAGACCTTATCGAAAGCTTGAGTGACGTCAAGAAACGCTGCAGAACAGTAACTGTTGTTCTCGAATGCTTTATGTATTTCTGTCACAATTCGATGGATTTGTTCGACAGTACCATGCCGCTGTCTGAAGCCAAACTGATGATTGGGGATCAAGCAAAGTTCCTCTAAGATTGGTCTCATTCTTTTTAGGATCATTTTTTCAAACAGCTTTGATAATATCGGCAAGAGACTGATCGGTCTGTACGACTTTACATCCTCAATTGGTTTACCAGGTTTTGCAATGAGAATCATTTGGGCGACTTTCCATTGCGCTGGGAAGTATTCTCGACGTAAGATAGCATTAAACAACTGAGTTACATACTTAAACCCTTTATCTGAAAACTCTTTTAGTATTTTTCCTGTTATTAGATCGTAGCCGGGAGCTTTCTTTGGACTAAGATCGTTTTTTATGACAAACTTAATTTCAGTTTTTTTGAAGCGTTTGATTGGTAGTTCCAGCTGATCGGGAGAATCTAGAAATTGTCTTACATGTTCTTCTTTAGTGTGATTTTCAGATTTGAACGGTGTAAAAACGCTGCCCAAATGTCTTGCAAAAAGCATCGCCTTTTCACTATCACTCTTAGCCCATTGCCCATTTTCTATTAGAAGTGGTGGATAGGTATCCTGGGGCTGCTTTAATTTCTTAGTTGCTTTCCAAAGTGAGTAGTCCGTGGCTTCCGTTGCAGATAGGTTTGTCAGGTAGTTTTGTATATTTTCATTTTTGTAATTACTAAACAACTGTTTAAGTTCTTTTACAGCTTTATTTAGTTTGCTTTTATCCTGCTGAGCTCTTGTTTGATGCCATATTTTCCTCAGTTGGCGTTTTTCTGAAATCTTTTGTTTTATAGTAATCGGACATTCGTCTGTATCCTTAGCCTCTTTACGCAACGGTGTTGAGTTCCAAGCTGCACTTTGTATTGCTAGAGTTAAGTGTTCGGTTGCTTCATCGATATCTTCGTTAGTTTTTAAAGGAATTTCTAGTACTAAATTTTCGTCTAGCAGGCATTTAAACTTTTCCCAATTTGTTTTCTTACTAGTTAAGAAGAGAGGTTTCTCTTTGTTTGTTATTTTAGAGCTTAGTGTTACTATTACCGGGGAATGATCCGACGACAAATCCAAGCAAGATTCAGCTTTATTTTGGAAATCAAAACTAAGTTATTAGTTTAAAGTTTTTTAATTCAAATTTACTAATTCGGATTTTAGTAATGTAAATTTGGAGATCAAATCTAAGGTTGTAGTTTGACGTTCTTTACTTCAAAATAACTAAGTCTTATTTTAGAATGGTGAATTTGTAAATCAAAGCTAAGGTTATAATTTGAAGTACTTTACTTGAAAATATCTACTTCTGATTTTAGAAATGACAATTTGAAAATAAGATCTAAGTTAATACTTTGACGATCTATACTTCAAAATAACTAAGTCTTATTTTAGACTAGTGAATTTGTAAATCAAAACTCAGTTATTAGTTTGAAGTTCTTTACTTGAAAATATCTACTTCTGATTTTAGAAATGACAATTTGAAAATCAGATTTAAGTTAATAGTTTGACGATTTTTACTTCAAAATTACTAAGTCTTTCTTTAGAATACTGAATTTGTAAATCAAAGCTAAGTTATTAGTTTGAAGTTCTTTACTTGAAAAAATTTACTACTGATTTTAGAAATGACAATTTGTAATTTAGATCTAAGTTAACAGTTTGAAGTTCTCTATTTCAAAATAGCTAAGTCTTAATTTAGACTAGTGAATTTATAAATCAAAACTAAGTTATTAGTTTAAAGTTTTTTAATTCAAATTTACTAATTCGGATCTTAGTAATGTAAATTTGGAAATCAAATCTAAGGTTGTAGTTTGACGTTCTTTACTTCAAAATAACTAAGTCTTATTTTAGAATACTGAATTTGTAAATCAAAGCTAAGTTATTAGTTTGAAGTACTTTACTTGAAAATATCTACTTCTGATTTTAGAAATGACAATTAAAAACATCAGATCTAAGGTAATAGTTTGACGTTCTTTACTTCAAAATAACTAAGTCTTATTTTAGTATAGTGAATTTGTAAATTAAAACTAAGTTATTAGTTTGAAGTTCTTTACTTGAAAATATCTACTACTGATCTTAGAAATAACAATTTGAAAATCAGAACTAAGTTAATAGTATGACGTTCTTTACTTCAAAATAACTAAGTTTTATTTTAGAATAGTCAATTTGTAAATCAAAGCTAAGTTATTAGTTTGAAGTTCTTTACTTGAAAATATCTACTACTGATTTTACAAATGACAATTTGAAAATAAGATCTAAGTTAATACTTTGACGATCTATACTTCAAAATAACTAAGTCTTTTTTCAGAATAGTGAATTTGTAAATCAAAACTCAGTTATTAGTTTGAAGTTCTTTACTTGAAAATATCTACTTCTGATTTTAGAAATGACAATTTGAAAATCAGATCTAAGTTAATAGTTTGACGATTTTTACTTCAAAATTAATAAGTCTTACTTTAGTATAGTGAATTTTTAAATAGAAATAAGTTTATAATTTGAAGATTTTCCTTCAAATTAACTAATACGGATTTTTGTACTGTAATTTTGAAATTCAAAGTTAACGTTATAGTTTCATGTTCTTAACTTGAAAATATCTACTGCTGATTTTAGAAAAGACAATTTGAAAATTAGATCTAAGTTATTAGTTTGACGTTCTTTACTTCAAAATAACTAAGTCGCATTTTAGAATAGTGAATTTGTAAACCAAAGCTTAGTTATAGTCTGAAGTTCTTTAATTGAAAATATCTAGTTCTAAATTTAGAAATGACAATTTGTAAATCAGATCTAAGTTAATAGTTTGACGTTATTTACTTCAAAATAACTAAGTCTTATTTTAGAGTAGTAAATTGCAAAATCAAAACTAAGTTATGAGCTTGAAGATTTTTTCTTTGAAATAAATACTTCTTATTTTTTAAATGACAATTTGTAAATCAGATCTAAGTTAATAGTTTGATGATTTAAACTTCAAAATAACTAAGTCTTTCTTTAGAATAGTGAATTTGTAAATCAAAACTAAGTTATAAGTTTGAAGTTCTATACTTGAAAATATCTACTCCTGATTTTAGAAATGACAATTTGAAAATCAGATCTAAGTTAATAGTTTGACGTTCTTTACTTCAAAATAAGTAAGTCGCATTTTAGAATAGTGAATTTGTAAATCAAAACTAAGTTATTAGTTTGAAGTTCTTTTCTTGAAAATATCTACTACTAATTTTAGAAATGACAATTTGAAAATCAGATCTAAGGTAATAGTTTGACGTTCTTTACATCAAATTAACTAAGTCTGATTTTAGAGTAGTAAATTTGGAAATCAAAACTAAGTTATGAGCTTGAAGTTTTTTTTTTTGAAATAAATACTTCTTATTTTTTAAATGACAATTTGAAAATCAGATCTAAGTTAATAGTTTGACGATTTTTACTTCAAAATAACTAAGTTATTACTTTAGAATAGTGAATTTGTAAATCAAAACTAATTTTTAGTTTAAAGTTTTTTACATGAAAATATCTACATCTGATTATAGAAATGACAATTTGAAAATCAGATCTAAGTTAATAGTTTGTCTTCCTTTACTTCAAAATAACTATGTCTTATTTTAGAATAGTGAATTTGTAAATAAAAATAAGTTATTAATTTGAAGCTTTTTACTTCAAATTAACTAATACGGATTTTTGTACGGTAATTTTGAAATTCAAAGTTAACGTTATAGTCAATTAAAACGGATATTGGGTATGAAGGGAAGTAAATCAAACAATATTATCTGCTAGCCGACGTTTCGAGATAATATTTATTTTTATTCGTTATTATTTACTTTTACTAATTATTTACTTTTATTCGTATTTTGTATTAGAGTAAAATTATTTATTGACTACTATTGTGATTTTAAATTAAATTAAGTTTACATGTTTTTACAATATTGTTAATTTTTATGTTTTGACTACGATCGTACACGCAATTAATTTTTGTATATTCATGTCAATTCCCGACACCATATATGTAACTTCAAACGTTTACCATCTCAAACTGTCTGGTATGTTTACGCCCTTATGGCCGCCGTTTATAGATTTTTTCACCCCTGTTATATATTTCAGCCCTGACGATGGACTAATAAATATTTCGAAACGTCGGCTAGCAGATAATATTGTTTGATTTACTTCCTTTTATACCCAATATCCGTTTTAATTGACTATTAGAAGTAAGGGGAAAATCTGTTTACTTTCCAGTTAACGTTATAGTTTCAAGTTCTTAGCTTGAAAATATCTACTGCTGATTTTAGAAAAGACAATTTGAAAATCAGGTCTAAGTTAATAGTTTGACGTTCTTTACATCAAAATAGATAAGCCTTATTTTAGAATACTGTATTTGTAAATCAAAACAAAGTTATTAGTTTGAAGTTCTTTACTTGAAAATATCTACTACTGATTTTATAAATGACAATTTGAAAATCAGGTCTAAGTTAATAGTTTGACGTTCTTTACATCAAAATAGATAAGCCTTATTTTAGAATACTGTATTTGTAAATCAAAACTAAGTTGTTAATTTGAATTTTTTTATTTGAAAATATCTGCTTTAGATTTTAGAAATGACAATTTGAAAATCAGATCTAAGTTAATAGTTTGACGTTCTTTACATCAAAATAACTAAATTTTGTTTTAGAATAGTTAACTTGTAAATCAAAACTAAGGTATTAGTTTGAAGTTTTTTGCTTGAAAATATCTACTTCTGATTTTAGAAATGACAATTTGAAAATCAGATCTAAGTTAAAAGTTTGACGTTCTTTACTTCTAAATAACTAAGTCTTATTTTAGTATAATGAATTTGTAAATCAAAACTAAGTTATTAGTTTGAAGTTCTTTACTTGAAAATATCAACTACTGATTTTAGAAATGACAATTTGAAAATCAGATCTAAGTTAATAGTTTGACGTTCTTTACTTCAAAATAGCTAAGTCTTATTTTAGACAAGCGAATTTGTAAATCAAAACTCAGTTATTAGTTTAAAGTTTTTTACTTCAAATTTACTGATTCGGATCTTAGTAATGTAAATTTGGACATCAAATCTAAGGTTGTAGTTTAAAAGTTTTTTACTTGAAAATATCTACTTCTGATTTTAGAAATGACAATTTGAAAATCAGGCCTAAGTTAATAGTTTGACGTTCTTTACTTCTAAACAAATAACTCTTATTTTAGTATAGTGAAATTGTAAATCAAAACTAAGTTATTAGTTTGAAGTCTATACTTAAAAAAATCTACTGCTGATTTTAGAAATGACAAGTTGAAATACAGATCTAAGTTAACAGTATGACGTTCTCTACTTCAAAATACCTAAGTCTTAATTTAGACTAGTGAATTTGTAAATCAAAACTAAGTTATTAGTTTAAAGTTTTTTACTTCAAATTTACTAATTCGGATCTTAGTAATGTAAATATGGAAATCAAATCTAAGGTTGTAGTTTGACGTTTTTCACTTCAAAATAACTAAGTCTTATTTTAGAATAGTGAATTTGTAAATCAAAGCTAAGTTATTAGTTTGAAGTTCTTTACTTTGATATATCTACGTCTGATTTCAGAAATGACAATTTGAAATTCAGATCTAAGTTAATAGTTTGACGTTTTTTACTTCAAAATAACTAAGTCTTATTTAGACTAGTGAATTTGTAAATCAAAACTAAGCTATTAGTTTAAAGTTCTTTACTTGAAAATATCTACTACTGATTTTAGAAATGACAATTTGAAAATCAGACCTAAGTTAATAGTTTGACGTTTTTTACTTTAAAATAACTAAGTCCTATTTTAAACTAGTGAATTTGTAAATCAAATCTACGTAATTAGTTTGCAGTTTTTTACTTGAAAAAATCTATTACTGATTTAAGAAATGACAATTTGAAAATCAGATCTAAATTAATAGTTTGACGTTCTTTACTTCAAAATAGATAAGTCTTATTTTAGACTAGTGAATTTGTAAATCAAAACTAAATGATTAGTTTGAAGTGATTAACTTGAAAATATCTACTACTGATTTCAGAAATTGCAATTTTAAAATCAGTTCTAAGTTAATAGTTTGACGTTTTTTACTTCAAACTAAGTCTAATTTTAGATTAGTGAATTTGTAAACCACAACTAAGTTATTAGTTTGAAGTTATTTACTTGAAATTATCTACTACTGTTTTTAGAAATGACAATTTGTAAATCAGATCTAAGTTAAGAGTTTGACGTTTTTTACTTCAAACTAAGTCTTATTTTAGACTAGTGGATTTGTAAATCAAAACTACGTAATTAGTTTGCAGTTTTTTACTTGAAAATATCTATTACTGATTTTAGAAATGACAATTTGAAAGTCAGATCTAAGTTAATAGTTTGACGTTCTTTACCACAAAATAGATAAGTCTTAATTTAGAATACTGTATTAGTAAATCAAAACTAAGTTATTAGTTTGAAGTTTTTTACTTGAGAATATCTACTTCTGATTTTAGAAATAACAATTTGAAAATCAGAATTAAGTTAATAGTTTGACGTTTTTTACTTCAAAATAACTAAGTCTTATTTTAGTCTAGTTAATTTGTAAATCAAATCTACGTAATTACTTTGCAGTTTTTTACTTGGAAAAATCTATTACTGATTTAAGATATGACAATTTGAAAATCAGATCTAAATTAATAGTTTGACGTTTTTTACTTCAAAATAACTAAGTCTTATTTTAGAATAGTGAATTTGTAAATCAAAACTACGTAATTAGTTTGCAGTTTTTTACTTGAAAATATATATTACTGATTTTAGAAATGACAATTTGTAAATCATATTTAAATTAATAGTTTGACGTTCTTAACTTCAAAATAACTAAGTCTTATTTTAGAATAGTGAATTTGTTAATCAAAACTAAGTTATTAGTTTGAAGTTCCTTACTTGGAAATATCTACTTCTGATTTGTGAGGAAGTGAGGAACTTCAAACTAATAACTTAGTATTGATTTACAAATTTACTATACTAAAATAAGGCTTAGTTATTTAGAAGTAAAGAACGTCAAACTATTAACTTAGATCTGATTTTCAAATTGTCATTTCTAAAATCAGGAGTAGAAATTTTCACGTAAAGAACTTCAAACCATTAACTTAGCCTTCAATTAGAAATTTACTATTCTAAAATAAGACTTAGTTATTTTGAAGTAAAGAGCGTCAAACTATTAACTTAGATCTGATTTTCAAATTGTCATTTCTAAAATCAGAAGTAGATATTTTCAAGTAAAGTACTTCAAACTACAAGCTTGGATTTGATTTCCAAATTTACATTACTAAGATACGAATTAGTAAATTTGAAGTAAAAAATTTTAAAACTAATAACTTAGTTTTGATTTACAAATTCACTAGTCTTAAATAAAACTTAGTTATTTTGAAGTAAAGAACGTCAAACTATTAACTTAGATCTGATTTTGAAATTGTCATTTATAAAATCAGTAGTAGATATTTTCAAGTAAAGAACTTCAAACTAATAACTTTGTTTTGATTTACAAATACACTATTCTAAAATAAGACTTATATATTTTGAAGTAAAAAACGACAAACTATTAACTTAGATCTAATTTTCAAATTGTCTTTTCTAAAATCAGCAGTAGATATTTTCAAGCTAAGAACTTGAAACTATAACGTTAACTGGAAAGTAAACAGATTTTCCCCTTACTTCTAATAGTCAATTAAAACGGATATTGGGTATAAAAGGAAGTAAATCAAACAATATTATCTGCTAGCCGACGTTTCGAACTATTTATTAGTCCATCGTCAGGGCTGAAATATATAACAGGGGTGAAAAAATCTATAAACGGCGGCCATAAGGGCGTAAACATACCAGACAGTTTGAGATGGTAAACGTTTGAAGTTACATATATGGTGTCGGGAATTGACATGAATATACAAAAATTAATTGCGTGTACGATCGTAGTCAAAACATAAAAATTAACAATATTGTAAAAACATGTAAACTTAATTTAATTTAAAATCACAATAGTAGTCAATAAATAATTTTACTCTAATACAAAATACGAATAAAAGTAAATAATTAGTAAAAGTAAATAATAACGAATAAAAATAAATATTATCTCGAAACGTCGGCTAGCAGTTAATATTGTTTGATTTACTTCCCTTCATACCCAATATCCGTTTTAATTGACTATAACGTTAACTTTGAATTTCAAAATTACCGTACAAAAATCCGTATTAGTTAATTTGAAGTAAAAAGCTTCAAATTAATAACTTATTTTTATTTACAAATTCACTATTCTAAAATAAGACATAGTTATTTTGAAGTAAAGGAAGACAAACTATTAACTTAGATCTGATTTTCAAATTGTCATTTTTATAATCAGATGTAGATATTTTCATGTAAAAAACTTTAAACTAAAAATTAGTTTTGATTTACAAATTCACTATTCTAAAGTAATAACTTAGTTATTTTGAAGTAAAAATCGTCAAACTATTAACTTAGATCTGATTTTCAAATTGTCATTTCTGAAATCAGAAGTAGATATTTTCAAGTAAAAAACTTCAAACTAATAACTAAGTACTGATTTACAAATTCACTATTCTAAAATAATACTTAGCAATTTTGAAGTAAAGAACGTCAAACTATTAACTTAGATCTGATTTACAAATTGTCATTTAAAAAATAAGAAGTATTTATTTCAAAAAAAAAAACTTCAAGCACATAACTTAGTTTTGATTTCCAAATTTACTACTCTAAAATCAGACGTAGTTAATTTGATGTAAAGAACGTCAAACTATTACCTTAGATCTGATTTTCAAATTGTCATTTCTAAAATTAGTAGTAGATATTTTCAAGAAAAGAACTTCAAACTAATAACTTAGTTTTGATTTACAAATTCACTAGTCTAAAATAAGATTTAGTTATTTTGAAGTAAATAACGTCAAACTATTAACTTAGATCTGATTTACAAATTGTCATTTCTAAATTCAGAACTAGATATTTTCAATTAAAGAACTTCAAACTATAACTAAGCTTTGGTTTACAAATTCACTATTCTAAAATGCGACTTACTTATTTTGAAGTAAAGAACGTCAAACTATTAACTTAGATCTGATTTTCAAATTGTCATTTCTAAAATCAGGAGTAGATATTTTCAAGTATAGAACTTCAAACTTATAACTTAGTTTTGATTTACAAATTCACTATTCTAAAGAAAGACTTAGTTATTTTGAAGTTTAAATCGTCAAACTATTAACTTAGATCTGATTTACAAATTGTCATTTAAAAAATAAGAAGTATTTATTTCAAAGAAAAAATCTTCAAGCTCATAACTTAGTTTTGATTTTGAAATTTACTACTCTAAAATAAGACTTAGTTATTTTGAAGTAAATAACGTCAAACTATTAACTTAGATCTGATTTACAAATTGTCATTTCTAAATTTAGAACTAGATATTTTCAATTAAAGAACTTCAGACTATAACTAAGCTTTGGTTTACAAATTCACTATTCTAAAATGCGACTTAGTTATTTTGAAGTAAAGAACGTCAAACTAATAACTTAGATCTAATTTTCAAATTGTCTTTTCTAAAATCAGCAGTAGATATTTTCAAGTTAAGAACATGAAACTATAACGTTAACTTTGAATTTCAAAATTACAGTACAAAAATCCGTATTAGTTAATTTGAAGGAAAATCTTCAAATTATAAACTTATTTTTATTTAAAAATTCACTATACTAAAGTAAGACTTATTTATTTTGAAGTAAAAATCGTCAAACAATTAACTTAGATCTGATTTTCAAATTGACATTTCTAAAATCAGGAGTAGATATTTTCAAGTATAGAACTTCAAACTAATAACTTAGTTTTGATTTACAAATTCACTATTCGAAAGAAAGACTTATTAATTTTGAAGTAAAAATCGTCAAACTATTAACTTAGATCTGATTTTCAAATTGTCATTTCTAAAATCAGAAGTAGATATTTTCAAGTAAAGAACTTCAAACTAATAACTGAGTTTTGATTTACAAATTCACTATTCTGAAAAAAGACTTAGTTATTTTGAAGTATAGATCGTCAAAGTATTAACTTAGATCTTATTTTCAAATTGTCATTTGTAAAATCAGTAGTAGATATTTTCAAGTAAAGAACTTCAAACTAATAACTTAGCTTTGATTTACAAATTGACTATTCTAAAATAAAACTTAGTTATTTTGAAGTAAAGAACGTCATACTATTAACTTAGTTCTGATTTTCAAATTGTTATTTCTAAGATCAGTAGTAGATATTTTCAAGTAAAGAACTTCAAACTAATAACTTAGTTTTAATTTACAAATTCACTATACTAAAATAAGACTTAGTTATTTTGAAGTAAAGAACGTCAAACTATTACCTTAGATCTGATGTTTTTAATTGTCATTTCTAAAATCAGAAGTAGATATTTTCAAGTAAAGTACTTCAAACTAATAACTTAGCTTTGATTTACAAATTCAGTATTCTAAAATAAGACTTAGTTATTTTGAAGTAAAGAACGTCAAACTACAACCTTAGATTTGATTTCCAAATTTACATTACTAAGATCCGAATTAGTAAATTTGAATTAAAAAACTTTAAACTAATAACTTAGTTTTGATTTACAAATTCACTAGTCTAAATTAAGACTTAGCTATTTTGAAATAGAGAACGTCAAACTGTTAACTTAGATCTAAATTACAAATTGTTATTTCTAAAATCAGTAGTAAATTTTTTCAAGTAAAGAACTTCAAACTAATAACTTAGCTTTGATTTACAAATTCAGTATTCTAAAGAAAGACTTAGTAATTTTGAAGTAAAAATCGTCAAACTATTAACTTAAATCTGATTTTCAAATTGTCATTTCTAAATTCAGAAGTAGATATTTTCAAGTAAAGAACTTCAAACTAATAACTGAGTTTTGATTTACAAATTCACTATTCTGAAATAAGACTTAGTTATTTTGAAGTATAGATCGTCAAAGTATTAACTTAGATCTTATTTTCAAATTGTCATTTCTAAAATCAGAAGTAGATATTTTCAAGTAAAGTACTTCAAATTATAACCTTAGCTTTGATTTACAAATTCACCATTCTAAAATAAGACTTAGCTATTTTGAAGTAAAGAACGTCAAACTATTACCTAAGATCGGATTTTCAAATTGTCATTTGTAAAATCAGTAGTAGATATTTTCAAGTAAAGAACTCCAAACTAATAACTTAGTTTTGATTTACAATTTTATTAGTCTAAAATAAGACTAAGTTATTTTTAAGTAAAAAACATCAAACTATTAACTTAGACCTGATTTTCAAATTGTCATTTCTAAAATCAGAAGTAAATATTTTCAAGTAAAGAACTTCAAACTAATAACTTAGCTTTGATTTACAAATTGACTATTCTAAAATAAAACTTAGTTATTTTGAAGTAAAGAACGTCATACTATTAACTTAGTTCTGATTTTCAAATTGTCATTTCTAAGATCAGTAGTAGATATTTTCAAGTAAAGAACGTCAAACTAATAACTTAGTTTTAATTTACAAATTCACTATACTAAAATAAGACTTAGTTATTTTGAAGTAAAGAACGTCAAACTATTACCTTAGATCTGATTTTCAAATTGTCTTTTCTAAAATCAGAAGTAGATATTTTCAAGTAAAGAACTTCAAACTAAAAACTTAGCTTTGATTTACAAATTTAGTATTCTAAAATAAGACTTAGTTATTTTGAAGTAAAGAACGTCAAACTACAACCTTAGATTTGATCTCCAAATTTACATTACTAAAATCCGAATTAGTAAATTTGAATTAAAAAACTTTAAACTAATAACTTAGTTTTGATTTTCAAAATAAAGCTGAATCTTGCTTGGATTTGTCGTCGGATCATTCCCCGGTAATAGTAACACTAAGCTCTAAAATAACAAACAAAGAGAAACCTCTCTTCTTAACTAGTAAGAAAACAAATTGGGAAAAGTTTAAATGCCTGCTAGACGAAAATTTAGTACTAGAAATTCCTTTAAAAACTAACGAAGATATCGATGAAGCAACCGAACACTTAACTCTAGCAATACAAAGTGCAGCTTGGAACTCAACACCGTTGCGTAAAGAGGCTAAGGATACAGACGAATGTCCGATTACTATAAAACAAAAGATTTCAGAAAAACGCCAACTGAGGAAAATATGGCATCAAACAAGAGCTCAGCAGGATAAAAGCAAACTAAATAAAGCTGTAAAAGAACTTAAACAGTTGTTTAGTAATTACAAAAATGAAAATATACAAAACTACCTGACAAACCTATCTGCAACGGAAGCCACGGACTACTCACTTTGGAAAGCAACTAAGAAATTAAAGCAGCCCCAGGATACCTATCCACCACTTCTAATAGAAAATGGGCAATGGGCTAAGAGTGATAGTGAAAAGGCGATGCTTTTTGCAAGACATTTGGGCAGCGTTTTTACACCGTTCAAATCTGAAAATCACACTAAAGAAGAACATGTAAGACAATTTCTAGATTCTCCCGATCAGCTGGAACTACCAATCAAACGCTTCAAAAAAACTGAAATTAAGTTTGTCATAAAAAACGATCTTAGTCCAAAGAAAGCTCCCGGCTACGATCTAATAACAGGAAAAATACTAAAAGAGTTTTCAGATAAAGGGTTTAAGTATGTAACTCAGTTGTTTAATGCTATCTTACGTGGAGAATACTTCCCAGCGCAATGGAAAGTCGCCCAAATGATTCTCATTGCAAAACCTGGTAAACCAATTGAGGATGTAAAGTCGTACAGACCGATCAGTCTCTTGCCGATATTATCAAAGCTGTTTGAAAAAATGATCCTAAAAAGAATGAGACCAATCTTAGAGGAACTTTGCTTGATCCCCAATCATCAGTTTGGCTTCAGACAGCGGCATGGGACTGTCGAACAAATCCATCGAATTGTGACAGAAATCACAGAAATTGTGACAGATCTAAGTTAATAGTTTGACGTTCTTTACTTCAAAATAACTAAGTCTTATTTTAGAATAGTGAATTAGTAAATCAAAACTAAGTGATTAGTTTGAAGTTCTTTACTTTAAAATATCTACTTCTGATTTTAGAAATGACAATTTGAAAATCAGGTCTAAGTTAATAGTTTGACGTTTTTTACTTCAAAATACCTAAGTCTTATTTTAGTCTAGTAAATTTGTAAATCAAAACTAAGTTATTAGTTTGAAGTTCTTTACTTTGAAATATGTACTTCTGATTTAAGAAATGACAATTTGAAAATCAGATCTAAGTGAATAGTTTCACGTTCTTTACTTTAAAATAGATAATTCTTATTTTAGAATACCGCATTTCTAAATCAAAACTAATTTATTAGTTTGAAGTACTTTACTTAAAAATATCTACTTCTGATTTTAGAAATGACAATTTGAAAATCAGATCTAAGTTAATAGTTTGACGTTCTTTACTTCAATATAGATAAGTCCCATTTTAGAATACTGTATTTGTAAATCAAAACTAAGTTGTTACTTTGCAGTTGTTTATCTGAAAATATCTGCTTCAGAATTTGGAAATGACAATTTCAAAATCAGATCTAAGTTAATAGTTTGACGTTCTTTACTTTAAAATAACTAAGTCTTATTTTAGACTAGTGAATTTGTAAATCAAAACTAGGTTATTAGTTTAAAGTTTTTTACTTCAAGCTTACTAATTCGGATCTTAGAAATGTAATATTGAAAATGAAATCTAAGGTTGTAGTTTGAAGTTATTTACTTGAAATTATCAACTTCTGATTTTAGAAATGACAATTTGAAAATCAGATCTAAGCTAATAGCTTGACGGTCTTTACTTCAAAATAACTAAATTTTATTTTACAATAGTTAATTTGTAAATCAAAACTAAGTTAATAGTTTTAAGCTCTTTACTTCCAATTAACTAATACGGATTTTAGTAATGTGTATTTGAAAATCAAAGCGAAGGTTATAGTTTGAAGTTCTTTACTTGAAAATATCTACTTCTGATTTTAGAAATAAAAATTTGAAAATTAGATCTAAGTTAATATTTTGAGGTGCTTTACTTCAAAATAACTAAGTCTTATTTTAGACTAGTAAATTTTTAAATAAAAACCAAGTTATTAGTTTGAAGTATTTTACTAAAAAATATCTACTTCTGATTTTAGAAATGACAATTTGAAAATCAGATCTACGTTAATAGTTTGACGTTCTTTACTTCAAAACAACTAAGTCTTATTTTAGTAGAGTGAATTTGTAAATCAAAACTAAGTTATTAGTTTGAAGTTGAAAATATCTACTACTGATTTTAGAAATGACAATTTGCAAATCAGATCTAAGTTAATAGTTTGACGTTCTTTACTTCAAAACAACTAAGTCTTATTTTAGTAGAGTGAATTTGTAAATCAAAACTAAGTTAATAGTTTTAAGCTCTTTACTTCCAATTAACTAATACGGATTTTAGTAATGTGCATTTGAAAATCAAAGCGAAGGTTATAGTTTGAAGTTCTTTACTTGAAAATATCTACTTCTGATTTTAGAAATAAAAATTTGAAAATTAGATCTAAGTTAATATTTTGAGGTGCTTAACTTCAAAATAACTAAGTCTTATTTTAGACTAGTAAATTTTTAAATAAAAACCAAGTTATTAGTTTGAAGTACTTTACTAAAAAATATCTACTTCTGATTTAAGAGATGACAATTTGAAAATCAGATCTAAGTGAATAGTTTCACGTTCCTTACTTTAAAATAGATAAGTCTTATTTTAGAATAGCGTAATATATCGTTAGCGTAAAATATCTACTTCTGATTTTAGAAATGACAATTTGAAAATCAGATCTAAGTTAATAGTTTGACGTTCTTTACTTCAAAATACCTAAGTCTTATTTTAGTCTAGTAAATTTGTAAATCAAAACTAAGTTATTAGTTTGAAGTTCTTTACTTTGAAATATCTACTTCTGATTTAAGAAATGACAATTTGAAAATCAGATCTAAGTTAATAGTTTGACGTTCTTTACTTCAAAACAACTAAGTCTTATTTTAGTAGAGTGAATTTGTAAATCAAAACTAAGTTATTAGTTTGAAGTTCTTTACTTGAAAATATCTACTTCTGATTTTAGAAATGACAATTCGAAAATCAGATCTAAGTTAATAGTTTGACGTTCTTTACATCAAAGTAACTAAATTTTATTTTAGAATAGTTAATTTGTAAATCAAAACTAAGTTATTAGTTTGAAGTTTTTTACTTGAAAATATCTACTTCTGATTTTAGAATTGACAACTTGAAAATCAGATCTAAGTTAATAGTTTGACGTTCTTTACTTCAAAACCACTAAGTCTTATTTTAGTATAGTGAATTTGTAAATCAAAACTAAGTTATTAGTATGAAGTTTTTTACTTGACAGAAACTACCACTGATTTTAGAAATGACAATTTGAAAATTAGATCTAAGTTAATAGTTTGACGTTCTTTACTTCTAAATAACTAAGTCTTATTTTAGTATAGTGAATTTGTTATTTAAAACTAAGTTATTAGTATGAAGTTCTTCACTTGAAAAAAACTACCACTGATTTTAGAAATGACAATTTGAAAATCAGATCTAAGTTAATAGTTTGACGTTCTTTACTTCAAAAAAACTAAGTTTTATTTTAGAATACTCAATTTGTAAATCAGGCTAAGTTATTAGTTTAAAGTTGTTTACTTGAAAATATCTACTTCTGATTTTAGAAATGACAATTTAAAAATCAGATCTAAGTTAATAGTTTGACGTTCTTTACTTCAAAACAACTAAGTCTTATTTTAGTATAATGAATTTGTAAACCAAAACTAAGTTGTTAGTATGAAGTTCTTCACTTGAAAAAAACTACCACTGATTTTAGAAATGACAATTTGAAAATCAGATCTAAATTAACAGTTTGACGTTCTTTACTTTAAAATAACTAAGTCTTATTTTAGACTATTGAATTTGTAAATTAAAACTAAGTTATTAGTATGAAGTTCTTCACTTGAAAAAACTACCACTGATTTTAGAAATGACAATTTGAAAATCAGATCTAAGTTAATAGTTTGACGTTCTTTACTTCAAAACAACTAAGTCTTATTTTAGTATAGTGAATTTGTAAACCAAAACTAAGTTATTAGTATGAAGTTCTTCACCTGAAAAAAACTACCACTGATTTTAGAAATGACAATTTGAAAATCAGATCTAAGTTAATAGTTTGACGTTCTTTACTTCTAAATAACTAAGTCTTATTTTAGTATAGCGAATTTGTAAATTAAAACTAAGTTATTAGTATGAAGTATTTCACTTGAAAAAAACTACCACTGATTTTAGAAATGACAATTTGAAAATCAGATCTAAGTTAAAAGTTTGACGTTCTTTACTTCAAAATAACTAAATCTTATTTTAGAATACTCAATTTGTAAATCAAGGCTAAGTGATTAGTTTAAAGTTCTTTACTTGAAAAAAACTACCACTGATTTTAGAAATGACAATTTGAAAATCAGATCTAAGTTAAAAGTTTGACGTTCTTTACTTCAAAATAACTAAGTCTTATTTTAGAATACTCAATTTGTAAATCAAGGCTAAGTTATTAGTTTAAAGTTGTTTACTTGAAAATATCTACTTCTGATTTTAGAAATGACAATTTGAAAATCAGATCTAAGTTAATAGTTTGACGTTCTTTACTTCAAAACAACTAAGTCTTATTTTAGTATAGTGTATTTGTAAACCAAAACTAAGTTATTAGTATGAAGTTCTTAACTTGAAAAAAACTACCACTGATTTTAGAAATGACAATTTGAAAATCAGATCTAAGTTAATAGTTTGACGTTTTTTACTTCTAAATAACTAAGTCTTATTTTAGAATACTCAATTTGTAAATCAAGGCTAAGTTATTAGTTTAAAGTTCTTTACTTGAAAATATCTACTTCTTGTTTTAGAAATGACAATTTGAAAATCAGATCTAAGTTAATAGTTTGACGTTCTTTACTTCCAAATAACTAAGTCTTATTTTAGTATAGTGAATTTGTAATTTAAAACAAAGTTATTAGTTTGAAGTTCTTTACTTGAAAATATCTACTACTGATTTTAGAAATGACAATTTGAAAATCAGATCTAAGTTAACAGTTTGACGTTCTTTACTTTAAAATTACTAAGTCTTATTTTAGACTAGTGAATTTGTAAATTAAAACTAAGTTATTAGTATGAAGTTATTTACTTGAAAAAAACTACCACTGATTTTAGAAATGACAATTTGAAAATCAGATCTAAGTTAATAGTTTGACGTTCTTTACTTCTAAATAACTAAGTCTTATTTTAGAATACTCAATTTGTAAATCAAGGCTAAGTTATTAGTTTAAAGTTGTTTACTTGAAAATATCTACTTCTGATTTTCGAAATGACAATTTGAAAATCAGATCTAAGTTAATAGTTTGACGTTCTTTACTTCAAAACAACTAAGTCTTATTTTAGTATAGTGAATTTGTAAACCAAAACTAAGTTATTAGTATGAAGTTCTTCACTTGAAAACAACTACCACTGATTTTAGAACTGACAATTTGAAAATCAGATCTAAGCTTATAGTTTGACGTTTATTACTTCAAAATAACTAAGTCTTATTTTAGAATACTCAATTTGTAAATCAAGGCTAAGTTATTAGTTTAAAGTTTTTTACTTGAAAATATCTACTTCTGATTTTAGAAATAAGAATTTGAAAATCAGATCTAAGTTAATAGTTTGACGTTCTTTACTTCAAAACAACTAAGTCTTATTTTAGTATAGTGAATTTGTAAACCAAAACTAAGTTGTTAGTATGAAGTTCTTCACTTGAAAAAAACTACCACTGATTTTGGAAATGACAATTTGAAAATCAGATCTAAATTAACAGTTTGACGTTCTTTACTTTAAAATAACTAAGTCTTATTTTAGAATACTCAATTTGTAAATCAAGGCTAAGTTATTAGTTTAAAGTTCTTTACTTAAAAATATCTACTTCTTGTTTTAGAAATGACAATTTGAAAATCAGATCTAAATTAACAGTTTGACGTTCTTTACTTTAAAGTAACTAAGTCTTATTTTAGACTAGTGAATTTGTAAATTAAAACTAAGTTATTAGTTTAAAGTTTTTTACTTCAAATTTACTAATTCGGATCTTAGTAATGTAAATTTGGTAATCAAATCTAAGGTTGTAGCTTGAAGTTCTTTACTTTGAAATATCTACTTCTGATTAAAAAATTACAATTTGAAAATCAGATCTAAGTTAACAGTTTGACGTTCTTTACTTCAAAATAACTAAGTCTTATTTTAGAAATATCAATTTGTAAATTAAAACTAAGTTATTAGTTTAAAGTTCTTTACTTGAAAATATCTACTACTGATTTTAGAAATGACAATTTGCAAATCAGATCTAAGTTAAAATTTTAACATTCTTTACATCGAAATAACTAAATTTTACTTTAGAATAGTTAATTTGTAAATCAAAACTAAGTTATTAGTTTAAAGTTCTTTACTTGAAAATATCTACTACTGATTTTAGAAATGACAATTTGCAAATCAGATCTAAGTTAAAATTTTAACGTTCTTTACATCGAAATAACTAAATTTTACTTTAGAATAGTTAATTTGTAAATCAAAACTAAGTTATTAGTTTAAAGTTCTTTACTTGAAAATATCTACTTCTGATTTTAGAAATGACAATTAGCAAATCAGATCTAAGTTAAAATTTTAACGTTCTTTACTTCAAAATAACTAAGTCTTATTTTAGACTTAGTTACAAAATTTGTAAATCAAAACTAAGTTATTAGTTTAAAGTTTTTTACTTCAAATTTACTAATTCGGATCTTAGTAATGTAAATTTGGAAATCAAATCTAAAGTTGTAGTTTGAAGTTCTTTACTTGAAAATATCTACTTCTGATTTTAAAAATGACAATTTGTAAATCAGATCTAAGTTAATAGCTTGACGGTCTTTACTTCAAAATAAATAAATATTATTTTACAATAGTTAATTTGTAAATCAAAACTAAGTTATTAGTTTGAAGTTCTTTACTTTGAAATATCTACTTCTGATTTAAGAGATGACAATTTGAAAATCAGATCTAAGTGAATAGTTTCACGTTCTTTACTTTAAAATAGATAAGTCTTATTTTAGAATAGCGTAATATATCGTTAGCGTAAAATATCTACTTCTGATTTTAGAAATGACAATTTGAAAATCAGATCTAAGTTAATAGTTTGACGTTCTTTACTTCAAAATACCTAAGTCTTATTTTAGTCTAGTAAATTTGTAAATCAAAACTAAGTTATTAGTTTGAAGTTCTTTACTTTGAAATATCTACTTCTGATTTAAGAAATGATAATTTGAAAATCAGATCTAAGTTAATAGTTTGACGTTTTTTACTTCAAAACAACTAAGTCTTATTTTAGTATAGTGAATTTGTAAATCAAAACTAAGTTATTAGTATCAAGTTCTTTACTTGACACAAACTACCACTGATTTTAGAAATAACAATTTGAAAAGCAGATCTAAGTTAGGCGTTTGACGTTCTTTACTTTAAAGTAACTAAGTCTTATTTTAGACTAGTGAATTTGTAAATCAAAACTGAGTTATTAGTTTAAAATTTTTTACTTCAAATTTACTAATTCGGATCTTAGTAATGTAAATTTGGAAATAAAATCTAAGGTTGTAGTTTGAAGTTCTTTACTTCAAAACAACTAAGTCGTATTTTAGTAGAGTGATTTTCTAAATCAAAACTAAGTTATTAGTTTGAAGTTCTTTACTTGAAAATATCTACTTCTGATTTTAGAAATGACAATTTGAAAATCAGATCTAAGTTAATGGCTTGACGGTCTTTACTTCAAAATAACTAAATTTTATTTTACAATAGTTAATTTGTAAATCAAAACTAAGTTATTAGTTTGAAGTTCTTTACTTTGAAATATCTACTTCTGATTTAAGAGATGACAATTTGAAAACCAGATCTAAGTGAATAGTTTCACGTTCTTTACTTTAAAATAGATAAGTCTTATTTTAGAATAGCGTAATATATCGTTAGCGTAAACTATCTACTTCTGATTTTAGAAATGACAATTTGAAAATCAGATCTAAGTTAATAGTTTGACGTTCTTTACTTAAAAATAACTAAGACTTATTTTAGAATAGTAAATTTGTAAATCAAAACTAAGTTGGTAGTTTGAAGTTCTTTATCTGAAAATATCTGCTTCAGATTTTAGAAATGACAATTTGAAAATCAGATCTAAGTTAATAGTTTGACGTTCTTTACATCAAAATAACTAAATTTTATTTTAGAATAGTTAATTTGTAAATCAAAACTAAGTTATTAGTTTGAAGTTTTTTACTTGAAAATTTCTACTTCTGATTTTAGAATTGACAACTTGAAAATCAGATCTAAGTTAATAGTTTGACGTCCTTTACTTCAAAACCACTAAGTCTTATTTTAGTATAGTGAATTTGTAAATCAAAACTAAGTTATTAGTATGAAGTTCTTTACTTGACACAAACTACCACTGATTTGAGAAATAACAATTTGAAAAGCAGATCTAAGGTAGGCGTTTGACGTTCTTTACTTTAAAGTAACTAAGTCTTATTTTAGACTAGTGAATTTGTAGATCAAAACTGAGTTATTAGTTTAAAATTTTTTACTTCAAATTTACTAATTCGGATCTTAGTAATGTAAATTTGGAAATCAAATCTAAGGTTGTAGTTTGAAGTTCTTTACTTTAAAATATCTACTTCTGATTTAAAAATTACAATTTGAAAATCAGATCTAAGTTAACAGTTTGACGTTCTTTACTTCTAAATAACTAAGTCTTATTTTAGAATTATCAATTTGTAAATCAAAGCTAAGTTATTAGTTTGAAGGTCTTTACTTGAAAATATTTACTTCTGATTTCAGAAATGACAAATTGAAAATCAGGTCTAAGTTAATAGTTTGACGTTTTTAATTCAAAATAACTAAGTCTTATTTTAGACTAGTAAATTTGTAAATTAAATCTAAGTTATTAGTTTGAAGTTCTTTACTTGAAAATATCTACTACTGATTTTAGAAATGACAATTTGCAAATCAGATCTAAGTTAAAATTTTAACGTTCTTTACATCGAAATAACTAAATTTTACTTTAGAATCGTTAATTTGTAAATCAAAACTAAGTTATTAGTTTAAAGTTCTTTACTTGAAAATATTTACTACTGATTTTAGAAATGACAATTTGCAAATCAGATCTAAGTTAAAATTTTAACGTTCTTTACATCGAAATAACTAAATTTTACTTTAGAATATTTAATTTGTAAATCAAAACTAAGTTATTAGTTTAAAGTTCTTTACTTGAAAATATCTACTTCTGATTTTAGAAATGACAATTTGCAAATCAAATCTAAGTTAAAATTTTAACGTTCTTTACTTCAAAATAACTAAGTATTATTTTAGACTAGTGAATTTGTAAATCAAAACTAAGTTATTAGTTTGAAGTTTTTTACTTCAAATTTACCTATTCGGATCTTAGTAATGTAAATTTGGAAATCAAATCTAAAGTTGTAGTTTGAAGTTTTTTACTTAAAAATATCTACTTCTGATTTTGAAAATGACAATTAGTAAATCAGATCTAAGTTAATAGCTTGACGGTCTTTACTTCAAAATAACTAACTTTTATTTTAGGATAGTTAATTTGTAAATCAAAACTAAGTTATTAGTTTGAAATTCTTTACTTTGAAATATCTACTTCTGATTTAAGAGATGACAATTTGAAAATCAGATCTAAGTGAATAGTTTCACGTTCCTTACTTTAAAATAGATAAGTCTTATTTTAGAATAGCGTAATATATCGTTAGCGTAAAATATCTACTTCTGATTTTAGAAATGACAATTTGAAAATCAGATCTAAGTTAATAGTTTGACGTTCTTTACTTCAAAATACCTAAGTCTTATTTTAGTCTAGTAAATTTGTAAATCAAAACTAAGTTATTAGTTTGAAGTTCTTTACTTTGAAATATCTACTTCTGATTTAAGAAATGACAATTTGAAAATCAGATCTAAGTTAATAGTTTGACGTTCTTTACTTCAAAACCACTAAGTCTTATTTTAGTATAGTGAATTTGTAAATCAAAACTAAGTTATTAGTATGAAGTTCTTTACTTGACAGAAACTACCACTGATTTTAGTAATGACAATTTGAAAATCAGATCTAAGTTAATAGTTTGACGTTCTTTACTTCTAAATAACTAAGTCTTATTTTAGTATAGTGAATTTGTAATTTAAAACTAAGTTATTAGTATGAAGTTCTTCACTTGAAAAAAACTACCACTGATTTTAGAAATGACAATTTGAAAATCAGATCTAAGTTAATAGTTTGACGTTCTTTACTTCAAAAAAACTAAGTTTTATTTTAGAATACTCAATTTGTAAATCAGGCTAAGTTATTAGTTTAAAGTTGTTTACTTGAAAATATCTACTTCTGATTTTAGAAATGACAATTTAAAAATCAGATCTAAGTTAATAGTTTGACGTTCTCTACTTCAAAACAACTAAGTCTTATTTTAGTATAATGAATTTGTAAACCAAAACTAAGTTGTTAGTATGAAGTTCTTCACTTGAAAAAAACTACCGCTGATTTTAAAAATGACAATTTGAAAATCAGATCTAAATTAACAGTTTGACGTTCTTTACTTTAAAATAACTAAGTCTTATTTTAGACTATTGAATTTGTAAATTAAAACTAAGTTATTAGTATGAAGTTCTTCACTTGAAAAAACTACCACTGATTTTAGAAATGACAATTTGAAAATCAGATCTAAGTTAATAGTTTGACGTTCTTTACTTCAAAACAACTAAGTCTTATTTTAGTATAGTGAATTTGTAAACCAAAACTAAGTTATTAGTATGAAGTTCTTCACTTGAAAAAAACTACCACTGATTTTAGAAATGACAATTTGAAAATCAGATCTAAGTTAATAGTTTGACGTTCTTTACTTCAAAATAACTAAGTCTTATTTTAAAATACTCAATTTGTAAATCAAGGCTAAGTTATTAGTTTAAAGTTCTTTACTTGAAAATATCTACGTCTTGTTTTAGAAATGACAATTTGAAAATCAGATCTAAGTTAATAGTTTGACGTTCTTTACTTCAAAACAACTAAGTCTTATTTTAGTATAGTGAATTTGTAAACCAAAACTAAGTTATTAGAATGAAATTCTTCACTTGACAAAAACTACCACTGATTTTAGAAATGACAATTTGAAAATCAGATCTTAGTTAATAGTTTGACGTTCTTTACTTCAAAATAACTAAGTCTTATTTTAGAATACTCAATTTGTAAATCAAGGCTAAGTTATTAGTTTAAAGTTCTTTACATGAAAATATCTACTTCTTGTTTTATAAATGACAATTTGAAAATCAGATCTAAGTTAATAGTTTGACGTTCTTTACTTCTAAATAACTAAGTCTTATTTTAGTATAGTGAATTTGTAATTTAAAACTAAGTTATTAGTATGAAGTTCTTCACTTGAAAAAACTACCACTGATTTTAGAAATGACAATTTGAAAATCAGATCTAAGTTAATAGTTTGACGTTCTTTACTTCAAAATAACTAAGTCTTATTTTAGAATACTCAATTTGTAAATCAAGGCTAAGTTATTAGTTTAAAGTTGTTTACTTGAAAATATCTACTTCTGATTTTAGAAATGACAATTTGAAAATCAGATCTAAGTTAATAGTTTGACGTTCTTTACTTCAAAAAAACTAAGTTTTATTTTAGAATACTCAATTTGTAAATCAGGCTAAGTTATTAGTTTAAAGTTGTTTACTTGAAAATATCTACTTCTGATTTTAGAAATGACAATTTAAAAATCAGATCTAAGTTAATAGTTTGACGTTCTCTACTTCAAAACAACTAAGTCTTATTTTAGTATAATGAATTTGTAAACCAAAACTAAGTTGTTAGTATGAAGTTCTTCACTTGAAAAAAACTACCGCTGGTTTTAAAAATGACAATTTGAAAATCAGATCTAAGTTAATAGTTTGACGTTCTTTACTTCAAAACAACTAAGTCTTATTTTAGTATAGTGAATTTGTAAACCAAAACTAAGTTATTAGAATGAAATTCTTCACTTGACAAAAACTACCACTGATTTTAGAAATGACAATTTGAAAATCAGATCTTAGTTAATAGTTTGACGTTCTTTACTTCAAAATAACTAAGTCTTATTTTAGAATACTCAATTTGTAAATCAAGGCTAAGTTATTAGTTTAAAGTTCTTTACATGAAAATATCTACTTCTTGTTTTAGAAATGACAATTTGAAAATCAGATCTAAGTTAATAGTTTGACGTTCTTTACTTCTAAATAACTAAGTCTTATTTTAGTATAGTGAATTTGTAATTTAAAACTAAGTTATTAGTATGAAGTTCTTCACTTGAAAAAACTACCACTGATTTTAGAAATGACAATTTGAAAATCAGATCTAAGTTAATAGTTTGACGTTCTTTACTTCAAAATAACTAAGTCTTATTTTAAAATACTCAATTTGTAAATCAAGGCTAAGTTATTAGTTTAAAGTTCTTTACTTGAAAATATCTACGTCTTGTTTCAGAAATGACAATTTGAAAATCAGATCTAAGTTATTAGTTTGACGTTCTTTACTTCAAAACAACTAAGTCTTATTTTAGTATAGTGAATTTGTAAACCAAAACTAAGTTATTAGAATGAAATTCTTCACTTGACAAAAACTACCACTGATTTTAGAAATGACAATTTGAAAATCAGATCTAAGTTAATAGTTTGACGTTCTTTACTTCAAAACAACTAAGTCTTATTTTAGTATAGTGAATTTGTAAACCAAAACTAAGTTATTAGTATGAAGTTCTTCACTTGAAAAAAACTACCACTGATTTTAGAAATGACAATTTGAAAATCAGATCTAAGTTAATAGTTTGACGTTCTTTACTTCAAAATAACTAAGTCTTATTTTAAAATACTCAATTTGTAAATCAAGGCTAAGTTATTAGTTTAAAGTTCTTTACTTGAAAATATCTACGTCTTGTTTTAGAAATGACAATTTGAAAATCAGATCTAAGTTAATAGTTTGACGTTCTTTACTTCAAAACAACTAAGTCTTATTTTAGTATAGTGAATTTGTAAACCAAAACTAAGTTATTAGAATGAAATTCTTCACTTGACAAAAACTACCACTGATTTTAGAAATGACAATTTGAAAATCAGATCTAAGTTAATAGTTTGACGTTCTTTACTTCAAAATAACTAAGTCTTATTTTAGAATACTCAATTTGTAAATCAAGGCTAAGTTATTAGTTTAAAGTTCTTTACTTGAAAATATCTACTTCTTGTTTTAGAAATGACAATTTGAAAATCAGATCTAAGTTAATAGTTTGACGTTCTTTACTTCTAAATAACTAAGTCTTATTTTAGTATAGTGAATTTGTAATTTAAAACTAAGTTATTAGTATGAAGTTCTTCACTTGAAAAAACTACCACTGATTTTAGAAATGACAATTTGAAAATCAGATCTAAGTTAATAGTTTGACGTTCTTTACTTCAAAATAACTAAGTCTTATTTTAGAATACTCAATTTGTAAATCAAGGCTAAGTTATTAGTTTAAAGTTGTTTACTTGAAAATATCTACTTCTGATTTTAGAAATGACAATTTGAAAATCAGATCTAAGTTAATAGTTTGACGTTCTTTACTTTAAAACAACTAAGTCTTATTTTAGTATAGTGAATTTGTAAATTAAAACTAAGTTATTAGTATGAAGTTCTTCACTTGAAAAAAACTACCACTTATTTTAGAAATGACAATTTGAAAATCAGATTTAAGTTAATAGTTTGACGTTCTTTACTTCAAAATAACTAAATCTTATTTTAGAATACTCAATTTGTAAATCAAGGCTAAGTTATTAGTTTAAAGTTGTTTACTTGAAAATATCTACTACTGATTTTAGAAATGACAATTTGAAAATCAGATCTAAGTTAATAGTTTGACGTTCTTTACTTCAAAACAACTAAGTTTTATTTTAGAATACTCAATTTGTAAATCAAGGCTAAGTTATTAGTTTAAAGTTCTTTACTTGAAAATATCTACGTCTTGTTTTAGAAATGACAATTTGAAAATCAGATCTAAGTTAATAGTTTGACGTTCTTTACTTCAAAACAACTAAGTCTTATTTTAGTATAGTGAATTTGTAAACCAAAACTAAGTTATTAGAATGAAATTCTTCACTTGACAAAAACTACCACTGATTTTAGAAATGACAATTTGAAAATCAGATCTAAGTTAATAGTTTGACGTTCTTTACTTCAAAATAACTAAGTCTTATTTTAGAATACTCAATTTGTAAATCAAGGCTAAGTTATTAGTTTAAAGTTCTTTACTTGAAAATATCTACGTCTTGTTTTAGAAATGACAATTTGAAAATCAGATCTAAGTTAATAGTTTGACGTTGTTTACTTCAAAATAACCAAGTCATATTTTAGAATACTCAATTTGTAAATCAAGGCTAAGTTATTAGTTTAAAGTTCTTTACTTGAAAATATCTACTTCTTGTTTTAGAAATGACAATTTGAAAATCAGATCTAAGTTAATAGTTTGACGTTCTTTACTTCTAAATAACTAAGTCTTATTTTAGTATAGTGAATTTGTAATTTAAAGCAAAGTTATTAGTTTGAAGTTCTTTACTTGAAAATATCTACTACTGATTTTAGAAATGACAATTTGAAAATCAGATCTAAGTTAATAGTTTGACGTTCTTTACTTCTAAATAACTAAGTCTTATTTTAGTATAGTGAATTTGTAATTTAAAACAAAGTTATTAGTTTGAAGTTCTTTACTTGAAAATATCTACTACTGATTTTAGAAATGACAATTTGAAAATCAGATCTAAGTTAATAGTTTGACGTTCTTTACTTCAAAATAACTAAGTCTTATTTTAAAATACTCAATTTGTAAATCAAGGCTAAGTTATTAGTTTAAAGTTCTTTACTTGAAAATATCTACGTCTTGTTTTAGAAATGACAATTTGAAAATCAGATCTAAGTTAATAGTTTGACGTTCTTTACTTCAAAACAACTAAGTCTTATTTTAGTATAGTGAATTTGTAAACCAAAACTAAGTTATTAGAATGAAATTCTTCACTTGACAAAAACTACCACTGATTTTAGAAATGACAATTTGAAAATCAGATCTAAGTTAATAGTTTGACGTTCTTTACTTCAAAATAACTAAGTCTTATTTTAGAATACTCAATTTGTAAATCAAGGCTAAGTTATTAGTTTAAAGTTCTTTACTTGAAAATATCTACTTCTTGTTTTAGAAATGACAATTTGAAAATCAGATCTAAGTTAATAGTTTGACGTTCTTTACTTCTAAATAACTAAGTCTTATTTTAGTATAGTGAATTTGTAATTTAAAACTAAGTTATTAGTATGAAGTTCTTCACTTGAAAAAACTACCACTGATTTTAGAAATGACAATTTGAAAATCAGATCTAAGTTAATAGTTTGACGTTCTTTACTTCAAAATAACTAAGTTTTATTTTAGAATACTCAATTTGTAAATCAAGGCTAAGTTATTAGTTTAAAGTTGTTTACTTGAAAATATCTACTTCTGATTTTAGAAATGACAATTTGAAAATCAGATCTAAGTTAATAGTTTGACGTTCTTTACTTTAAAACAACTAAGTCTTATTTTAGTATAGTGAATTTGTAAATTAAAACTAAGTTATTAGTATGAAGTTCTTCACTTGAAAAAAACTACCACTTATTTTAGAAATGACAATTTGAAAATCAGATCTAAGTTAATAGTTTGACGTTCTTTACTTCAAAATAACTAAATCTTATTTTAGAATACTCAATTTGTAAATCAAGGCTAAGTTATTAGTTTAAAGTTGTTTACTTGAAAATATCTACTTCTGATTTTAGAAATGACAATTTGAAAATCAGATCTAAGTTAATAGTTAATAAGTTAAAAGTTGACGTTCTTTACTTCAAAACAACTAAGTCTTATTTTAGTATAGTGAATTTGTAAACCAAAACTAAGTTATTAGAATGAAATTCTTCACTTGACAAAAACTACCACTGATTTTAGAAATGACAATTTGAAAATCAGATCTAAGTTAATAGTTTGACGTTCTTTACTTCAAAATAACTAAGTCTTATTTTAGAATACTCAATTTGTAAATCAAGGCTAAGTTATTAGTTTAAAGTTCTTTACTTGAAAATATCTACGTCTTGTTTTAGAAATGACAATTTGAAAATCAGATCTAAGTTAATAGTTTGACGTTGTTTACTTCAAAATAACCAACTCATATTTTAGAATACTCAATTTGTAAATCAAGGCTAAGTTATTAGTTTAAAGTTCTTTACTTGAAAATATCTACTTCTTGTTTTAGAAATGACAATTTGAAAATCAAATCTAAGTTAATAGTTTGACGTTCTTTACTTCTAAATAACTAAGTCTTATTTTAGTATAGTGAATTTGTAATTTAAAGCAAAGTTATTAGTTTGAAGTTCTTTACTTGAAAATATCTACTACTGATTTTAGAAATGACAATTTGAAAATCAGATCTAAGTTAATAGTTTGACGTTCTTTACTTCTAAATAACTAAGTCTTATTTTAGTATAGTGAATTTGTAATTTAAAACAAAGTTATTAGTTTGAAGTTCTTTACTTGAAAATATCTACTACTGATTTTAGAAATGACAATTTGAAAATCAGATCTAAGTTAATAGTTTGACGTTCTTTACTTCAAAATAACTAAGTCTTATTTTAAAATACTCAATTTGTAAATCAAGGCTAAGTTATTAGTTTAAAGTTCTTTACTTGAAAATATCTACGTCTTGTTTTAGAAATGACAATTTGAAAATCAGATCTAAGTTAATAGTTTGACGTTCTTTACTTCAAAACAACTAAGTCTTATTTTAGTATAGTAAATTTGTAAACCAAAACTAAGTTATTAGAATGAAATTCTTCACTTGACAAAAACTACCACTGATTTTAGAAATGACAATTTGAAAATCAGATCTAAGTTAATAGTTTGACGTTCTTTACTTCAAAATAACTAAGTCTTATTTTAGAATACTCAATTTGTAAATCAAGGCTAAGTTATTAGTTTAAAGTTCTTTACTTGAAAATATCTACTTCTTGTTTTAGAAATGACAATTTGAAAATCAGATCTAAGTTAATAGTTTGACGTTCTTTACTTCTAAATAACTAAGTCTTGTTTTAGTATAGTGAATTTGTAATTTGAAACTAAGTTATTAGTATGAAGTTCTTCACTTGAAAAAACTACCACTGATTTTAGAAATGACAATTTGAAAATCAGATCTAAGTTAATAGTTTGACGTTCTTTACTTCAAAATAACTAAGTCTTATTTTAGAATACTCAATTTGTAAATCAAGGCTAAGTTATTAGTTTAAAGTTGTTTACTTGAAAATATCTACTTCTGATTTTAGAAATGACAATTTGAAAATCAGATCTAAGTTAATAGTTTGACGTTCTTTACTTTAAAACAACTAAGTCTTATTTTAGTATAGTGAATTTGTAAATTAAAACTAAGTTATTAGTATGAAGTTCTTCACTTGAAAAAAACTACAACTTATTTTAGAAATGACAATTTGAAAATCAGATCTAAGTTAATAGTTTGACGTTCTTTACTTTAAAATAACTAAATCTTATTTTAGAATACTCAATTTGTAAATCAAGGCTAAGTTATTAGTTTAAAGTTGTTTACTTGAAAATATCTACTTCTGATTTTAGAAATGACAATTTCAAAATCAGATCTAAGTTAATAGTTTGACGTTCTTTACTTCAAAACAACTAAGTTTTATTTTAGAATACTCAATTTGTAAATCAAGGCTAAGTTATTAGTTTAAAGTTCTTTACTTGAAAATATCTACGTCTTGTTTTAGAAATGACAATTTGAAAATCAGATCTAAGTTAATAGTTTGACGTTCTTTACTTCAAAACAACTAAGTCTTATTTTAGTATAGTGAATTTGTAAACCAAAACTAAGTTATTAGAATGAAATTCTTCACTTGACAAAAACTAACACTGATTTTAGAAATGACAATTTGAAAATCAGATCTAAGTTAATAGTTTGACGTTCTTTACTTCAAAATAACTAAGTCTTATTTTAGAATACTCAATTTGTAAATCAAGGCTAAGTTATTAGTTTAAAGTTCTTTACTTGAAAATATCTACGTCTTGTTTTAGAAATGACAATTTGAAAATCAGATCTAAGTTAATAGTTTGACGTTGTTTACTTCAAAATAACCAAGTCATATTTTAGAATACTCAATTTGTAAATCAAGGCTAAGTTATTAGTTTAAAGTTCTTTACTTGAAAATATCTACTTCTTGCTTTAGAAATGACAATTTGAAAATCAAATCTAAGTTAATAGTTTGACGTTCTTTACTTCTAAATAACTAAGTCTTATTTTAGTATAGTGAATTTGTAATTTAAAGCAAAGTTATTAGTTTGAAGTTCTTTACTTGAAAATATGTACTACTGATTTTAGAAATGACAATTTGAAAATCAGATCTAAGTTAATAGTTTGACGTTCTTTACTTCTAAATAACTAAGTCTTATTTTAGTATAGTGAATTTGTAATTTAAAACAAAGTTATTAGTTTGAAGTTCTTTACTTGAAAATATCTACTACTGATTTTAGAAATGACAATTTGAAAATCAGATCTAAGTTAACAGTTTGACGTTTTTTACTTTAAAATAACTAAGTCTTATTTTAGACTAGTGAATTTGTAAATTAAAACTAAGTTATTAGTATGAAGTTCTTCACTTGAAAAAAACTACCACTGATTTTAGAAATGACAATTTGAAAATCAGATCTAAGTTAATAGTTTGACGTTCTTTACTTCAAAATAACCAAATCTTATTTTAGAATACTCAATTTGTAAATCAAGGCTAATTTATTAGTTTAAAGTTGTTTACTTGAAAATATCTACTTCTGATTTTAGAAATGACAATTTGAAAATCAGATCTAAGTTAATAGTTTGACGTTCTTTACTTCAAAACAACTAAGTCTTATTTTAGTATAGTGAATTTGTAAACCAAAACTAAGTTATCAATATGAAGTTCTTCACTTGAAAAAAACTACCACTGATTTTAGAAATGACAATTTGAAAATCAGATCTAAGTTAATAGTTTGACGTTCTTTACTTCAAAATAACTAAGTCTTATTTTAGAATACTCAATTTGTAAATCAAGGCTAAGTTATTAGTTTAAAGTTCTTTACTTGAAAATATCTATTTCTTGTTTTAGAAATGACAATTTGAAAATCAGATCTAAGTTAATAGTTTGACGTTCTTTACTTCTAAATAACTAAGTCTTATTTTAGTATAGTGAATTTGTAATTTAAAACTAAGTTATTAGTATGAAGTTCTTCACTTGAAAAAAACTACCACTGATTTTAGAAATGACAATTTGAAAATCAGATCTAAGTTAATAGTTTGACGTTCTTTACTTCAAAATAACTAAGTCTTATTTTAGACTAGTGAATTTGTAAATTAAAACTAAGTTATTAGGATGAAGTTCTGCACTTGAAAAAAACTACCACTGATTTTAGAAATGACAATTTGAAAATCAGATCTAAGTTAATAGTTTGACGTTCTTTACTTCAAAACAACTAAGTCTTATTTTAGTATAGTGAATTTGTAAACCAAAGCTAAGTTATTAGTATGAAGTTCTTCACTTGAAAAAAACTACCACTGATTTTAGAAATGACAATTTGAAAATCAGTTCTAAGTTAATAGTTTGACGTTCTTTACTTCAAAATAACTAAGTTTTATTTTAGAATACTCAATTTGTAAATCAAGGCTAAGTTATTAGTTTAAAGTTCTTTACTTGAAAATATCTACGTCTTGTTTTAGAAATGACAATTTGAAAATCAGATCTAAGTTAGTAGTTTGACGTTGTTTACTTCAAAATAACCAAGTCATATTTTAGAATACTCAATTTGTAAATCAAGGCTAAGTTATTAGTTTAAAGTTCTTTACTTGAAAATATCTACTTCTTGTTTTAGAAATGACAATTTGAAAATCAAATCTAAGTTAATAGTTTGACGTTCTTTACTTCTAAATAACTAAGTCTTATTTTAGTATAGTGAATTTGTAATTTAAAGCAAAGTTATTAGTTTGAAGTTCTTTACTTGAAAATATCTACTACTGATTTTAGAAATGACAATTTGAAAATCAGATCTAAGTTAATAGTTTGACGTTCTTTACTTCTAAATAACTAAGTCTTATTTTAGTATAGTGAATTTGTAATTTAAAACAAAGTTATTAGTTTGAAGTTCTTTACTTGAAAATATCTACTACTGATTTTAGAAATGACAATTTGAAAATCAGATCTAAGTTAACAGTTTGACGTTTTTTACTTTAAAATAACTAAGTCTTATTTTAGACTAGTGAATTTGTAAATTAAAACTAAGTTATTAGTATGAAGTTCTTCACTTGAAAAAAACTACCACTGATTTTAGAAATGACAATTTGAAAATCAGATCTAAGTTAATAGTTTGACGTTCTTTACTTCAATATAGATAAGTCCCATTTTAGAATACTGTATTTGTAAATCAAAACTAAGTTGTTACTTTGCAGTTGTTTATCTGAAAATATCTGCTTCAGAATTTGGAAATGACAATTTCAAAATCAGATCTAAGTTAATAGTTTGACGTTCTTTACTTTAAAATAACTAAGTCTTATTTTAGACTAGTGAATTTGTAAATCAAAACTAGGTTATTAGTTTAAAGTTTTTTACTTCAAGCTTACTAATTCGGATCTTAGAAATGTAATATTGAAAATGAAATCTAAGGTTGTAGTTTGAAGTTATTTACTTGAAATTATCAACTTCTGATTTTAGAAATGACAATTTGAAAATCAGATCTAAGCTAATAGCTTGACGGTCTTTACTTCAAAATAACTAAATTTTATTTTACAATAGTTAATTTGTAAATCAAAACTAAGTTAATAGTTTTAAGCTCTTTACTTCCAATTAACTAATACGGATTTTAGTAATGTGTATTTGAAAATCAAAGCGAAGGTTATAGTTTGAAGTTCTTTACTTGAAAATATCTACTTCTGATTTTAGAAATAAAAATTTGAAAATTAGATCTAAGTTAATATTTTGAGGTGCTTTACTTCAAAATAACTAAGTCTTATTTTAGACTAGTAAATTTTTAAATAAAAACCAAGTTATTAGTTTGAAGTATTTTACTAAAAAATATCTACTTCTGATTTTAGAAATGACAATTTGAAAATCAGATCTACGTTAATAGTTTGACGTTCTTTACTTCAAAACAACTAAGTCTTATTTTAGTAGAGTGAATTTGTAAATCAAAACTAAGTTATTAGTTTGAAGTTGAAAATATCTACTACTGATTTTAGAAATGACAATTTGAAAATCAGATCTAAGTTAATAGTTTGACGTTCTTTACTTCAAAATACCTAAGTCTTATTTTAGTCTAGTAAATTTGTAAATCAAAACTAAGTTATTAGTTTGAAGTTCTTTACTTTGAAATATCTACTTCTGATTTAAGAAATGACAATTTGAAAATCAGATCTAAGTTAATAGTTTGACGTTCTTTACTTCAAAACCACTAAGTCTTATTTTAGTATAGTGAATTTGTAAATCAAAACTAAGTTATTAGTATGAAGTTCTTTACTTGACAGAAACTACCACTGATTTTAGTAATGACAATTTGAAAATCAGATCTAAGTTAATAGTTTGACGTTCTTTACTTCTAAATAACTAAGTCTTATTTTAGTATAGTGAATTTGTTATTTAAAACTAAGTTATTAGTATGAAGTTCTTCACTTGAAAAAAACTACCACTGATTTTAGAAATGACAATTTGAAAATCAGATCTAAGTTAATAGTTTGACGTTCTTTACTTCAAAAAAACTAAGTTTTATTTTAGAATACTCAATTTGTAAATCAGGCTAAGTTATTAGTTTAAAGTTGTTTACTTGAAAATATCTACTTCTGATTTTAGAAATGACAATTTAAAAATCAGATCTAAGTTAATAGTTTGACGTTCTTTACTTCAAAACAACTAAGTCTTATTTTAGTATAATGAATTTGTAAACCAAAACTAAGTTGTTAGTATGAAGTTCTTCACTTGAAAAAAACTACCACTGATTTTAGAAATGACAATTTGAAAATCAGATCTAAATTAACAGTTTGACGTTCTTTACTTTAAAATAACTAAGTCTTATTTTAGACTATTGAATTTGTAAATTAAAACTAAGTTATTAGTATGAAGTTCTTCACTTGAAAAAACTACCACTGATTTTAGAAATGACAATTTGAAAATCAGATCTAAGTTAATAGTTTGACGTTCTTTACTTCAAAACAACTAAGTCTTATTTTAGTATAGTGAATTTGTAAACCAAAACTAAGTTATTAGTATGAAGTTCTTCACCTGAAAAAAACTACCACTGATTTTAGAAATGACAATTTGAAAATCAGATCTAAGTTAATAGTTTGACGTTCTTTACTTCTAAATAACTAAGTCTTATTTTAGTATAGCGAATTTGTAAATTAAAACTAAGTTATTAGTATGAAGTATTTCACTTGAAAAAAACTACCACTGATTTTAGAAATGACAATTTGAAAATCAGATCTAAGTTAAAAGTTTGACGTTCTTTACTTCAAAATAACTAAATCTTATTTTAGAATACTCAATTTGTAAATCAAGGCTAAGTGATTAGTTTAAAGTTCTTTACTTGAAAAAAACTACCACTGATTTTAGAAATGACAATTTGAAAATCAGATCTAAGTTAAAAGTTTGACGTTCTTTACTTCAAAATAACTAAGTCTTATTTTAGAATACTCAATTTGTAAATCAAGGCTAAGTTATTAGTTTAAAGTTGTTTACTTGAAAATATCTACTTCTGATTTTAGAAATGACAATTTGAAAATCAGATCTAAGTTAATAGTTTGACGTTCTTTACTTCAAAACAACTAAGTCTTATTTTAGTATAGTGTATTTGTAAACCAAAACTAAGTTATTAGTATGAAGTTCTTAACTTGAAAAAAACTACCACTGATTTTAGAAATGACAATTTGAAAATCAGATCTAAGTTAATAGTTTGACGTTTTTTACTTCTAAATAACTAAGTCTTATTTTAGAATACTCAATTTGTAAATCAAGGCTAAGTTATTAGTTTAAAGTTCTTTACTTGAAAATATCTACTTCTTGTTTTAGAAATGACAATTTGAAAATCAGATCTAAGTTAATAGTTTGACGTTCTTTACTTCCAAATAACTAAGTCTTATTTTAGTATAGTGAATTTGTAATTTAAAACAAAGTTATTAGTTTGAAGTTCTTTACTTGAAAATATCTACTACTGATTTTAGAAATGACAATTTGAAAATCAGATCTAAGTTAACAGTTTGACGTTCTTTACTTTAAAAGTACTAAGTCTTATTTTAGACTAGTGAATTTGTAAATTAAAACTAAGTTATTAGTATGAAGTTATTTACTTGAAAAAAACTACCACTGATTTTAGAAATGACAATTTGAAAATCAGATCTAAGTTAATAGTTTGACGTTCTTTACTTCTAAATAACTAAGTCTTATTTTAGAATACTCAATTTGTAAATCAAGGCTAAGTTATTAGTTTAAAGTTGTTTACTTGAAAATATCTACTTCTGATTTTCGAAATGACAATTTGAAAATCAGATCTAAGTTAATAGTTTGACGTTCTTTACTTCAAAACAACTAAGTCTTATTTTAGTATAGTGAATTTGTAAACCAAAACTAAGTTATTAGTATGAAGTTCTTCACTTGAAAACAACTACCACTGATTTTAGAACTGACAATTTGAAAATCAGATCTAAGCTTATAGTTTGACGTTTATTACTTCAAAATAACTAAGTCTTATTTTAGAATACTCAATTTGTAAATCAAGGCTAAGTTATTAGTTTAAAGTTTTTTACTTGAAAATATCTACTTCTGATTTTAGAAATAAGAATTTGAAAATCAGATCTAAGTTAATAGTTTGACGTTCTTTACTTCAAAACAACTAAGTCTTATTTTAGTATAGTGAATTTGTAAACCAAAACTAAGTTGTTAGTATGAAGTTCTTCACTTGAAAAAAACTACCACTGATTTTGGAAATGACAATTTGAAAATCAGATCTAAATTAACAGTTTGACGTTCTTTACTTTAAAATAACTAAGTCTTATTTTAGAATACTCAATTTGTAAATCAAGGCTAAGTTATTAGTTTAAAGTTCTTTACTTAAAAATATCTACTTCTTGTTTTAGAAATGACAATTTGAAAATCAGATCTAAATTAACAGTTTGACGTTCTTTACTTTAAAGTAACTAAGTCTTATTTTAGACTAGTGAATTTGTAAATTAAAACTAAGTTATTAGTTTAAAGTTTTTTACTTCAAATTTACTAATTCGGATCTTAGTAATGTAAATTTGGTAATCAAATCTAAGGTTGTAGCTTGAAGTTCTTTACTTTGAAATATCTACTTCTGATTAAAAAATTACAATTTGAAAATCAGATCTAAGTTAACAGTTTGACGTTCTTTACTTCAAAATAACTAAGTCTTATTTTAGAAATATCAATTTGTAAATTAAAACTAAGTTATTAGTTTAAAGTTCTTTACTTGAAAATATCTACTACTGATTTTAGAAATGACAATTTGCAAATCAGATCTAAGTTAAAATTTTAACATTCTTTACATCGAAATAACTAAATTTTACTTTAGAATAGTTAATTTGTAAATCAAAACTAAGTTATTAGTTTAAAGTTCTTTACTTGAAAATATCTACTACTGATTTTAGAAATGACAATTTGCAAATCAGATCTAAGTTAAAATTTTAACGTTCTTTACATCGAAATAACTAAATTTTACTTTAGAATAGTTAATTTGTAAATCAAAACTAAGTTATTAGTTTAAAGTTCTTTACTTGAAAATATCTACTTCTGATTTTAGAAATGACAATTAGCAAATCAGATCTAAGTTAAAATTTTAACGTTCTTTACTTCAAAATAACTAAGTCTTATTTTAGACTTAGTTACAAAATTTGTAAATCAAAACTAAGTTATTAGTTTAAAGTTTTTTACTTCAAATTTACTAATTCGGATCTTAGTAATGTAAATTTGGAAATCAAATCTAAAGTTGTAGTTTGAAGTTCTTTACTTGAAAATATCTACTTCTGATTTTAAAAATGACAATTTGTAAATCAGATCTAAGTTAATAGCTTGACGGTCTTTACTTCAAAATAAATAAATATTATTTTACAATAGTTAATTTGTAAATCAAAACTAAGTTATTAGTTTGAAGTTCTTTACTTTGAAATATCTACTTCTGATTTAAGAGATGACAATTTGAAAATCAGATCTAAGTGAATAGTTTCACGTTCTTTACTTTAAAATAGATAAGTCTTATTTTAGAATAGCGTAATATATCGTTAGCGTAAAATATCTACTTCTGATTTTAGAAATGACAATTTGAAAATCAGATCTAAGTTAATAGTTTGACGTTCTTTACTTCAAAATACCTAAGTCTTATTTTAGTCTAGTAAATTTGTAAATCAAAACTAAGTTATTAGTTTGAAGTTCTTTACTTTGAAATATCTACTTCTGATTTAAGAAATGATAATTTGAAAATCAGATCTAAGTTAATAGTTTGACGTTTTTTACTTCAAAACAACTAAGTCTTATTTTAGTATAGTGAATTTGTAAATCAAAACTAAGTTATTAGTATCAAGTTCTTTACTTGACACAAACTACCACTGATTTTAGAAATAACAATTTGAAAAGCAGATCTAAGTTAGGCGTTTGACGTTCTTTACTTTAAAGTAACTAAGTCTTATTTTAGACTAGTGAATTTGTAAATCAAAACTGAGTTATTAGTTTAAAATTTTTTACTTCAAATTTACTAATTCGGATCTTAGTAATGTAAATTTGGAAATAAAATCTAAGGTTGTAGTTTGAAGTTCTTTACTTCAAAACAACTAAGTCGTATTTTAGTAGAGTGATTTTCTAAATCAAAACTAAGTTATTAGTTTGAAGTTCTTTACTTGAAAATATCTACTTCTGATTTTAGAAATGACAATTTGAAAATCAGATCTAAGTTAATGGCTTGACGGTCTTTACTTCAAAATAACTAAATTTTATTTTACAATAGTTAATTTGTAAATCAAAACTAAGTTATTAGTTTGAAGTTCTTTACTTTGAAATATCTACTTCTGATTTAAGAGATGACAATTTGAAAACCAGATCTAAGTGAATAGTTTCACGTTCTTTACTTTAAAATAGATAAGTCTTATTTTAGAATAGCGTAATATATCGTTAGCGTAAACTATCTACTTCTGATTTTAGAAATGACAATTTGAAAATCAGATCTAAGTTAATAGTTTGACGTTCTTTACTTAAAAATAACTAAGACTTATTTTAGAATAGTAAATTTGTAAATCAAAACTAAGTTGGTAGTTTGAAGTTCTTTATCTGAAAATATCTGCTTCAGATTTTAGAAATGACAATTTGAAAATCAGATCTAAGTTAATAGTTTGACGTTCTTTACATCAAAATAACTAAATTTTATTTTAGAATAGTTAATTTGTAAATCAAAACTAAGTTATTAGTTTGAAGTTTTTTACTTGAAAATTTCTACTTCTGATTTTAGAATTGACAACTTGAAAATCAGATCTAAGTTAATAGTTTGACGTCCTTTACTTCAAAACCACTAAGTCTTATTTTAGTATAGTGAATTTGTAAATCAAAACTAAGTTATTAGTATGAAGTTCTTTACTTGACACAAACTACCACTGATTTGAGAAATAACAATTTGAAAAGCAGATCTAAGGTAGGCGTTTGACGTTCTTTACTTTAAAGTAACTAAGTCTTATTTTAGACTAGTGAATTTGTAGATCAAAACTGAGTTATTAGTTTAAAATTTTTTACTTCAAATTTACTAATTCGGATCTTAGTAATGTAAATTTGGAAATCAAATCTAAGGTTGTAGTTTGAAGTTCTTTACTTTAAAATATCTACTTCTGATTTAAAAATTACAATTTGAAAATCAGATCTAAGTTAACAGTTTGACGTTCTTTACTTCTAAATAACTAAGTCTTATTTTAGAATTATCAATTTGTAAATCAAAGCTAAGTTATTAGTTTGAAGGTCTTTACTTGAAAATATTTACTTCTGATTTCAGAAATGACAAATTGAAAATCAGGTCTAAGTTAATAGTTTGACGTTTTTAATTCAAAATAACTAAGTCTTATTTTAGACTAGTAAATTTGTAAATTAAATCTAAGTTATTAGTTTGAAGTTCTTTACTTGAAAATATCTACTACTGATTTTAGAAATGACAATTTGCAAATCAGATCTAAGTTAAAATTTTAACGTTCTTTACATCGAAATAACTAAATTTTACTTTAGAATCGTTAATTTGTAAATCAAAACTAAGTTATTAGTTTAAAGTTCTTTACTTGAAAATATTTACTACTGATTTTAGAAATGACAATTTGCAAATCAGATCTAAGTTAAAATTTTAACGTTCTTTACATCGAAATAACTAAATTTTACTTTAGAATATTTAATTTGTAAATCAAAACTAAGTTATTAGTTTAAAGTTCTTTACTTGAAAATATCTACTTCTGATTTTAGAAATGACAATTTGCAAATCAAATCTAAGTTAAAATTTTAACGTTCTTTACTTCAAAATAACTAAGTATTATTTTAGACTAGTGAATTTGTAAATCAAAACTAAGTTATTAGTTTGAAGTTTTTTACTTCAAATTTACCTATTCGGATCTTAGTAATGTAAATTTGGAAATCAAATCTAAAGTTGTAGTTTGAAGTTTTTTACTTAAAAATATCTACTTCTGATTTTGAAAATGACAATTAGTAAATCAGATCTAAGTTAATAGCTTGACGGTCTTTACTTCAAAATAACTAACTTTTATTTTAGGATAGTTAATTTGTAAATCAAAACTAAGTTATTAGTTTGAAATTCTTTACTTTGAAATATCTACTTCTGATTTAAGAGATGACAATTTGAAAATCAGATCTAAGTGAATAGTTTCACGTTCCTTACTTTAAAATAGATAAGTCTTATTTTAGAATAGCGTAATATATCGTTAGCGTAAAATATCTACTTCTGATTTTAGAAATGACAATTTGAAAATCAGATCTAAGTTAATAGTTTGACGTTCTTTACTTCAAAATACCTAAGTCTTATTTTAGTCTAGTAAATTTGTAAATCAAAACTAAGTTATTAGTTTGAAGTTCTTTACTTTGAAATATCTACTTCTGATTTAAGAAATGACAATTTGAAAATCAGATCTAAGTTAATAGTTTGACGTTCTTTACTTCAAAACCACTAAGTCTTATTTTAGTATAGTGAATTTGTAAATCAAAACTAAGTTATTAGTATGAAGTTCTTTACTTGACAGAAACTACCACTGATTTTAGTAATGACAATTTGAAAATCAGATCTAAGTTAATAGTTTGACGTTCTTTACTTCTAAATAACTAAGTCTTATTTTAGTATAGTGAATTTGTAATTTAAAACTAAGTTATTAGTATGAAGTTCTTCACTTGAAAAAAACTACCACTGATTTTAGAAATGACAATTTGAAAATCAGATCTAAGTTAATAGTTTGACGTTCTTTACTTCAAAAAAACTAAGTTTTATTTTAGAATACTCAATTTGTAAATCAGGCTAAGTTATTAGTTTAAAGTTGTTTACTTGAAAATATCTACTTCTGATTTTAGAAATGACAATTTAAAAATCAGATCTAAGTTAATAGTTTGACGTTCTCTACTTCAAAACAACTAAGTCTTATTTTAGTATAATGAATTTGTAAACCAAAACTAAGTTGTTAGTATGAAGTTCTTCACTTGAAAAAAACTACCGCTGATTTTAAAAATGACAATTTGAAAATCAGATCTAAATTAACAGTTTGACGTTCTTTACTTTAAAATAACTAAGTCTTATTTTAGACTATTGAATTTGTAAATTAAAACTAAGTTATTAGTATGAAGTTCTTCACTTGAAAAAACTACCACTGATTTTAGAAATGACAATTTGAAAATCAGATCTAAGTTAATAGTTTGACGTTCTTTACTTCAAAACAACTAAGTCTTATTTTAGTATAGTGAATTTGTAAACCAAAACTAAGTTATTAGTATGAAGTTCTTCACTTGAAAAAAACTACCACTGATTTTAGAAATGACAATTTGAAAATCAGATCTAAGTTAATAGTTTGACGTTCTTTACTTCAAAATAACTAAGTCTTATTTTAAAATACTCAATTTGTAAATCAAGGCTAAGTTATTAGTTTAAAGTTCTTTACTTGAAAATATCTACGTCTTGTTTTAGAAATGACAATTTGAAAATCAGATCTAAGTTAATAGTTTGACGTTCTTTACTTCAAAACAACTAAGTCTTATTTTAGTATAGTGAATTTGTAAACCAAAACTAAGTTATTAGAATGAAATTCTTCACTTGACAAAAACTACCACTGATTTTAGAAATGACAATTTGAAAATCAGATCTTAGTTAATAGTTTGACGTTCTTTACTTCAAAATAACTAAGTCTTATTTTAGAATACTCAATTTGTAAATCAAGGCTAAGTTATTAGTTTAAAGTTCTTTACATGAAAATATCTACTTCTTGTTTTATAAATGACAATTTGAAAATCAGATCTAAGTTAATAGTTTGACGTTCTTTACTTCTAAATAACTAAGTCTTATTTTAGTATAGTGAATTTGTAATTTAAAACTAAGTTATTAGTATGAAGTTCTTCACTTGAAAAAACTACCACTGATTTTAGAAATGACAATTTGAAAATCAGATCTAAGTTAATAGTTTGACGTTCTTTACTTCAAAATAACTAAGTCTTATTTTAGAATACTCAATTTGTAAATCAAGGCTAAGTTATTAGTTTAAAGTTGTTTACTTGAAAATATCTACTTCTGATTTTAGAAATGACAATTTGAAAATCAGATCTAAGTTAATAGTTTGACGTTCTTTACTTCAAAAAAACTAAGTTTTATTTTAGAATACTCAATTTGTAAATCAGGCTAAGTTATTAGTTTAAAGTTGTTTACTTGAAAATATCTACTTCTGATTTTAGAAATGACAATTTAAAAATCAGATCTAAGTTAATAGTTTGACGTTCTCTACTTCAAAACAACTAAGTCTTATTTTAGTATAATGAATTTGTAAACCAAAACTAAGTTGTTAGTATGAAGTTCTTCACTTGAAAAAAACTACCGCTGGTTTTAAAAATGACAATTTGAAAATCAGATCTAAGTTAATAGTTTGACGTTCTTTACTTCAAAACAACTAAGTCTTATTTTAGTATAGTGAATTTGTAAACCAAAACTAAGTTATTAGAATGAAATTCTTCACTTGACAAAAACTACCACTGATTTTAGAAATGACAATTTGAAAATCAGATCTTAGTTAATAGTTTGACGTTCTTTACTTCAAAATAACTAAGTCTTATTTTAGAATACTCAATTTGTAAATCAAGGCTAAGTTATTAGTTTAAAGTTCTTTACATGAAAATATCTACTTCTTGTTTTAGAAATGACAATTTGAAAATCAGATCTAAGTTAATAGTTTGACGTTCTTTACTTCTAAATAACTAAGTCTTATTTTAGTATAGTGAATTTGTAATTTAAAACTAAGTTATTAGTATGAAGTTCTTCACTTGAAAAAACTACCACTGATTTTAGAAATGACAATTTGAAAATCAGATCTAAGTTAATAGTTTGACGTTCTTTACTTCAAAATAACTAAGTCTTATTTTAAAATACTCAATTTGTAAATCAAGGCTAAGTTATTAGTTTAAAGTTCTTTACTTGAAAATATCTACGTCTTGTTTCAGAAATGACAATTTGAAAATCAGATCTAAGTTATTAGTTTGACGTTCTTTACTTCAAAACAACTAAGTCTTATTTTAGTATAGTGAATTTGTAAACCAAAACTAAGTTATTAGAATGAAATTCTTCACTTGACAAAAACTACCACTGATTTTAGAAATGACAATTTGAAAATCAGATCTAAGTTAATAGTTTGACGTTCTTTACTTCAAAACAACTAAGTCTTATTTTAGTATAGTGAATTTGTAAACCAAAACTAAGTTATTAGTATGAAGTTCTTCACTTGAAAAAAACTACCACTGATTTTAGAAATGACAATTTGAAAATCAGATCTAAGTTAATAGTTTGACGTTCTTTACTTCAAAATAACTAAGTCTTATTTTAAAATACTCAATTTGTAAATCAAGGCTAAGTTATTAGTTTAAAGTTCTTTACTTGAAAATATCTACGTCTTGTTTTAGAAATGACAATTTGAAAATCAGATCTAAGTTAATAGTTTGACGTTCTTTACTTCAAAACAACTAAGTCTTATTTTAGTATAGTGAATTTGTAAACCAAAACTAAGTTATTAGAATGAAATTCTTCACTTGACAAAAACTACCACTGATTTTAGAAATGACAATTTGAAAATCAGATCTAAGTTAATAGTTTGACGTTCTTTACTTCAAAATAACTAAGTCTTATTTTAGAATACTCAATTTGTAAATCAAGGCTAAGTTATTAGTTTAAAGTTCTTTACTTGAAAATATCTACTTCTTGTTTTAGAAATGACAATTTGAAAATCAGATCTAAGTTAATAGTTTGACGTTCTTTACTTCTAAATAACTAAGTCTTATTTTAGTATAGTGAATTTGTAATTTAAAACTAAGTTATTAGTATGAAGTTCTTCACTTGAAAAAACTACCACTGATTTTAGAAATGACAATTTGAAAATCAGATCTAAGTTAATAGTTTGACGTTCTTTACTTCAAAATAACTAAGTCTTATTTTAGAATACTCAATTTGTAAATCAAGGCTAAGTTATTAGTTTAAAGTTGTTTACTTGAAAATATCTACTTCTGATTTTAGAAATGACAATTTGAAAATCAGATCTAAGTTAATAGTTTGACGTTCTTTACTTTAAAACAACTAAGTCTTATTTTAGTATAGTGAATTTGTAAATTAAAACTAAGTTATTAGTATGAAGTTCTTCACTTGAAAAAAACTACCACTTATTTTAGAAATGACAATTTGAAAATCAGATTTAAGTTAATAGTTTGACGTTCTTTACTTCAAAATAACTAAATCTTATTTTAGAATACTCAATTTGTAAATCAAGGCTAAGTTATTAGTTTAAAGTTGTTTACTTGAAAATATCTACTACTGATTTTAGAAATGACAATTTGAAAATCAGATCTAAGTTAATAGTTTGACGTTCTTTACTTCAAAACAACTAAGTTTTATTTTAGAATACTCAATTTGTAAATCAAGGCTAAGTTATTAGTTTAAAGTTCTTTACTTGAAAATATCTACGTCTTGTTTTAGAAATGACAATTTGAAAATCAGATCTAAGTTAATAGTTTGACGTTCTTTACTTCAAAACAACTAAGTCTTATTTTAGTATAGTGAATTTGTAAACCAAAACTAAGTTATTAGAATGAAATTCTTCACTTGACAAAAACTACCACTGATTTTAGAAATGACAATTTGAAAATCAGATCTAAGTTAATAGTTTGACGTTCTTTACTTCAAAATAACTAAGTCTTATTTTAGAATACTCAATTTGTAAATCAAGGCTAAGTTATTAGTTTAAAGTTCTTTACTTGAAAATATCTACGTCTTGTTTTAGAAATGACAATTTGAAAATCAGATCTAAGTTAATAGTTTGACGTTGTTTACTTCAAAATAACCAAGTCATATTTTAGAATACTCAATTTGTAAATCAAGGCTAAGTTATTAGTTTAAAGTTCTTTACTTGAAAATATCTACTTCTTGTTTTAGAAATGACAATTTGAAAATCAAATCTAAGTTAATAGTTTGACGTTCTTTACTTCTAAATAACTAAGTCTTATTTTAGTATAGTGAATTTGTAATTTAAAGCAAAGTTATTAGTTTGAAGTTCTTTACTTGAAAATATCTACTACTGATTTTAGAAATGACAATTTGAAAATCAGATCTAAGTTAATAGTTTGACGTTCTTTACTTCTAAATAACTAAGTCTTATTTTAGTATAGTGAATTTGTAATTTAAAACAAAGTTATTAGTTTGAAGTTCTTTACTTGAAAATATCTACTACTGATTTTAGAAATGACAATTTGAAAATCAGATCTAAGTTAATAGTTTGACGTTCTTTACTTCAAAATAACTAAGTCTTATTTTAGAATACTCAATTTGTAAATCAAGGCTAAGTTATTAGTTTAAAGTTCTTTACTTGAAAATATCTACGTCTTGTTTTAGAAATGACAATTTGAAAATCAGATCTAAGTTAATAGTTTGACGTTCTTTACTTCAAAACAACTAAGTCTTATTTTAGTATAGTGAATTTGTAAACCAAAACTAAGTTATTAGAATGAAATTCTTCACTTGACAAAAACTACCACTGATTTTAGAAATGACAATTTGAAAATCAGATCTAAGTTAATAGTTTGACGTTCTTTACTTCAAAATAACTAAGTCTTATTTTAGAATACTCAATTTGTAAATCAAGGCTAAGTTATTAGTTTAAAGTTCTTTACTTGAAAATATCTACTTCTTGTTTTAGAAATGACAATTTGAAAATCAGATCTAAGTTAATAGTTTGACGTTCTTTACTTCTAAATAACTAAGTCTTATTTTAGTATAGTGAATTTGTAATTTAAAACTAAGTTATTAGTATGAAGTTCTTCACTTGAAAAAACTACCACTGATTTTAGAAATGACAATTTGAAAATCAGATCTAAGTTAATAGTTTGACGTTCTTTACTTCAAAATAACTAAGTTTTATTTTAGAATACTCAATTTGTAAATCAAGGCTAAGTTATTAGTTTAAAGTTGTTTACTTGAAAATATCTACTTCTGATTTTAGAAATGACAATTTGAAAATCAGATCTAAGTTAATAGTTTGACGTTCTTTACTTTAAAACAACTAAGTCTTATTTTAGTATAGTGAATTTGTAAATTAAAACTAAGTTATTAGTATGAAGTTCTTCACTTGAAAAAAACTACCACTTATTTTAGAAATGACAATTTGAAAATCAGATCTAAGTTAATAGTTTGACGTTCTTTACTTCAAAATAACTAAATCTTATTTTAGAATACTCAATTTGTAAATCAAGGCTAAGTTATTAGTTTAAAGTTGTTTACTTGAAAATATCTACTTCTGATTTTAGAAATGACAATTTGAAAATCAGATCTAAGTTAATAGTTAATAAGTTAAAAGTTGACGTTCTTTACTTCAAAACAACTAAGTCTTATTTTAGTATAGTGAATTTGTAAACCAAAACTAAGTTATTAGAATGAAATTCTTCACTTGACAAAAACTACCACTGATTTTAGAAATGACAATTTGAAAATCAGATCTAAGTTAATAGTTTGACGTTCTTTACTTCAAAATAACTAAGTCTTATTTTAGAATACTCAATTTGTAAATCAAGGCTAAGTTATTAGTTTAAAGTTCTTTACTTGAAAATATCTACGTCTTGTTTTAGAAATGACAATTTGAAAATTAGATCTAAGTTAATAGTTTGACGTTGTTTACTTCAAAATAACCAACTCATATTTTAGAATACTCAATTTGTAAATCAAGGCTAAGTTATTAGTTTAAAGTTCTTTACTTGAAAATATCTACTTCTTGTTTTAGAAATGACAATTTGAAAATCAAATCTAAGTTAATAGTTTGACGTTCTTTACTTCTAAATAACTAAGTCTTATTTTAGTATAGTGAATTTGTAATTTAAAGCAAAGTTATTAGTTTGAAGTTCTTTACTTGAAAATATCTACTACTGATTTTAGAAATGACAATTTGAAAATCAGATCTAAGTTAATAGTTTGACGTTCTTTACTTCTAAATAACTAAGTCTTATTTTAGTATAGTGAATTTGTAATTTAAAACAAAGTTATTAGTTTGAAGTTCTTTACTTGAAAATATCTACTACTGATTTTAGAAATGACAATTTGAAAATCAGATCTAAGTTAATAGTTTGACGTTCTTTACTTCAAAATAACTAAGTCTTATTTTAAAATACTCAATTTGTAAATCAAGGCTAAGTTATTAGTTTAAAGTTCTTTACTTGAAAATATCTACGTCTTGTTTTAGAAATGACAATTTGAAAATCAGATCTAAGTTAATAGTTTGACGTTCTTTACTTCAAAACAACTAAGTCTTATTTTAGTATAGTGAATTTGTAAACCAAAACTAAGTTATTAGAATGAAATTCTTCACTTGACAAAAACTACCACTGATTTTAGAAATGACAATTTGAAAATCAGATCTAAGTTAATAGTTTGACGTTCTTTACTTCAAAATAACTAAGTCTTATTTTAGAATACTCAATTTGTAAATCAAGGCTAAGTTATTAGTTTAAAGTTCTTTACTTGAAAATATCTACTTCTTGTTTTAGAAATGACAATTTGAAAATCAGATCTAAGTTAATAGTTTGACGTTCTTTACTTCTAAATAACTAAGTCTTGTTTTAGTATAGTGAATTTGTAATTTGAAACTAAGTTATTAGTATGAAGTTCTTCACTTGAAAAAACTACCACTGATTTTAGAAATGACAATTTGAAAATCAGATCTAAGTTAATAGTTTGACGTTCTTTACTTCAAAATAACTAAGTCTTATTTTAGAATACTCAATTTGTAAATCAAGGCTAAGTTATTAGTTTAAAGTTGTTTACTTGAAAATATCTACTTCTGATTTTAGAAATGACAATTTGAAAATCAGATCTAAGTTAATAGTTTGACGTTCTTTACTTTAAAACAACTAAGTCTTATTTTAGTATAGTGAATTTGTAAATTAAAACTAAGTTATTAGTATGAAGTTCTTCACTTGAAAAAAACTACAACTTATTTTAGAAATGACAATTTGAAAATCAGATCTAAGTTAATAGTTTGACGTTCTTTACTTCAAAATAACTAAATCTTATTTTAGAATACTCAATTTGTAAATCAAGGCTAAGTTATTAGTTTAAAGTTGTTTACTTGAAAATATCTACTTCTGATTTTAGAAATGACAATTTCAAAATCAGATCTAAGTTAATAGTTTGACGTTCTTTACTTCAAAACAACTAAGTTTTATTTTAGAATACTCAATTTGTAAATCAAGGCTAAGTTATTAGTTTAAAGTTCTTTACTTGAAAATATCTACGTCTTGTTTTAGAAATGACAATTTGAAAATCAGATCTAAGTTAATAGTTTGACGTTCTTTACTTCAAAACAACTAAGTCTTATTTTAGTATAGTGAATTTGTAAACCAAAACTAAGTTATTAGAATGAAATTCTTCACTTGACAAAAACTAACACTGATTTTAGAAATGACAATTTGAAAATCAGATCTAAGTTAATAGTTTGACGTTCTTTACTTCAAAATAACTAAGTCTTATTTTAGAATACTCAATTTGTAAATCAAGGCTAAGTTATTAGTTTAAAGTTCTTTACTTGAAAATATCTACGTCTTGTTTTAGAAATGACAATTTGAAAATCAGATCTAAGTTAATAGTTTGACGTTGTTTACTTCAAAATAACCAAGTCATATTTTAGAATACTCAATTTGTAAATCAAGGCTAAGTTATTAGTTTAAAGTTCTTTACTTGAAAATATCTACTTCTTGCTTTAGAAATGACAATTTGAAAATCAAATCTAAGTTAATAGTTTGACGTTCTTTACTTCTAAATAACTAAGTCTTATTTTAGTATAGTGAATTTGTAATTTAAAGCAAAGTTATTAGTTTGAAGTTCTTTACTTGAAAATATGTACTACTGATTTTAGAAATGACAATTTGAAAATCAGATCTAAGTTAATAGTTTGACGTTCTTTACTTCTAAATAACTAAGTCTTATTTTAGTATAGTGAATTTGTAATTTAAAACAAAGTTATTAGTTTGAAGTTCTTTACTTGAAAATATCTACTACTGATTTTAGAAATGACAATTTGAAAATCAGATCTAAGTTAACAGTTTGACGTTTTTTACTTTAAAATAACTAAGTCTTATTTTAGACTAGTGAATTTGTAAATTAAAACTAAGTTATTAGTATGAAGTTCTTCACTTGAAAAAAACTACCACTGATTTTAGAAATGACAATTTGAAAATCAGATCTAAGTTAATAGTTTGACGTTCTTTACTTCAAAATAACCAAATCTTATTTTAGAATACTCAATTTGTAAATCAAGGCTAATTTATTAGTTTAAAGTTGTTTACTTGAAAATATCTACTTCTGATTTTAGAAATGACAATTTGAAAATCAGATCTAAGTTAATAGTTTGACGTTCTTTACTTCAAAACAACTAAGTCTTATTTTAGTATAGTGAATTTGTAAACCAAAACTAAGTTATCAATATGAAGTTCTTCACTTGAAAAAAACTACCACTGATTTTAGAAATGACAATTTGAAAATCAGATCTAAGTTAATAGTTTGACGTTCTTTACTTCAAAATAACTAAGTCTTATTTTAGAATACTCAATTTGTAAATCAAGGCTAAGTTATTAGTTTAAAGTTCTTTACTTGAAAATATCTACTTCTTGTTTTAGAAATGACAATTTGAAAATCAGATCTAAGTTAATAGTTTGACGTTCTTTACTTCTAAATAACTAAGTCTTATTTTAGTATAGTGAATTTGTAATTTAAAACTAAGTTATTAGTATGAAGTTCTTCACTTGAAAAAAACTACCACTGATTTTAGAAATGACAATTTGAAAATCAGATCTAAGTTAATAGTTTGACGTTCTTTACTTCAAAATAACTAAGTCTTATTTTAGACTAGTGAATTTGTAAATTAAAACTAAGTTATTAGGATGAAGTTCTGCACTTGAAAAAAACTACCACTGATTTTAGAAATGACAATTTGAAAATCAGATCTAAGTTAATAGTTTGACGTTCTTTACTTCAAAACAACTAAGTCTTATTTTAGTATAGTGAATTTGTAAACCAAAGCTAAGTTATTAGTATGAAGTTCTTCACTTGAAAAAAACTACCACTGATTTTAGAAATGACAATTTGAAAATCAGTTCTAAGTTAATAGTTTGACGTTCTTTACTTCAAAATAACTAAGTTTTATTTTAGAATACTCAATTTGTAAATCAAGGCTAAGTTATTAGTTTAAAGTTCTTTACTTGAAAATATCTACGTCTTGTTTTAGAAATGACAATTTGAAAATCAGATCTAAGTTAGTAGTTTGACGTTGTTTACTTCAAAATAACCAAGTCATATTTTAGAATACTCAATTTGTAAATCAAGGCTAAGTTATTAGTTTAAAGTTCTTTACTTGAAAATATCTACTTCTTGTTTTAGAAATGACAATTTGAAAATCAAATCTAAGTTAATAGTTTGACGTTCTTTACTTCTAAATAACTAAGTCTTATTTTAGTATAGTGAATTTGTAATTTAAAGCAAAGTTATTAGTTTGAAGTTCTTTACTTGAAAATATCTACTACTGATTTTAGAAATGACAATTTGAAAATCAGATCTAAGTTAATAGTTTGACGTTCTTTACTTCTAAATAACTAAGTCTTATTTTAGTATAGTGAATTTGTAATTTAAAACAAAGTTATTAGTTTGAAGTTCTTTACTTGAAAATATCTACTACTGATTTTAGAAATGACAATTTGAAAATCAGATCTAAGTTAACAGTTTGACGTTTTTTACTTTAAAATAACTAAGTCTTATTTTAGACTAGTGAATTTGTAAATTAAAACTAAGTTATTAGTATGAAGTTCTTCACTTGAAAAAAACTACCACTGATTTTAGAAATGACAATTTGAAAATCAGATCTAAGTTAATAGTTTGACGTTCTTTACTTCAAAATAACCAAATCTTATTTAAGAACACTCAATTTGTAAATCAAGGCTAAGTTATTAGTTTAAAGTTGTTTACTTGAAAATATCTACTTCTGATTTTAGAAATGACAATTTGAAAATCAGATCTAAGTTAATAGTTTGACGTTCTTTACTTCAAAACAACTAAGTTTTATTTTAGTATAGTGAATTGGTAAACCAAAACTAAGTTATTAGTATGAAGTTCTTCACTTGAAAAAAACTACCACTGATTTTAGAAATGACAATTTGAAAATCAGATCTAAGTTAATAGTTTGACGTTCTTTACTTCAAAATAACTAAGTCTTATTTTAGAATACTCAATTTGTAAATCAAGGCTAAGTTATTAGTTTAAAGTTCTTTACTTGAAATTATCTACTTCTTGTTTTAGAAATGACAATTTGAAAATCAGATCTAAGTTAATAGTTTGACGTTCTTTACTTCTAAATAACTAAGTCCTATTTTAGTATAGTGAATTTGTAATTTAAAACAAAGTTATTAGTTTGAAGTTCTTTACTTGAAAATATCTACTATTGATTTTAGAAATGACAATTTGAAAATCAGATCTAAGTTAACAGTTTGACGTTCTTTACTTTAAAATAACTAAGTCTTATTTTAGACTAATGAATTTGTAAATTAAAACTAAGTTATTAGTATGAAGTTCTTCACTTGAAAAAAACTACCACTGATTTTAGAAATGACAATTTGAAAATCAGAGCTAAGTTAATAGTTTGACGTTCTTTACTTCAAAATAACTAAGTCTTATTTTAAAATACTCAATTTGTAAATCAAGGCTAAGTTATTAGTTTAAAGTTGTTTACTTGAAAATATCTACTTCTGATTTTAGAAATGACAATTTGAAAATCAGATCTAAGTTAATAGTTTGACGTTCTTTACTTCAGAACAACTAAGTCTTATTTTAGTATAGTTTATTTGTAAACCAAAACTAAGTTATTAGTATGAAGTTCTTCACTTGAAAAAAACTACCACTGATTTTAGAAATGACAATTTGAAAATCAGATCTAAGTTAATAGTTTGACGTTCTTTACTTCAAAATAACTAAGTCTTATTTTAAAATACTCAATTTGTAAATCAAGGCTAAGTTATTAGTTTAAAGTTCTTTACTTGAAAATATCTACTTCTTGTTTTAGAAATGACAATTTGAAAATCAGATCTAAGTTAAAAGTTTGACGTAACTTACTTCAAAATAACTTAGTCTTATCTTAGAATAGTGAATTTGTAAATCAAAACTAAGTTATTAGTTTGTAGTTCTTTACTTGAAAATATCTACTTCTGATTTTAGACATTACAATTTGAAAATCAGATCTAAATTAATAGTTTGATGTTCTTTATTTCAAAATAGATAAGTCTTATTTTAGAATACTGTATTTGTAAATCAAGACTAAGTTATTAGTCTGAAGTTTTTTACTTGAAAAAAACTACTATTGATTTTAGAAATGACAATTTGTAAATCAGATCATATTAATAGTTTGACGTTCTTTACTTCAAAATAGCTAAGTCTTATTTTAGAATAGTGAATTTGGAAATCAGAACTAAGTTATTAGTTTGTAGTTTTTTACTTAAAAATATCTACTTCTGATTTCAAAAATGACAATTTGAAAACCATTCTAAGCTAATAGTTTGACGTTCTTTACATCAAATTAACTTAGTCTTTATTTAGAATAGTAAATTTGGAAATCAAAACTAAGCTATGAGCTTGAAGTTTTTTTCTTTGAAATAAATACTTCTGATATTTTAAATGACAATTTGTAATTCATATCTAAGTTAATAGTTTGACGATTTTTACTTCAAAATTACTAAGTCTCTCTTTAGAATAATGAATTTGTAAATCAATATTAAGTTATTAGTTTGAAGTTCTATACTTGAAAATATCTACTCCTGATTTTAGAAATGTCAATTTGAAAATCAGAACTAAGTTAATAGTTTGAAGTTTTTTAGTTCAAAATATCTAAGTTTTATTTTAGAATAGTAAATTTGTAAATTAAACTAAGTTATTAGTTTGAACCTCTTTACTTGAAATTATCTACTTCAGATTTTAGAAATGACAATTCAAAAATCATATCTAAGTTAATAGTTTGACGTTCTTTACTTCAAAATAGATAAGTCTTATTTTAGAATACTGTATTTGTAGATCAAAACTAAGTTATTAGTTTGAAGTACTTTACTTAAAAATATCTACTTCTGATATTAGAAATGACAATTTGAAAATCGGATCTAAGTTAATAGTTTGACGTTCTTTGCTTCAAAATAGATAAGTCTTATTTTAGAATGTTGTATTTGTAAATCACCACTAAGTTGTTAGTTTGAAGTTCTTTATTTGAAAATATCTGCTTCTGATTTTAGAAATGACAATTTGAAAATTAGATCTAAGTTAATAGTTTGACGTTCTTTACTTCAAACCAACTAAGTCTTATTTTAGTATAGTGAATGTGTAAATCAAAACTAAGTTATTAGTATGAAGTTCTTTACTTGATAAAAACTACTACTGATTTTAGAAATGACAATTTGAAAATCAGATCTAAGTTAATAGTTTGACGTTTTTTACTTCAAAATAACTAAGTCTTATCTTAGACTAGTGATTTTGTAAATCAAAACTAAGTTATTAGTTTAAAGTTTTTTATTTCAAATTTACTAATTCGGATCTTAGTAATGTAAATATCGAAATCAAATCTAAGGTTGTAGTTTGAAGTTCTTTACTTGAAAATATCTACTTCTGATTTTAAAAATGTTAATTTGAAAATCAGATCTTAGTTAATAGTTTGACGTTCTTTACTTCAATATAACTAAGGCTTACTTTAGTATAGTGAATTTGTAAATCAAAGCTAAGTTATTAATTTGAAGTTCTTTACTTGAACATATCTACTTCTGATTTTAGAAATAACAATTTAAAAGTCAGGTCTAAGTTAATAGTATGACATTTTTTACTTCAAAATAACTAAATCTTATTTCACACTAGTGAAATTTGTAAATCAAAACTAAGTTATAAGTTTGAAGTTATTTACTTGAAACTATCTACTTGTGATTTTAGATATGACAATTTGAAAATCAGGTCTAAGTTAATAGTTTGACGATTTTTACTTCAAAATTACTAAGTCTTTCTTTAGAATAATGAATTTGTAAATCAAAACTAAGTTATTAGTTTGAAGTTCTATACTTGAAAATATCTACTTCTGATTTTAGAAATGTCAATTTGAAAATCAGAACTAAGTTAATAGTTTGAAGTTTTTTAGTTCAAAATATCTAAGTCTTATTTTAGAATAGTAAATTTGTAAATCAAAACTAAGTTTTTAGTTTGAAGTTTTTTACTTTGAAATATCTACGTCTGATTTTAGAAATAACTATTTAAAAAGCAGATCTAAGATAATAGTTTGACGTTCTTTACTTCAAACCAACTAAGTCTTATTTTAGTATAGAGAATTTGTAAATCAAAACTAAGTTATTAGTATGAAGTTCTTTACTTGATAAAAACTACTACTGATTTTAGAAATGACAATTAGAAAATCAGATCTAAGTTAATAGTTGGACGTTCTTTACTTCAAAATAACTAAGTCTTATTTTAGACTATTGAATTTGCAAATCAAAACTAAGTTATTAGTTTAAAGTTTTTTATTTCAAATTTACTAATTCGGATATTAGTAATGTAAATTTGGAAATCAAATCTAAGGTTGTAGTTTGAAGTTTTTTACTTGAAATTATCTACTTCTGATTTTAGAAATGACAATTTGAAAAGCAGATCTAAGTTAACAGTTTGACGTTCTTTACTTTAAAATAACTAAGTCTTATTTTAGACTAGTGAATTTGTAATTTAAAACAAAGTTATTAGTTTGAAGTTCTTTACTTGAAAATATCTACTACTGATTTTAGAAATGACAATTAGAAAATCAGATCTAAGTTAATAGTTTGACGTTCTTTACTTCAATATAACTAATTCTTATTTTAGTATAGTGAATTTGTAAATCAAAGCTAAGCTATTAATTTGAAGTTTTTTACTTGAAAATATCTACTTCTGATTTTAAAAATGATAATTTGAAAATCAGATCTAATTTAATAGTTTGACGTTCTTTACTTCTAAATAACTAAGTCTTATTTTAGTATAGTGAATTTGTAATTTAAAACTAAGTTATTAGTATGAAGTTCTTCACTTGAAAAAAACTACCACTGATTTTAGAAATGACAATTTGAAAATCAGATCTAAGTTAATAGTTTGACGTTCTTTACTTCAAAATAACTAAGCCTTATTTTAGAATACTCAATTAGTAAATCAAGGCTAAGTTATTAGTTTAAAGTTGTTTACTTGAAAATATCTACTTCTGATTTTAGAAATGACAATTTGAAAATCAGATCTAAGTTAATAGTTTGACGTTCTTTACTTCAAAATAACTAAGCCTTATTTTAGAATACTCAATTTGTAAATCAAGGCTAAGTTATTAGTTTAAAGTTCTTTACTTGAAAATATCTACTTCTTGTTTTAGAAATGACAATTTGAAAATCAGATCTAAGTTAATAGTTTGACGTTCTTTACTTCTAAATAACTAAGTCTTATTTTAGTATAGTGAATTTGTAATTTAAAACAAAGTTATTAGTTTGAAGTTCTTTATTGAAAATATCTACTACTGATTTTAGAAATGACAATTTGAAAATCAGATCTAAGTTAACAGTTTGACGTTCTTTACTTTAAAATACTTAAGTCTTATTTTAGATTAGTGAATTTGTAAATTAAAACTAAGTTATTAGTATGAAGTTCTGCACTTGAAAAAAACTACCACTGATTTTAGAAATGACAATTTGAAAATCAGATCTAAGTTAAGAGTTTGACGTTCTTTACTTCAAAATAACTAAGTCTTATTTTAGAATACTCAATTTGTAAATCAAGGCTAAGTTATTAGTTTAAAGTTGTTTACTTGAAAATATCTACTTCTGATTTTAGAAATGACAATTTGAAAATCAGATCTAAGTTAATAGTTTGACATTCTTTACTTCAAAACAACTAAGTCTTATTTTAGTATAGTGAATTTGTAAACCAAAACTAAGTTATTAGTATGAAGTTCTTCACTTGAAAAAAACTACCACTGATTTTAGAAATGACAAGTTGAAAATCAGTTCTAAGTTAATAGTTTGACGTTCTTTACTTCTAAATAACTAAGTCTTATTTTAGTATAGTGAATTTGTAATTTAAAACAAAGTTATTAGTTTGAAGTTCTTTACTTGAAAATATTTACTACTGATTTTAGAAATGACAATTTGAAAATCAGATCTAAGTTAACAGTTTGACGTTCTTTACTTTAAAATAACTAAGTCTTATTTTAGACTAGTGAATTTGTAAATTAAAACTAAGTTATTAGTATGAAGTTCTTCACTTGAAAAAAACTACCACTGATTTTAGAAATGACAATTTGAAAATCAGATCGAAGTTAATAGTTTGACGTTCTTTACTTCAAAATAACTAAGTCTTATTTTAGAATACTCAATTTGTAAATCAAGGCTAAGTTATTAGTTTAAAGTTGTTTACTTGAAAATATCTACTTCTGATTTTAGAAATGACAATTTGAAAATCAGATCTAAGTTAATAGTTTGACGTTCTTTACTTCAAAACAACTAAGTCTTATTTTAGTATAGTGAACTTGTAAACCAAAACTAAGTTATTAGTATGAAGTTCTTCACTTGATAAAAACTACCACTGATTTTAGAAATGACAATTTGAAAATCAGATCTAAGTTAATAGTTTGACGTTCTTTACTTGAAAATATCTACTACTGATTTTAGAAATGACAATTTGAAAATCAGATCTAAGTGACGTTCTTTACTTCAAAATAACTAATTCTTATTTTAGAATACTCAATTTGTAAATCAAGGCTAAGTTATTAGTTTAAAGTTTTTTACTTAAAAATATCTACTTCTTGTTTTAGAAATAACAATTTGAAAGTCAGATCTAAGTTAATAGTTTGACGTTCTTTACTTCTAAATAACTAAGTCTTATTTTAGTATAGTGAATTTCTAATTTAAAACAAAGTTATTAGTTTGAAGTTCTTTACTTGAAAGAATCTACTACTGATTTTAGAAATGACAATTTGAAAATCAGATCTAAGTTAACAGTTTGACGTTCTTTACTTTAAAATAACTAAGTCTTATTTTAGACTAGTGAATTTGTAAATTAAAACTAGGTTATTAGTATGAAGTTCTTCACTTGAAAAAAACTACCACTGATTTTAGAAATGACAATTTGAAGATCAGATCTAAGTTAATAGTTTGACGTTCTTTACTTCAAAATAACTAAGTCTTATTTTAGAATACTCAATTTGTAAATCAAGGCTAAGCTATTAGTTTAAAGTTCTTTACTTGAAAATATCTACTTCTTGTTTTAGAAATGACAATTTAAAAAGCAGATCTAAGTTAATAGTTTGACGTTCTTTACTTCTAAATAACTAAGTCTTATTTTAGTATAGTGAATTTGTAAACCAAAACTAAGTTATTAGTATGAAGTTCTTCACTTGAAAAAAACTACCACTGATTTTAGAAATGACAAGTTGAAAATCAGTTCTAAGTTAATAGTTTGACGTTCTTTACTTCTAAATAACTAAGTCTTATTTTAGTGTAGTGAATTTGTAAACCAAAACTAAGTTATTAGTATGAAGTTCTTCACTTGAAAAAAACTACCACTGATTTTAGAAATGACAAGTTGAAAATCAGTTCTAAGTTAATAGTTTGACGTTCTTTACTTCTAAATAACTAAGTCTTATTTTAGTATAGTGAATTTGTAATTTAAAACAAAGTTATTAGTTTGAAGTTCTTTACTTGAAAATATTTACTACTGATTTTAGAAATGACAATTTGAAAATCAGATCTAAGTTAACAGTTTGACGTTCTTTACTTTAAAATAACTAAGTCTTATTTTAGACTAGTGAATTTGTAAATTAAAACTAAGTTATTAGTATGAAGTTCTTCACTTGAAAAAAACTACCACTGATTTTAGAAATGACAATTTGAAAATCAGATCGAAGTTAATAGTTTGACGTTCTTTACTGCAAAATAACTAAGTCTTATTTTAGAATACTCAATTTGTAAATCAAGGCTAAGTTATTAGTTTAAAGTTGTTTACTTGAAAATATCTACTTCTGATTTTAGAAATGACAATTTGAAAATCAGATCTAAGTTAATAGTTTGACGTTCTTTACTTCAAAACAACTAAGTCTTATTTTAGTATAGTGAACTTGTAAACCAAAACTAAGTTATTAGTATGAAGTTCTTCACTTGATAAAAACTACCACTGATTTTAGAAATGACAATTTGAAAATCAGATCTAAGTTAATAGTTTGACGTTCTTTACTTGAAAATATCTACTACTGATTTTAGAAATGACAATTTGAAAATCAGATCTAAGTGACGTTCTTTACTTCAAAATAACTAATTCTTATTTTAGAATACTCAATTTGTAAATCAAGGCTAAGTTATTAGTTTAAAGTTCTTTACTTAAAAATATCTACTTCTTGTTTTAGAAATAACAATTTGAAAGTCAGATCTAAGTTAATAGTTTGACGTTCTTTACTTCTAAATAACTAAGTCTTATTTTAGTATAGTGAATTTCTAATTTAAAACAAAGTTATTAGTTTGAAGTTCTTTACTTGAAAGAATCTACTACTGATTTTAGAAATGACAATTTGAAAATCAGATCTAAGTTAACAGTTTGACGTTCTTTACTTTAAAATAACTAAGTCTTATTTTAGACTAGTGAATTTGTAAATTAAAACTAAGTTATTAGTATGAAGTTCTTCACTTGAAAAAAACTACCACTGATTTTAGAAATGACAATTTGAAGATCAGATCTAAGTTAATAGTTTGACGTTCTTTACTTCAAAATAACTAAGTCTTATTTTAGAATACTCAATTTGTAAATCAAGGCTAAGCTATTAGTTTAAAGTTCTTTACTTGAAAATATCTACTTCTTGTTTTAGAAATGATAATTTAAAAAGCAGATCTAAGTTAATAGTTTGACGTTCTTTACTTCTAAATAACTAAGTCTTATTTTAGTATAGTGAATTTGTAATTTAAAACAATGTTATTAGTTTGAAGTTCTTTACTTGCAAATATCTACTACTGATTTTAGAAATGACAATTTGAAAATCAGATCTAAGTTAACAGTTTGACGTTCTTTACTTTAAAATAACTAAGACTTATTTTAGACTAGTGAATTTGTAAATTAAAACTAAGTTATTAGTATGAAGTTCATCACTTGAAAAAAACTACCACTGATTTTAGAAATGACAATTTGAAAATCAGATCTAAGTTAATAGTTTGACGTTCTTTACTTCAAAACAACTAAGTCTTATTTTAGTATAGTGAATTTGTAAATTAAAACTAAGTTATTAGTATGAAGTTCTTCACTTGAAAAAAACTACCACTGATTTTAGAAATGACAATTTGAAAATCAGATCTAAGTTATTAGTTTGACGTTCTTAACTTCAAAATAGATAAATCTAATTTTAGAATACTGTATTTGTAAATCAAAACTAAGTTATTAGTTTGAAGTACTTTACTTAAAAATATCTAAGTCTGATTTTAGAAATGACAATTTGAAAATAAGATCTAAGTTAATAGTTTGACGTTCTTTACTACAAAATAACTAAGTCTTATTTTAGAATAGTGAATTTGTAAATCAGAACTAAGTTATTAGTTTGATGTTTTTTACATTGAAATAACTAATACGGATTTTTGTAATGTATATTTGAAAATCAAAGCTAAGGTTATAGTTTGAAGTTCTTTACTTGAAAATATCTACTGCTGATTTTAGAAATGACAATTTGAAAATCAGATCTAAGTTAATAGTTTGACGTTCTTTACTTCAAAATAGATAAGTCTTATTTTAGAATGCTGTATTTGTAAATCGCCACTAAGTTGTTAGTTTGAAGTTTTTTATTTGAAAATATCTGCTTCAGATTTTAGAACTGACAAGTTGAAAATTAGATCTAAGTTAATAGTTTGACGTTCTTTACTTCAAACCAACTAAGTCTTATTTTAGTATAGTGAATTTGTAAATCAAAACTAAGTTATTAGTATGAAATTCTTTACTTGATAAAAACTACTACTGATTTTAGAAATGACAATTTGAAAATCAGATCTAAGTTAATAGTTTGACGTTCTTTACTTCAAAATAACTATGTTTTATTTTAGAATAGAGAATTTGTAAATTAAAACTAAGTTATTAGTTTGAAGTTCTTTACTTTGAAATATCCACTTCTTTTTTAAGAAATGACAATTTGAAAATCAGATCTAAGTTAATGGAATGACGTTCTTTACTTCAAAATAGATAAGTCTTATTTTAGAATACCGTATTTGTAAATCAAAACTAAGTTGTTAGTTTAAAGTACTTTATTTGAAAATATCTGCTTCAGATTTGAGAAATGACAATTTGAAAATCAGATCTAAGTTAATAGTTTGACGTTCTTTACTTCAAACCTACTAAGTATTATTTTAGTATAGTGAATTTGTAAATCAAAACTAAGTTATTAGTATGAAGTTTTTTACTTGATAAAAACTACTACTGATTTTAGAAATGATAATTTGAAAATCAGATTTAAGTTAATAGTTTGACGTTCTTTACTTCAAAATAACTAAGTCTTATTTTAGACTAGTAAATTTGTAAATCAAAACTAAGTTATTAGTTTAAAGTTTTTTATTTCAAATTTACTAATTCGGATCTTAGTAAAGTAAATATCGAAATCAAATCTAAGGTTGTAGTTTGAAGTTCTTTACTTGATAATATCTACTTCTGATTTTAAAAATGATAATTTGAAAATCAGATCTAAGTTAATAGTTTGACGTTCTTTACTTCAATATAACTAAGTCTTATTTTAGTATAGTGAATTTGTAATTTAAAACTAAGTTATTAGTATGAAGTTCTTCACTTGAAAAAAACTACCACTGATTTTAGAAATGACATTTTGAAATTCAGATCTAAGTTAATAGTTTGACGTTCTTTACTTCAAAATAACTAAGCCTTATTTTAGAATACTCAATTAGTAAATCAAGGCTAAGTTATTAGTTTAAAGTTGTTTACTTGAAAATATCTACTTCTGATTTTAGAAATGACAATTTGAAAATCAGATCTAAGTTAATAGTTTGACGTTCTTTACTTCAAAATAACTAAGCCTTATTTTAGAATACTCAATTTGTAAATCAAGGCTAAGTTATTAGTTTAAAGTTCTTTACTTGAAAATATCTACTTCTTGTTTTAGAAATGACAATTTGAAAATCAGATCTAAGTTAATAGTTTGACGTTCTTTACTTCTAAATAACTAAGTCTTATTTTAGTATAGTGAATTTGTAATTTAAAACAAAGTTATTAGTTTGAAGTTCTTTATTGAAAATATCTAATACTGATTTTAGAAATGACAATTTGAAAATCAGATCTAAGTTAACAGTTTGACGTTCTTTACTTTAAAATACTTAAGTCTTATTTTAGATTAGTGAATTTGTAAATTAAAACTAAGTTATTAGTATGAAGTTCTGCACTTGAAAAAAACTACCACTGATTTTAGAAATGACAATTTGAAAATCAGATCTAAGTTAATAGTTTGACGTTCTTTACTTCTAAATAACTAAGTCTTATTTTAGTATAGTGAATTTGTAATTTAAAACAAAGTTATTAGTTTGAAGTTCTTTACTTGAAAATATTTACTACTGATTTTAGAAATGTCAATTTGAAAATCAGATCTAAGTTAACAGTTTGACGTTCTTTACTTTAAAATAACTAAGTCTTATTTTAGACTAGTGAATTTGTAAATTAAAACTAAGTTATTAGTATGAAGTTCTTCACTTGAAAACAACTACCACTGATTTTAGAAATGACATTTTGAAAATCAGATCTAAGTTAATAGTTTGACGTTCTTTACTTCAAAACAATTAAGTCTTATTTTAGTATAGTGAACTTGTAAACCAAAACTAAGTTATTAGTATGAAGTTCTTCACTTGATAAGAACTACCACTGATTTTAGAAATGACAATTTGAAAATCAGATCTAAGTTAATAGTTTGACGTTCTTTACTTGAAAATATCTACTACTGATTTTAGAAATGACAATTTGAAAATCAGATCTAAGTGACGTTCTTTACTTCAAAATAACTAATTCTTATTTTAGAATACTCAATTTGTAAATCAAGGCTAAGTTATTAGTTTAAAGTTCTTTACTTAAAAATATCTACTTCTTGTTTTAGAAATAACAATTTGAAAGTCAGATCTAAGTTAATAGTTTGACGTTCTTTACTTCAAAACAACTAAGTCTTATTTTAGTATAGTGAATTTGTAAACCAAAACTAAGTTATTAGTATGAAGTTCTTCACTTGACAAAAACTACCACTGATTTTAGAAATGACAATTTGAAAATCAGATCTAAGTTAATAGTTTGACGTTCTTTACTTCAAAATAACTAAGTCTTATTTTAGAATACTCAATTTGTAAATCAAGGCTAAGCTATTAGTTTAAAGTTCTTTACTTGAAAATATCTACTTCTTGTTTTAGAAATGACAATTTGAAAATCAGATCTAAGTTAATAGTTTGACGTTCTTTACTTCTAAATAACTAAGTCTTATTTTAGTATAGTGAATTTGTAATTTAAAACAAAGTTATTAGTTTGAAGTTCTTTACTTGCAAATATCTACTACTGATTTTAGAAATGACAATTTGAAAATCAGATCTAAGTTAACAGTTTGACGTTCTTTACTTTAAAATAACTAAGACTTATTTTAGACTAGTGAATTTGTAAATTAAAACTAAGTTATTAGTATGAAGTTCTTCACTTGAAAAAAACTACCACTGATTTTAGAAATGACAATTTGAAAATCAGATCTAAGTTAATAGTTTGACGTTCTTTACTTCAACACAACTAAGTCTTATTTTAGTGTAGTGAATTTGTAAACCAAAACTAAGTTATTAGTATGAAGTTTTTTACTTGATAAAAACTACTACTGATTTTAGAAATGACAATTTGAAAATCAGATCTAAGTTAATAGTTTGACGTTCTTTACTTCAAAATAACTAAGTTTTATTTTACAATACTTAATTTGTAAATCAAGGCTAAGTTATTAGTTTAAAGTTCTTTACTTGAAAATATCTACTTCTTGTTTTAGAAATGACAATTTGAAAATCAGATCTAAGTAAATAGTTTGACGTTCTTTACTTCAAAATAACTAAGTATTATTTTAGAATAGTGTACTTCTAAATCAAAACTAAGTTCTTAGTTTGAAGTACTTTACTTAAAAATATCTACTTCTGATTTTAGAAATGACAATTTGAAAATCAGATCTAAGTTAGTAGTTTGACGTTCTTTACTTGAAAATAGATAAGTCTTATTTTAGAATACTGTATTTGAAAAGCAAAACTAAGTTATAGGTTTGAAGTTTTATACTTGAAAATATCTACTTCTGATTTTGGAAATGAGAATTTGAAAATCAGCTCTAAGTTAATAGTTTGACGTTTTTTACTTCAAAATAACTAAGTCTTATTTTAGAATAGTGAATTTGTAAATCAAAGCTAAGTTATTAATTTGAAGTTCTTTACTTGAACATATCTACTTCTGATTTTAAAAATAAGAATTTGAAAATCAGGTCTAAGTTAATAGTTTGACGTTTTTTACTTCAAAATTACTAAGTCTTATTTTACACTAGTGAATTTGTAAATCAAAACTAAGTTATAAGTTTGAAGTTATTTACTTTGAAATATCTCCTTCTGATTTAAGAAATGACAATTTGAAAATCAGATCTAAGTGAATAGTTTGACGTTCTTTACTTTAAAATAGCTAAGTCTTATTTTAGAATAGTGTACTATTAAATCAAAACTAAGTTATTAGTTTGAAGTACTTTACTTAAAAATATCTACTTCTGATTTTAGAAATGACAATTTTAAATCAGAACTAATTTAGTAGTTTGACGTTCTTTACTTCAAAATAACTAAGTCTTATTTTAGTATGGTGAATTTGTAAATTAAAACTAAGTTCTATAGTTTGAAGTTCTTTACTTGAAAATATCTACTACTGATTTTAGAAATTACAATTTCAAAATAAGATCTAAGTTAATAGTTTGACGTTCTTTACCTCAAAATAACTAAGTCTTATTTTAGAATAGTGAATTAGTAAATCAAAGTTAAGTTGTTAGTTTGAAGTTCTTTACTTGAAAATATCTACTACTGATTTTAGAAATGGCAATTTCAAAATAAGATCTAAGTTAATAGTTTGACGTTCTTTATTTCAAAATAACTAAGTCTTATTTTAGTATAGTGAATTTATAAAGTAAAGCTATGTTATTAGTTTGCAGTTCTTTACTTGAAAATATCCACTTCTTATTTTAGAAATGACAATTTGAAAATCAGATCTAAGTTAGTAGTTTGACGTCCTTTACTTCAAAATAGATAAGTTTTATTTTAGAATACTGTATTTGTAAATCAAAACTAAGTTATTAAGTTGAAGTTTTATACTTGAAAATATCTACTTCTGATTTTGGAAATGAGAATTTGAAAATCACATCTAAGTTGATAGTTTGACGGTGTTTACTTCAAAATAACTGTCTTATTTTAGACTAAAGAATTTGTAAATCAAAACTAAGTTATTAGTTTAAAGTTTTTTACTTCAAATTTACTAATTCGGATCTTAGTAATGTAAATTTTGAAATCAAATCTAAGGTTTTAGTTTGAACTTCTTTACTTGAAATTATCTACTTCTGATTTTAGAAATGACAATTTGAAAATCAGATCTAAGTTAATAGTTTGACGTTCTGTTCTTCAAAATATCTAAGTCTTGATTTGGAATAGTGAATTTGTAATACAAAGCTAAGTTGTTAGTTAGAAGTTATTTACTTGTAAATATCTACTTCTGATTTTAGAAATGACAATTTGAAAATCAGATCTAAGTTAATAGTTTGACATTCTTTACTTCAAAATAACTAAGTCTTATTTTAGACTAGTGAATTTGTAAATCAAAACTAAGTTATTAGTTTAAAGTTTTTTACTTCAAGTTTACTAATTCGGATCTTAGTAATGTAAATTTCGAAATCAAATCTAAGGTTGTAGTTTGAAGTTCTTTACTTAAAAATATCTATTTCTGATTTTAGAAATAACAATTTGAAAATCAGATCTAAGTTAATAGTTTGACGTTCTTTTCTTCAAAATAGCTAAGTCATATTTTAGTATAGTGAATTTCTAAATCAAAGCTATGTTATTAGTTTGAAGTTCTTTAGTTGAAAATATCTACTTCTTATTTTATAAATGACAATTTGAAAATCAGATCTAAGTTAATAGTTTGACGTTCTTCACTTCTAAATAACTAAGTCTTATTTTAGTATAGTGAATTTGTAAATCAAAACTAAGTTATTACTTTGAAGTTCTTTATTTGAAAGTACCTACTACTGATTTTAGAAATGACAATTTGAAAATCAGATCTAAGTTAATAGTTTGACGTTCTTTACTGCAAAATAACTAAGTCTTATTTTAAACTAGTGAATTTGTAAATGAAAACTAAGTTATTAGTTTAAAGTTCTTTACTTGTAAATATCTACTTCTGATTTTAGAAATGACAATTTGAAAATAAGATCTAAGTTAATAGTTTGACGTTCTTTACTTCAAAATAACTAAGTCTTATTTTAGAATAGTGAATTTGTAAATCAAAGCTAAGTTATTAGTTTAAAGTTCTTTACTTGAAAATATTTACTACTGATTTTAGAAATGACAATTTGAAAATCAGATCTAAGTTAATAGTTTGACGTTCTTTACTTGAAAATAGCTAAGTCTTATTTTAGAATAGTGTACTATTAAATCAAAACTAAGTTATTAGTTTGAAGTTATTTACTTGAAAATATCCACTACTGATTTTAAAAATGACAATTTGAAAAGCAGATCTAAGTTCTTAGTTAGAAGTTCTTTACTTAAAAATATCTACTTCTGATTTAGGAAATGAGATATTGAAAATCAGCTCTAAGTTAATAGTTTGACGTTCTTTACTTCAAAATAACTAAGTCTTATTTTAGAATAGTGAATTTGTAAATCAAAGCTAAGTTATTAATTTGAAGTTCTTTACTTGAACATATCTACTTCTGATTTTAAAAATAAGAATTTGAAAATCAGGTCTAAGTTAATAGTTTGACGTTTTTTACTTCAAAATTACTAAGTCTTATTTTACACTAGTGAATTTGTAAATCAAAACTAAGTTATAAGTTTGAAGTTATTTACTTTGAAATATCTCCTTCTGATTTAAGAAATGACAATTTGAAAATCAGATCTAATTGAATAGTTTGACGTTCTTTACATTAAAATAGCTAAGTCTTATTTTAGAATAGTGTACTATTAAATCAAAACTAAGTTATTAGTTTGAAGTACTTTACTTAAAAATATCTACTTCTGATTTTAGAAATGACAATTTGAAAATCAGAACTAATTTAGTAGTTTGACGTTCTTTACTTCAAAATAACTAAGTCTTATTTTAGTATAGTGAATTTGTAAATTAAAACTAAGTTATTGGTTTGAAGTTCTTTACTTAAAAATATCTACTACTGATTTTAGAAATGAAAATTTGAAAATCAGATCTAAGTTAATAGTTTGACGTTCTTTACTTCTAAATAACTAAGTCTTATTTTAGTATAGTGAATTTGTAAATTAAAACTAAGTTATATAGTTTGAAGTTCTTTACTTGAAAATATCTACTACTGATTTTAGAAATTACAATTTCAAAATAAGATCTAAGTTAATAGTTTGACGTTCTTTACTTCAAAATAACTAAGTCTTATTTTAGAATAGTGAATTAGTAAATCAAAGTTAAGTTGTTAGTTTGAAGTTCTTTACTTGAAAATATCTACTACTGATTTTAGAAATGACAATTTCAAAATAAGATCTAAGTTAATAGTTTGACGTTCTTTATTTCAAAATAACTAAGTCTTATTTTAGTATAGTGAATTTATAAATTAAAGCTATGTTATTAGTTTGCAGTTCTTTACTTGAAAATATCTACTTCTTATTTTAGAAATGACAATTTGAAAATCAGATCTAAGTTAGTAGTTTGACGTCCTTTACTTCAAAATAGATAAGTTTTATTTTAGAATACTGTATTTGTAAATCAAAACTAAGTTATTAGTTTGAAGTTTTATACTTGAAAATATCTACTTCTGATTTTGGAAATGAGAATTTGAAAATCACATCTAAGTTGATAGTTTGACGGTCTTTACTTCAAAATAACTGTCTTATTTTAGACTAAAGAATTTGTAAATCAACAGTAAGTTATTAGTTTAAAGTTTTTTACTTCAAATTTACTAATTCGGATCTTAGTAATGTAAATTTTGAAATCAAATCTAAGGTTTTAGTTTGAAAATCTTTACTTGAAATTATCTACTTCTGATTTTAGAAATTACAATTTGAAAATCAGATCTAAGTTAATAGTTTGACGTTCTGTTCTTCAAAATATCTTAGTCTTGATTTGGAATAGTGAATTTGTAATACAAAGCTAAGTTGTTAGTTAGAAGTTATTTACTTGAAAATATCTACTTCTGATTTTAGAAATGACAGTTTGAAAATCAGATCTAAGTTAATAGTTTGACATTCTTTACTTCAAAATAACTAAGTCTTATTTTAGACTAGTGAATTTGTAAATCAAAACTAAGTTATTAGTTTAAAGTTTTTTACTTCAAGTTTACTAATTCGGATCTTAGTAATGTAAATTTCGAAATCAAATCTAAGGTTGTAGTTTGAAGTTCTTTACTTAAAAATATCTATTTCTGATTTTAGAAATAACAATTTGAAAATCAGATCTAAGTTAGTAGTTTGACGTTCTTCACTTCTAAATAACTAAGTCTTATTTTAGTATAGTGAATTTGTAAATCAAAACTAAGTTATTACTTTGAAGTTCTTTACTTGAAAGTACCTACTACTGATTTTAGAAATGACAATTTGAAAATCAGATCTAAGTTAATAGTTTGACGTTCTTTACTGCAAAATAACTAAGTCTTATTTTAAACTAGTGAATTTGTAAATCAAAACTAAGTTATTAGTTTAAAGTTCTTTACTTGTAAATATCTACTTCTGATTTTAGAAATGACAATTTGAAAATAAGATCTAAGTTAATAGTTTGACGTTCTTTACTTCAAAATAACTAAGTCTTATTTTAGAATAGTGAATTTGTAAATCAAAGCTAAGTTATTAGTTTAAAGTTCTTTACTTGAAAATATCTACTGCTGATTTTAGAAATGACAATTTGAAAATCAGATCTAAGTTAATAGTTTGACGTTCTTTACTTGAAAATAGCTAAGTCTTATTTAAGAATAGTGTACTATTAAATCAAAACTAAGTTATTAGTTTGAAGTTATTTACTTGAAAATATCTACTACTGATTTTAAAAATGACAATTTGAAAAGCAGATCTAAGTTCTTAGTTAGAAGTTCTTTACTTGAAAATATCTACTTCTGATTTTAAAAATGACAATTTGAAAATCAGATCTAAGTTATTGGTTTGACGTTCTTTACTTCTAAATAACTAAGTCTTATTTTAGTATAGTAAATTTGTAAATTAAAACTAAGTTATTGGTTTGAAGTTCTTTACTTGAAAATATCTACTTCTGATTTTAGAAATGACAATTTGAAAATCGCATCTAAGTTAATAGTTTGACGTTCTTTACTTCTAAATAACTCCGTTTTATTTTAGTATAGCTTATTTGTAAATGTAAACTAAGTTATTCGTTTGAAGTTATTTACTTAAAAATATCTCCTTCTGATTTAAGAAATGACAATTTCAAAATCAGATCTATGTTAATAGTTTGACGTTCTTTACTTCAAAATAACTAAGTCTTATTTTAGAATAGTGTACTTCTAAATCAAAACTAAGTTATTACTTTGAAGTACTTTACTTAAAAATATCTACTTCTGATTTTAGAAATGACAATTTGAAAATCAGATCTTAGTTAGTAGTTTTACGTTCTTTACTTCAAAATAGATAAGTCTTATTTTAAAATACTGTATTTGTAAATCAAAACTAAGTTATTAGTTTGAAGTTCTTTACTTGAAAATATCTACTTCTGATTTTAGAAATGACAATTTGAAAATCATATCTAAGTTAATAGTTTGAAGTTCTTTACTTCAAAATAACTAAGTCTTATTTTAGAATAGTGAATTTGTACATCAAAGCTAAGTTATTAATTTGAAGTTCTTTACTTCAAATTTACTAATTCGGTTCTTAGTAATGTAATTTTGGAAATCAAATCGAAGGTTGTAGTTTGAAGTTCTTTACTTGAAAAAATCTACTTCTGCTTTTAAAAATTACAATTTGAAACTCAGATATAAGTTAATAGTTTGACTTTCTGTACTTCAAAATAACTAAGAATTATGTTAGAATAGTCAATTTGTAAATCAAAGCTAAGTTACTAGTGTGAAGTTCTTTACTTGAAAATATCTACTTCTGATTTTAGAAATGACAATTTGAAAATCAGATCTAAGTTAAGGGTTTGACGATCTCTACTTCAAAATAACTAAGTCTTATTTTAGAATAGTGAATTTGTAAATCAATGATAAGTTATTAGTTTGAAGTTCTTTACTTAAAAAAATCTACTTCTGATTTTAGAAAAGACAATTTGAAAATCAGGTCTAAGTTAATAGTTTGACGTTTTTACTACAAAATAACTAAGTCTTATTTGAGACTAGTAAAATTGTAAATCAAAACTAAGTTATTAGTTTGAAGTTCTTTACTTGAAAATATCTACTACTGATTTTAGAAATGACAATTTGAAAATCAGATCTAAGTTAATAGTTTGACGTTCTTTACTTCAAAATAACTAATTCTTATCTTAGACTAGTGAATTTGTAAATCAAAACTAAGTTATTAGTTTAAAGTTTTTTACTTCAAATTTAGTAATTCGGATCTTGAAATGTAAATTTGAAAATTAAATCTAAGGTTGTATTTTGAAGTTCTTTACTTTAAAATATCTACTTCTGATTTTAGAAATGACAATTTAAAAATCAGATCTAGTTATTAGTTTGACGTTTTTTACATCAAAATAACTAAGTCTTATTTTAGAATATTGAATTTGTAAATCAAAACTAAGTTATTAGTTTAAAGTTTTTTTCTTGAAAATATCTGCTTCAGATTTTAGATGTGACAAATTGAAAATTAGATCTAAGTTAATATTTTAACGTTTTTTACATCAAAATAACTAACTTTTATTTTAGGATACTTAATTTGTAAATCAAAACTAAGTTATTAGTTTGAAGTTCTTTACTTGAAAATATCTACTTCTGATTTTAGAAATGACAATTTGAAAATCAGGTCTAAGTTAATAGTTTGACGTTCTTTACTTCAAAACAACTAAGTCTTATTTTAGTATAGTGAATTTGTAAACCAAAACTAAGTTATCAGTATAAAGTTCTACACTTGAAAAAAACTACCACTGATTTTAGAAATGACAATTTGAAAATAAGATCTAAGTTAATAGTTTGACGTTCTTTACTTCAAAATAACTAAGTCTTATTTTAGTATAGTGAATTTATAAATTAAAGCTATGTTATTAGTTTGCAGTTCTTTACTTGAAAGTACCTACTACTGATTTTAGAAATGACAATTTGAAAATCAGATCTAAGTTAATAGTTTGACGTTCTTTACTGCAAAATAACTAAGTCTTATTTTAAACTAGTGAATTTGTAAATCAAAACTAAGTTATTAGTTTAAAGTTCTTTACTTGTAAATATCTACTTCTGATTTTAGAAATGACAATTTGAAAATAAGATCTAAGTTAATAGTTTGACGTTCTTTACTTCAAAATAACTAAGTCTTATTTTAGTATAGTGAATTTATAAATTAAAGCTATGTTATTAGTTTGCAGTTCTTTACTTGAAAATATCTACTTCTTATTTTAGAAATGACAATTTGAAAATCAGATCTAAGTTAATAGTTTGACGTTCTTTTTTTCAAAATAGCTAAGTCTTTATTTAGTATAGTGAATTTGTAAATCAAAGCTAAGTTATAAGTTTGAAGTTATAAACTTTGAAATATCTCCTTCTGATTTAAGAAATGACAATTTGAAAATCAGATCTAAGTTAATAGTTTGAAGTTCTTTACTTCAAAATAACTAAGTCTTATTTTAGAATAGTGTACTTCTAAATCAAAACTAAGGTATTAGTTTGAAGTACTTTACTTAAAAATATCTACTTCTAATTTTAGAAATGACAATTTGAAAATCAGATCTAAGTTAGTAGTTTGACGTCCTTTACTTCAAAATAGATAAGTTTTATTTTAGAATACTGTATTTGTAAATCAAAACTAAGTTATTAGTTTGAAGTTTTATACTTAAAAATATCTACTTCTGATTTTGGAAATGTGAATTTGAAAATCACATCTAAGATAATAGTTTGACGTTCTTTACTTCAAAATAACTCAGTCTTATTTTAGACTAAAGAATTTGTAAATCAAAACTAAGTTATTAGTTTAAAGTTTTTTACTTCAAATTTACTAATTCGGATCTTAGTAATGTAAATTTTGAAATCAAATCTAAGGTTTTAGTTTGAACTTCTTTACTTGTAATTATCCACTTCTGATTTTAGAAATGACAACTTGAAAATCAGATCTAAGTTAATAGTTTGACGTTCTTTTCTTCAAAATATCTAAGTTTTGATTTGGAATAGTGAATTTGTAATACAAAGCTAAGTTGTTAGTTAGAAGTTATTTACTTGAAAATATCTACTTCTGATTTTAGAAATGACAATTTGAAAATCAGATCTAAGTTAATAGTTTGACATTCTTTACTTCAAAATAACTAAGTCTTATTTTAGACTAGTGAATTTGTAAATCAAAACTAAGTTATTAGTTTAAAGTTTTTTACTTCAAGTTTACTAATTCGGATCTTAGTAATGTAAATTTTGAAATCAAATCTAAGGTTGTAGTTTGAAGTTCTTTACTTAAAAATATCTATTTCTGATTTTAGAAATAACAATTTGAAAATCAGATCTAAGTTAATAGTTTGACGTTCTTTTCCTAAAAATAACTAAGTCATATTGTAGTATAGTGAATTTCTAAATCAAAGCTATGTTATTAGTTTGAAGTTCTTTAGTTGAAAATATCTACTTCTTATTTTATAAATGACAATTTGAAAATCAGATCTAAGTTAATAGTTTGACGTTCTTCACTTCTAAATAACTAAGTCTTATTTTAGTATAGTGAATTTGTAAATCAAAACTAAGTTATTACTTTGAAGTTCTTTACTTGAAAGTACCTACTACTGATTTTAGAAATGACAATTTGAAAATCAGATCTAAGTTAATAGTTTGACGTTCTTTACTGCAAAATAACTAAGTCTTATTTTAAACTAGTGAATTTGTAAATCAAAACTAAGTTATTAGTTTAAAGTTCTTTACTTGTAAATATCTACTTCTGATTTTAGAAATGACAATTTGAAAATAAGATCTAAGGTAATAGTTTGACGTTCTTTACTTCAAAATAACTAAGTCTTATTTTAGAATAGTGAATTTGTAAATCAAAGCTATGTTATTAGTTTAAAGTTCTTTACTTGAAAATATCTACTACTGATTTTAGAAATGACAATTTGAAAATCAAATCTAAGTTAGTAGTTTGACGTTCTTTACTTCAAAATAGATAAGTCCTATTTTAGAATACTGTATTTGTAAATCAAAACTAAGTTATTAGTTTGAAGTTCTTTACTTGAAAATATCTACTTCTGATTTTAGAAATGACAATTTGAAAATCAGATCTAAGTTAATTGTTTGACTTTCTTTACTTCAAATCTACTAAGTCTTATTTTAGTATAATGAATTTCTATATCAAAACTAAGTTATTAGTATGAAGTTCTTTACTTGAAAAAAACTACTACTGATTTTAGAAAAGACAATTTGAAAATCAGATCTAAGTTAATAGTTTGACGTTCTTTACTTCAAAATAACTAAGCCTTATTTTAGACTAGTGAATTTGTAAATCAAAACTAAGTTATTAGTTTAAAGTTTTTTACTTCAAATATACTAATTCGGATCTTAGTAATGTAAATTTCGAAATCAAATCGAAGGTTGTAGTTTGAAGTTCATTACTTGAAATTATCTACTACTGATTTTAGCAATGACAATTTGAAAATCAGATCTAAGTTAATAGTTTGACTTTCTGTACTTCAAAATAACTAAGAATTATGTTAGAATAGTCAATTTGTAAATCAAAGCTAAGTTACTAGTTTAAAATTTTTTACTTGAAAATATCTACTTCTGATTTTAGAAATGACAATTTGAAAATCAGGTCTAAGTTAATAGTTTGACGTTTTTACTTCAAAATAACTAAGTCTTGGTTTAGACTAGTGAGTTTGTAAATCAAAACTAAGTTATTAGTTTAAAGTTTTTTACTTCAATTTTACTAATTCGAATCTTAGTAATGTAAATTTTGGAAATCAAATCTAAGGTTATAGTTTGAAGTTCCTTACATGAAAATATCTATTTCTGATTTTAGAAATGACAATTTGAAAATCAGATCTAAGTTGATCGTTTGACGATCTCTACATCAAAATAACTAAGTCTTATTGTAGAATAGTAAATTTGTACATCAAAACTAAGTTATTAATTTGAAGTTCTTTACTTCAAATTTACTAATTCGGATATTAGTAATGTAAATTTGGAAATCAAATCGAAGGTTGTAGTTTGAAGTTTTTTACTTAAAAAAATCTACTTCCGATTTTAGAAATTACAATTTGAAAATCAGGTCTAAGTTAATAGTTTGACGTTCTTTACTTCTAAATAACTAAGTCTTATTTTAGTATAGTAAATTTGTAAATCAAAACTAAGTTATTTATTTGAAGTTCTTTACTTGAAAATATCTACTACTGATTTTAGAAATGATAATTTGAAAATAAGATCTAAGTTAATAGTTTGACGTTCTTTACTTCTAAATAACTAAGTCTTATTTTAGTATAGTGAATTTGTAAATTAAAACTAAGTTATTGGTTTGAAGTTTTTTACTTGAAAATATCTACTTCTGATTTTAGAAATGACAATTTGAAAATCACATCTAAGTTAATAGTTTGACGTTCTTTACTTCTAAATAACTACGTTTTATTTTAGTATAGTGTATTTGTAAATTAAAACTAAGTTATTTATTTGAAGTTCTTTACTTGAAAATATCTACTACTGATTTTAGTAATGATAATTTGAAAATCAGATCTAAGTTAATAGTTTGACGTTCTTTACTTCTAAATAACTAAGTCTTATTTTAGTATAGTGAATTTGTAAATTAAAACTAAGTTATTGGTTTGAAGTTCTTTACTTGAACATATCTACTTCTGATTTTAAAAATAAGAATTTGAAAATCAGGTCTAAGTTAATAGTTTGACGTTTTTTACTTTAAAATAACTAAGTCTTATTTTAGTATAGTGAATTTGTAAATTAAAGCTATGTTATTAGTTTGCAGTTCTTTACTTGAAAATATCTACTTCTTATTTTAGAAATGACAATTTGAAAATCAGATCTAAGTTAATAGTTTGACGTTCTTTTTTTCAAAATAGCTAAGTCTTTATTTAGTATAGTGAATTTGTAAATCAAAGCTAAGTTATAAGTTTGAAGTTATAAACTTTGAAATATCTCCTTCTGATTTAAGAAAATACTTTACTTAAAAATATCTACTTCTGATTTTAGAAATAACAATTTGAAAATCAGATCTAAGTTAACAGTTTGACCTTCTTTACTTCTGAACAACTAAGTCTTATTTTAGTATAGTGAATTTGTAAATCAAAGCTAAGTTATTAGTTTGCAGTTCTTTACTTGAAAATATCTACTTCTGATTTTAGAAATGACAATTTGAAAATCGGATCTAAGTTAATAGTTTGACGTTCTTTACTTCTAAATAACTAAGTCTTATTTTAATAAAGTGAATTTGTAAATCAAAACTAAGTTATTAGTTTATAGTTTTTTACATCAAATTTACTAATTCGGATATTAGTAATGTAAATTAGGAAATCAAATCTAAGGTTGTATTTTGAAGTTCTTTACTTGAAAATATCTACTTCTGATTTCAGAAATGACAATTTGAAAATCAGGTCTAAGTTAATAGTTTGACATTTTTTACTTCAAAATAATTAAAGTCTTATTTTAGACTAGTAAATTTTTAAATCAAAACTAAGTTATTAGTTTGAAGTTCTTTACTTTGAAATATCTACTTCTGATTTAAGAGATGACAATTTGAAAATCAGATCTAAGTGAATAGTTTCACGTTCTTTACCTTAAAATAGATAAGTCTTATTTTAGAATGGCGTATTTGTAAATCAAAACTAAGTTATTAGTTTGAAATTCTTTACTTGAAAATATCTACTACTGATTTTAGAAATGACAATTTGAAAATCAGATCTAAGTTAATAGTTTGACGTTCTTTACTTCAAAATAACTAAGTCGTATTTTAGAATAGTGTATTTGTAAATCAAAGCTAATTTATTAGTTTGAAGTTCTTTAATTGAAAATATCCACTTCTGAATTTAGAATTGACAATTTAAAAATCAGATCTAAGTTAATAGTTCGACGTTATTTACTTCAAAATAACTAAGTCTTATTTTAGACTAGTGAATTTGTAAATCAAAACTAAGTTATTAGTTTGAAGTTCTTTACTTGTAAATATCTACTACTAATTTTAGCAATGACAATTTGAAAATCAAATCTAAGTTAATAGTTTGACGTTCTTTACTTCAAAATAACTAAGTCTTATTTTAGAATACTCAATTTGTAAATCAAAGCTAAGTTATTATTTTAAAGTTTTTTACTTGAAAATAATTACTTCTGATTTTCGAAATTACAATTTAAAAATCAGATCTAAGTTAATAGTTTGACGTTGTTTACTTTAAAACAACTAAGTCTTATTTTATTATAGTGAATTTGTAAATCAAAACTAATTTATTAGTATGAAGTTTTTCACTTGAAAGAAACTACCACTGATGTTAGAAATAACAATTTGAAAACCAGATCTAAGTTACTAGTTTGACGTTTTTTACTTCTAAATAACTAAGTCTTACTTTAGTATAGTGAATTTGTAAATTAAAACTAAGTTATTAGGTTGAAGTTCTTTACTTGAAAATATCTACTACTGATTTTAAAAATGACAATTTGAAAATCAGATCTAAGTTTATAGTTTGACGTTTTTTACTTCTAAATAACTAAGTCTTATTTTAGTATAGTGAATTTGTAATCAAAACTAAGTTATTAGTTTGAAGTTCTTTACTTGAAAATATCTACTGCTGATTTTAGAAATGACAATTTGAAAATCAGATCTAAGTGACGTTCTTTACTTCAAAATAACTAATTCTTATTTTAGAATACTCAATTTGTAAATCAAGGTTAAGTTATTAGTTTAAAGTTCTTTACTTAAAAATATCTACTTCTTGTTTTAGAAATAACAATTTGAAAGTCAGATCTAAGTTAATAGTTTGACGTTCTTTACTTCAAAACAACTAAGTCTTATTTTAGTATAGTGAATTTGTAAACCAAAACTAAGTTATTAGTATGAAGTTCTTCACTTGACAAAAACTACCACTGATTTTAGAAATGACAATTTGAAAATCAGATCTAAGTTAATAGTTTGACGTTCTTTACTTCAAAATAACTAAGTCTTATTTTAGAATACTCAATTTGTAAATCAAGGCTAAGCTATTAGTTTAAAGTTCTTTACTTGAAAATATCTACTTCTTGTTTTAGAAATGACAATTTGAAAATCAGATCTAAGTTAATAGTTTGACGTTCTTTACTTCAACACAACTAAGTCTCATTTTAGTGTAGTGAATTTGTAAACCAAAACTAAGTTATTAGTATGAAGTTTTTTACTTGATAAAAACTACTACTGATTTTAGAAATGACAATTTGAAAATCAGATCTAAGTTAATAGTTTGACGTTCTTTACTTCAAAATAACTAAGTTTTATTTTACAATACTTAATTTGTAAATCAAGGCTAAGTTATTAGTTTAAAGTTCTTTACTTGAAAATATCTACTTCTTGTTTTAGAAATGACAATTTGAAAATCAGATCTAAGTAAATAGTTTGACGTTCTTTACTTCAAAATAACTAAGTATTATTTTAGAATAGTGTACTTCTAAATCAAAACTAAGTTCTTAGTTTGAAGTACTTTACTTAAAAATATCTACTTCTGATTTTAGAAATGACAATTTGAAAATCAGATCTAAGTTAGTAGTTTGACGTTCTTTACTTGAAAATAGATAAGTCTTATTTTAGAATACTGTATTTGAAAAGCAAAACTAAGTTATAGGTTTGAAGTTTTATACTTGAAAATATCTACTTCTGATTTTGGAAATGAGAATTTGAAAATCAGCTCTAAGTTAATAGTTTGACGTTCTTTACTTCAAAATAACTAAGTCTTATTTTAGAATAGTGAATTTGTAAATCAAAGCTAAGTTATTAATTTGAAGTTCTTTACTTGAACATATCTACTTCTGATTTTAAAAATAAGAATTTGAAAATCAGGTCTAAGTTAATAGTTTGACGTTTTTTACTTCAAAATTACTAAGTCTTATTTTACACTAGTGAATTTGTAAATCAAAACTAAGTTATAAGTTTGAAGTTATTTACTTTGAAATATCTCCTTCTGATTTAAGAAATGACAATTTGAAAATCAGATCTAAGTGAATAGTTTGACGTTCTTTACTTTAAAATAGCTAAGTCTTATTTTAGAATAGTGTACTATTAAATCAAAACTAAGTTATTAGTTTGAAGTACTTTACTTAAAAATATCTACTTCTGATTTTAGAAATGACAATTTTAAATCAGAACTAATTTAGTAGTTTGACGTTCTTTACTTCAAAATAACTAAGTCTTATTTTAGTATGGTGAATTTGTAAATTAAAACTAAGTTCTATAGTTTGAAGTTCTTTACTTGAAAATATCTACTACTGATTTTAGAAATTACAATTTCAAAATAAGATCTAAGTTAATAGTTTGACGTTCTTTACCTCAAAATAACTAAGTCTTATTTTAGAATAGTGAATTAGTAAATCAAAGTTAAGTTGTTAGTTTGAAGTTCTTTACTTGAAAATATCTACTACTGATTTTAGAAATGGCAATTTCAAAATAAGATCTAAGTTAATAGTTTGACGTTCTTTATTTCAAAATAACTAAGTCTTATTTTAGTATAGTGAATTTATAAAGTAAAGCTATGTTATTAGTTTGCAGTTCTTTACTTGAAAATATCCACTTCTTATTTTAGAAATGACAATTTGAAAATCAGATCTAAGTTAGTAGTTTGACGTCCTTTACTTCAAAATAGATAAGTTTTATTTTAGAATACTGTATTTGTAAATCAAAACTAAGTTATTAAGTTGAAGTTTTATACTTGAAAATATCTACTTCTGATTTTGGAAATGAGAATTTGAAAATCACATCTAAGTTGATAGTTTGACGGTGTTTACTTCAAAATAACTGTCTTATTTTAGACTAAAGAATTTGTAAATCAAAACTAAGTTATTAGTTTAAAGTTTTTTACTTCAAATTTACTAATTCGGATCTTAGTAATGTAAATTTTGAAATCAAATCTAAGGTTTTAGTTTGAACTTCTTTACTTGAAATTATCTACTTCTGATTTTAGAAATGACAATTTGAAAATCAGATCTAAGTTAATAGTTTGACGTTCTGTTCTTCAAAATATCTAAGTCTTGATTTGGAATAGTGAATTTGTAATACAAAGCTAAGTTGTTAGTTAGAAGTTATTTACTTGTAAATATCTACTTCTGATTTTAGAAATGACAATTTGAAAATCAGATCTAAGTTAATAGTTTGACATTCTTTACTTCAAAATAACTAAGTCTTATTTTAGACTAGTGAATTTGTAAATCAAAACTAAGTTATTAGTTTAAAGTTTTTTACTTCAAGTTTACTAATTCGGATCTTAGTAATGTAAATTTCGAAATCAAATCTAAGGTTGTAGTTTGAAGTTCTTTACTTAAAAATATCTATTTCTGATTTTAGAAATAACAATTTGAAAATCAGATCTAAGTTAATAGTTTGACGTTCTTTTCTTCAAAATAGCTAAGTCATATTTTAGTATAGTGAATTTCTAAATCAAAGCTATGTTATTAGTTTGAAGTTCTTTAGTTGAAAATATCTACTTCTTATTTTATAAATGACAATTTGAAAATCAGATCTAAGTTAATAGTTTGACGTTCTTCACTTCTAAATAACTAAGTCTTATTTTAGTATAGTGAATTTGTAAATCAAAACTAAGTTATTACTTTGAAGTTCTTTATTTGAAAGTACCTACTACTGATTTTAGAAATGACAATTTGAAAATCAGATCTAAGTTAATAGTTTGACGTTCTTTACTGCAAAATAACTAAGTCTTATTTTAAACTAGTGAATTTGTAAATGAAAACTAAGTTATTAGTTTAAAGTTCTTTACTTGTAAATATCTACTTCTGATTTTAGAAATGACAATTTGAAAATAAGATCTAAGTTAATAGTTTGACGTTCTTTACTTCAAAATAACTAAGTCTTATTTTAGAATAGTGAATTTGTAAATCAAAGCTAAGTTATTAGTTTAAAGTTCTTTACTTGAAAATATTTACTACTGATTTTAGAAATGACAATTTGAAAATCAGATCTAAGTTAATAGTTTGACGTTCTTTACTTGAAAATAGCTAAGTCTTATTTTAGAATAGTGTACTATTAAATCAAAACTAAGTTATTAGTTTGAAGTTATTTACTTGAAAATATCCACTACTGATTTTAAAAATGACAATTTGAAAAGCAGATCTAAGTTCTTAGTTAGAAGTTCTTTACTTAAAAATATCTACTTCTGATTTAGGAAATGAGATATTGAAAATCAGCTCTAAGTTAATAGTTTGACGTTCTTTACTTCAAAATAACTAAGTCTTATTTTAGAATAGTGAATTTGTAAATCAAAGCTAAGTTATTAATTTGAAGTTCTTTACTTGAACATATCTACTTCTGATTTTAAAAATAAGAATTTGAAAATCAGGTCTAAGTTAATAGTTTGACGTTTTTTACTTCAAAATTACTAAGTCTTATTTTACACTAGTGAATTTGTAAATCAAAACTAAGTTATAAGTTTGAAGTTATTTACTTTGAAATATCTCCTTCTGATTTAAGAAATGACAATTTGAAAATCAGATCTAATTGAATAGTTTGACGTTCTTTACATTAAAATAGCTAAGTCTTATTTTAGAATAGTGTACTATTAAATCAAAACTAAGTTATTAGTTTGAAGTACTTTACTTAAAAATATCTACTTCTGATTTTAGAAATGACAATTTGAAAATCAGAACTAATTTAGTAGTTTGACGTTCTTTACTTCAAAATAACTAAGTCTTATTTTAGTATAGTGAATTTGTAAATTAAAACTAAGTTATTGGTTTGAAGTTCTTTACTTAAAAATATCTACTACTGATTTTAGAAATGAAAATTTGAAAATCAGATCTAAGTTAATAGTTTGACGTTCTTTACTTCTAAATAACTAAGTCTTATTTTAGTATAGTGAATTTGTAAATTAAAACTAAGTTATATAGTTTGAAGTTCTTTACTTGAAAATATCTACTACTGATTTTAGAAATTACAATTTCAAAATAAGATCTAAGTTAATAGTTTGACGTTCTTTACTTCAAAATAACTAAGTCTTATTTTAGAATAGTGAATTAGTAAATCAAAGTTAAGTTGTTAGTTTGAAGTTCTTTACTTGAAAATATCTACTACTGATTTTAGAAATGACAATTTCAAAATAAGATCTAAGTTAATAGTTTGACGTTCTTTATTTCAAAATAACTAAGTCTTATTTTAGTATAGTGAATTTATAAATTAAAGCTATGTTATTAGTTTGCAGTTCTTTACTTGAAAATATCTACTTCTTATTTTAGAAATGACAATTTGAAAATCAGATCTAAGTTAGTAGTTTGACGTCCTTTACTTCAAAATAGATAAGTTTTATTTTAGAATACTGTATTTGTAAATCAAAACTAAGTTATTAGTTTGAAGTTTTATACTTGAAAATATCTACTTCTGATTTTGGAAATGAGAATTTGAAAATCACATCTAAGTTGATAGTTTGACGGTCTTTACTTCAAAATAACTGTCTTATTTTAGACTAAAGAATTTGTAAATCAACACTAAGTTATTAGTTTAAAGTTTTTTACTTCAAATTTACTAATTCGGATCTTAGTAATGTAAATTTTGAAATCAAATCTAAAGTTTTAGTTTGAAAATCTTTACTTGAAATTATCTACTTCTGATTTTAGAAATTACAATTTGAAAATCAGATCTAAGTTAATAGTTTGACGTTCTGTTCTTCAAAATATCTTAGTCTTGATTTGGAATAGTGAATTTGTAATACAAAGCTAAGTTGTTAGTTAGAAGTTATTTACTTGAAAATATCTACTTCTGATTTTAGAAATGACAGTTTGAAAATCAGATCTAAGTTAATAGTTTGACATTCTTTACTTCAAAATAACTAAGTCTTATTTTAGACTAGTGAATTTGTAAATCAAAACTAAGTTATTAGTTTAAAGTTTTTTACTTCAAGTTTACTAATTCGGATCTTAGTAATGTAAATTTCGAAATCAAATCTAAGGTTGTAGTTTGAAGTTCTTTACTTAAAAATATCTATTTCTGATTTTAGAAATAACAATTTGAAAATCAGATCTAAGTTAGTAGTTTGACGTTCTTCACTTCTAAATAACTAAGTCTTATTTTAGTATAGTGAATTTGTAAATCAAAACTAAGTTATTACTTTGAAGTTCTTTACTTGAAAGTACCTACTACTGATTTTAGAAATGACAATTTGAAAATCAGATCTAAGTTAATAGTTTGACGTTCTTTACTGCAAAATAACTAAGTCTTATTTTAAACTAGTGAATTTGTAAATCAAAACTAAGTTATTAGTTTAAAGTTCTTTACTTGTAAATATCTACTTCTGATTTTAGAAATGACAATTTGAAAATAAGATCTAAGTTAATAGTTTGACGTTCTTTACTTCAAAATAACTAAGTCTTATTTTAGAATAGTGAATTTGTAAATCAAAGCTAAGTTATTAGTTTAAAGTTCTTTACTTGAAAATATCTACTGCTGATTTTAGAAATGACAATTTGAAAATCAGATCTAAGTTAATAGTTTGACGTTCTTTACTTGAAAATAGCTAAGTCTTATTTAAGAATAGTGTACTATTAAATCAAAACTAAGTTATTAGTTTGAAGTTATTTACTTGAAAATATCTACTACTGATTTTAAAAATGACAATTTGAAAAGCAGATCTAAGTTCTTAGTTAGAAGTTCTTTACTTGAAAATATCTACTTCTGATTTTAAAAATGACAATTTGAAAATCAGATCTAAGTTATTGGTTTGACGTTCTTTACTTCTAAATAACTAAGTCTTATTTTAGTATAGTAAATTTGTAAATTAAAACTAAGTTATTGGTTTGAAGTTCTTTACTTGAAAATATCTACTTCTGATTTTAGAAATGACAATTTGAAAATCGCATCTAAGTTAATAGTTTGACGTTCTTTACTTCTAAATAACTCCGTTTTATTTTAGTATAGCTTATTTGTAAATGTAAACTAAGTTATTCGTTTGAAGTTATTTACTTAAAAATATCTCCTTCTGATTTAAGAAATGACAATTTCAAAATCAGATCTATGTTAATAGTTTGACGTTCTTTACTTCAAAATAACTAAGTCTTATTTTAGAATAGTGTACTTCTAAATCAAAACTAAGTTATTACTTTGAAGTACTTTACTTAAAAATATCTACTTCTGATTTTAGAAATGACAATTTGAAAATCAGATCTTAGTTAGTAGTTTTACGTTCTTTACTTCAAAATAGATAAGTCTTATTTTAAAATACTGTATTTGTAAATCAAAACTAAGTTATTAGTTTGAAGTTCTTTACTTGAAAATATCTACTTCTGATTTTAGAAATGACAATTTGAAAATCATATTTAAGTTAATAGTTTGAAGTTCTTTACTTCAAAATAACTAAGTCTTATTTTAGAATAGTGAATTTGTACATCAAAGCTAAGTTATTAATTTGAAGTTCTTTACTTCAAATTTACTAATTCGGTTCTTAGTAATGTAATTTTGGAAATCAAATCGAAGGTTGTAGTTTGAAGTTCTTTACTTGAAAAAATCTACTTCTGCTTTTAAAAATTACAATTTGAAAATCAGATATAAGTTAATAGTTTGACTTTCTGTACTTCAAAATAACTAAGAATTATGTTAGAATAGTCAATTTGTAAATCAAAGCTAAGTTACTAGTGTGAAGTTCTTTACTTGAAAATATCTACTTCTGATTTTAGAAATGACAATTTGAAAATCAGATCTAAGTTAAGGGTTTGACGATCTCTACTTCAAAATAACTAAGTCTTATTTTAGAATAGTGAATTTGTAAATCAATGATAAGTTATTAGTTTGAAGTTCTTTACTTAAAAAAATCTACTTCTGATTTTAGAAAAGACAATTTGAAAATCAGGTCTAAGTTAATAGTTTGACGTTTTTACTTCAAAATAACTAAGTCTTATTTGAGACTAGTAAAATTGTAAATCAAAACTAAGTTATTAGTTTGAAGTTCTTTACTTGAAAATATCTACTACTGATTTTAGAAATGACAATTTGAAAATCAGATCTAAGTTAATAGTTTGACGTTCTTTACTTCAAAATAACTAATTCTTATCTTAGACTAGTGAATTTGTAAATCAAAACTAAGTTATTAGTTTAAAGTTTTTTACTTCAAATTTAGTAATTCGGATCTTGAAATGTAAATTTGAAAATTAAATCTAAGGTTGTATTTTGAAGTTCTTTACTTTAAAATATCTACTTCTGATTTTAGAAATGACAATTTAAAAATCAGATCTAGTTATTAGTTTGACGTTTTTTACATCAAAATAACTAAGTCTTATTTTAGAATATTGAATTTGTAAATCAAAACTAAGTTATTAGTTTAAAGTTTTTTTCTTGAAAATATCTGCTTCAGATTTTAGATGTGACAAATTGAAAATTAGATCTAAGTTAATATTTTAACGTTTTTTACATCAAAATAACTAACTTTTATTTTAGGATACTTAATTTGTAAATCAAAACTAAGTTATTAGTTTGAAGTTCTTTACTTGAAAATATCTACTTCTGATTTTAGAAATGACAATTTGAAAATCAGGTCTAAGTTAATAGTTTGACGTTCTTTACTTCAAAACAACTAAGTCTTATTTTAGTATAGTGAATTTGTAAACCAAAACTAAGTTATCAGTATAAAGTTCTACACTTGAAAAAAACTACCACTGATTTTAGAAATGACAATTTGAAAATAAGATCTAAGTTAATAGTTTGACGTTCTTTACTTCAAAATAACTAAGTCTTATTTTAGTATAGTGTATTTATAAATTAAAGCTATGTTATTAGTTTGCAGTTCTTTACTTGAAAGTACCTACTACTGATTTTAGAAATGACAATTTGAAAATCAGATCTAAGTTAATAGTTTGACGTTCTTTACTGCAAAATAACTAAGTCTTATTTTAAACTAGTGAATTTGTAAATCAAAACTAAGTTATTAGTTTAAAGTTCTTTACTTGTAAATATCTACTTCTGATTTTAGAAATGACAATTTGAAAATAAGATCTAAGTTAATAGTTTGACGTTCTTTACTTCAAAATAACTAAGTCTTATTTTAGTATAGTGAATTTATAAATTAAAGCTATGTTATTAGTTTGCAGTTCTTTACTTGAAAATATCTACTTCTTATTTTAGAAATGACAATTTGAAAATCAGATCTAAGTTAATAGTTTGACGTTCTTTTTTTCAAAATAGCTAAGTCTTTATTTAGTATAGTGAATTTGTAAATCAAAGCTAAGTTATAAGTTTGAAGTTATAAACTTTGAAATATCTCCTTCTGATTTAAGAAATGATAATTTGAAAATCAGATCTAAGTTAATAGTTTGAAGTTCTTTACTTGAAAATAGCTATTTCTGATTTTAGAAATGACATTTTGAAAATCAGATCTAAGTTAATAGTTTGACGTTCTTTACTGCAAAATAACTAAGTCTTATTTTAAACTAGTGAATTTGTAAATGAAAACTAAGTTATTAGTTTAAAGTTCTTTACTTGTAAATATCTACTTCTTGTTTTAGAAATGACAATTTGAAAATCAGATCTAAGTTAATAGTTTGACGTTCTTTACTTCTAAATAACTAAGTCTTATTTTAGTATAGTGAATTTGTAATTTAAAACAAAGTTATTAGTTTGAAGTTCTTTATTGAAAATATCTAATACTGATTTTAGAAATGACAATTTGAAAATCAGATCTAAGTTAACAGTTTGACGTTCTTTACTTGAAAATAGCTAAGTCTTATTTTAGAATAGTGTACTATTAAATCAAAACTAAGTTATTAGTTTGAAGTTATTTACTTGAAAATATCCACTACTGATTTTAAAAATGACAATTTGAAAAGCAGATCTAAGTTCTTAGTTAGAAGTTCTTTACTTAAAAATATCTACTTCTGATTTAGGAAATGAGATATTGAAAATCAGCTCTAAGTTAATAGTTTGACGTTCTTTACTTCAAAATAACTAAGTCTTATTTTAGAATAGTGAATTTGTAAATCAAAGCTAAGTTATTAATTTGAAGTTCTTTACTTGAACATATCTACTTCTGATTTTAAAAATAAGAATTTGAAAATCAGGTCTAAGTTAATAGTTTGACGTTTTTTACTTCAAAATTACTAAGTCTTATTTTACACTAGTGAATTTGTAAATCAAAACTAAGTTATAAGTTTGAAGTTATTTACTTTGAAATATCTCCTTCTGATTTAAGAAATGACAATTTGAAAATCAGATCTAATTGAATAGTTTGACGTTCTTTACATTAAAATAGCTAAGTCTTATTTTAGAATAGTGTACTATTAAATCAAAACTAAGTTATTAGTTTGAAGTACTTTACTTAAAAATATCTACTTCTGATTTTAGAAATGACAATTTGAAAATCAGAACTAATTTAGTAGTTTGACGTTCTTTACTTCAAAATAACTAAGTCTTATTTTAGTATAGTGAATTTGTAAATTAAAACTAAGTTATTGGTTTGAAGTTCTTTACTTAAAAATATCTACTACTGATTTTAGAAATGAAAATTTGAAAATCAGATCTAAGTTAATAGTTTGACGTTCTTTACTTCTAAATAACTAAGTCTTATTTTAGTATAGTGAATTTGTAAATTAAAACTAAGTTATATAGTTTGAAGTTCTTTACTTGAAAATATCTACTACTGATTTTAGAAATTACAATTTCAAAATAAGATCTAAGTTAATAGTTTGACGTTCTTTACTTCAAAATAACTAAGTCTTATTTTAGAATAGTGAATTAGTAAATCAAAGTTAAGTTGTTAGTTTGAAGTTCTTTACTTGAAAATATCTACTACTGATTTTAGAAATGACAATTTCAAAATAAGATCTAAGTTAATAGTTTGACGTTCTTTATTTCAAAATAACTAAGTCTTATTTTAGTATAGTGAATTTATAAATTAAAGCTATGTTATTAGTTTGCAGTTCTTTACTTGAAAATATCTACTTCTTATTTTAGAAATGACAATTTGAAAATCAGATCTAAGTTAGTAGTTTGACGTCCTTTACTTCAAAATAGATAAGTTTTATTTTAGAATACTGTATTTGTAAATCAAAACTAAGTTATTAGTTTGAAGTTTTATACTTGAAAATATCTACTTCTGATTTTGGAAATGAGAATTTGAAAATCACATCTAAGTTGATAGTTTGACGGTCTTTACTTCAAAATAACTGTCTTATTTTAGACTAAAGAATTTGTAAATCAACACTAAGTTATTAGTTTAAAGTTTTTTACTTCAAATTTACTAATTCGGATCTTAGTAATGTAAATTTTGAAATCAAATCTAAAGTTTTAGTTTGAAAATCTTTACTTGAAATTATCTACTTCTGATTTTAGAAATTACAATTTGAAAATCAGATCTAAGTTAATAGTTTGACGTTCTGTTCTTCAAAATATCTTAGTCTTGATTTGGAATAGTGAATTTGTAATACAAAGCTAAGTTGTTAGTTAGAAGTTATTTACTTGAAAATATCTACTTCTGATTTTAGAAATGACAGTTTGAAAATCAGATCTAAGTTAATAGTTTGACATTCTTTACTTCAAAATAACTAAGTCTTATTTTAGACTAGTGAATTTGTAAATCAAAACTAAGTTATTAGTTTAAAGTTTTTTACTTCAAGTTTACTAATTCGGATCTTAGTAATGTAAATTTCGAAATCAAATCTAAGGTTGTAGTTTGAAGTTCTTTACTTAAAAATATCTATTTCTGATTTTAGAAATAACAATTTGAAAATCAGATCTAAGTTAGTAGTTTGACGTTCTTCACTTCTAAATAACTAAGTCTTATTTTAGTATAGTGAATTTGTAAATCAAAACTAAGTTATTACTTTGAAGTTCTTTACTTGAAAGTACCTACTACTGATTTTAGAAATGACAATTTGAAAATCAGATCTAAGTTAATAGTTTGACGTTCTTTACTGCAAAATAACTAAGTCTTATTTTAAACTAGTGAATTTGTAAATCAAAACTAAGTTATTAGTTTAAAGTTCTTTACTTGTAAATATCTACTTCTGATTTTAGAAATGACAATTTGAAAATAAGATCTAAGTTAATAGTTTGACGTTCTTTACTTCAAAATAACTAAGTCTTATTTTAGAATAGTGAATTTGTAAATCAAAGCTAAGTTATTAGTTTAAAGTTCTTTACTTGAAAATATCTACTGCTGATTTTAGAAATGACAATTTGAAAATCAGATCTAAGTTAATAGTTTGACGTTCTTTACTTGAAAATAGCTAAGTCTTATTTAAGAATAGTGTACTATTAAATCAAAACTAAGTTATTAGTTTGAAGTTATTTACTTGAAAATATCTACTACTGATTTTAAAAATGACAATTTGAAAAGCAGATCTAAGTTCTTAGTTAGAAGTTCTTTACTTGAAAATATCTACTTCTGATTTTAAAAATGACAATTTGAAAATCAGATCTAAGTTATTGGTTTGACGTTCTTTACTTCTAAATAACTAAGTCTTATTTTAGTATAGTAAATTTGTAAATTAAAACTAAGTTATTGGTTTGAAGTTCTTTACTTGAAAATATCTACTTCTGATTTTAGAAATGACAATTTGAAAATCGCATCTAAGTTAATAGTTTGACGTTCTTTACTTCTAAATAACTCCGTTTTATTTTAGTATAGCTTATTTGTAAATGTAAACTAAGTTATTCGTTTGAAGTTATTTACTTAAAAATATCTCCTTCTGATTTAAGAAATGACAATTTCAAAATCAGATCTATGTTAATAGTTTGACGTTCTTTACTTCAAAATAACTAAGTCTTATTTTAGAATAGTGTACTTCTAAATCAAAACTAAGTTATTACTTTGAAGTACTTTACTTAAAAATATCTACTTCTGATTTTAGAAATGACAATTTGAAAATCAGATCTTAGTTAGTAGTTTTACGTTCTTTACTTCAAAATAGATAAGTCTTATTTTAAAATACTGTATTTGTAAATCAAAACTAAGTTATTAGTTTGAAGTTCTTTACTTGAAAATATCTACTTCTGATTTTAGAAATGACAATTTGAAAATCATATTTAAGTTAATAGTTTGAAGTTCTTTACTTCAAAATAACTAAGTCTTATTTTAGAATAGTGAATTTGTACATCAAAGCTAAGTTATTAATTTGAAGTTCTTTACTTCAAATTTACTAATTCGGTTCTTAGTAATGTAATTTTGGAAATCAAATCGAAGGTTGTAGTTTGAAGTTCTTTACTTGAAAAAATCTACTTCTGCTTTTAAAAATTACAATTTGAAAATCAGATATAAGTTAATAGTTTGACTTTCTGTACTTCAAAATAACTAAGAATTATGTTAGAATAGTCAATTTGTAAATCAAAGCTAAGTTACTAGTGTGAAGTTCTTTACTTGAAAATATCTACTTCTGATTTTAGAAATGACAATTTGAAAATCAGATCTAAGTTAAGGGTTTGACGATCTCTACTTCAAAATAACTAAGTCTTATTTTAGAATAGTGAATTTGTAAATCAATGATAAGTTATTAGTTTGAAGTTCTTTACTTAAAAAAATCTACTTCTGATTTTAGAAAAGACAATTTGAAAATCAGGTCTAAGTTAATAGTTTGACGTTTTTACTTCAAAATAACTAAGTCTTATTTGAGACTAGTAAAATTGTAAATCAAAACTAAGTTATTAGTTTGAAGTTCTTTACTTGAAAATATCTACTACTGATTTTAGAAATGACAATTTGAAAATCAGATCTAAGTTAATAGTTTGACGTTCTTTACTTCAAAATAACTAATTCTTATCTTAGACTAGTGAATTTGTAAATCAAAACTAAGTTATTAGTTTAAAGTTTTTTACTTCAAATTTAGTAATTCGGATCTTGAAATGTAAATTTGAAAATTAAATCTAAGGTTGTATTTTGAAGTTCTTTACTTTAAAATATCTACTTCTGATTTTAGAAATGACAATTTAAAAATCAGATCTAGTTATTAGTTTGACGTTTTTTACATCAAAATAACTAAGTCTTATTTTAGAATATTGAATTTGTAAATCAAAACTAAGTTATTAGTTTAAAGTTTTTTTCTTGAAAATATCTGCTTCAGATTTTAGATGTGACAAATTGAAAATTAGATCTAAGTTAATATTTTAACGTTTTTTACATCAAAATAACTAACTTTTATTTTAGGATACTTAATTTGTAAATCAAAACTAAGTTATTAGTTTGAAGTTCTTTACTTGAAAATATCTACTTCTGATTTTAGAAATGACAATTTGAAAATCAGGTCTAAGTTAATAGTTTGACGTTCTTTACTTCAAAACAACTAAGTCTTATTTTAGTATAGTGAATTTGTAAACCAAAACTAAGTTATCAGTATAAAGTTCTACACTTGAAAAAAACTACCACTGATTTTAGAAATGACAATTTGAAAATAAGATCTAAGTTAATAGTTTGACGTTCTTTACTTCAAAATAACTAAGTCTTATTTTAGTATAGTGTATTTATAAATTAAAGCTATGTTATTAGTTTGCAGTTCTTTACTTGAAAGTACCTACTACTGATTTTAGAAATGACAATTTGAAAATCAGATCTAAGTTAATAGTTTGACGTTCTTTACTGCAAAATAACTAAGTCTTATTTTAAACTAGTGAATTTGTAAATCAAAACTAAGTTATTAGTTTAAAGTTCTTTACTTGTAAATATCTACTTCTGATTTTAGAAATGACAATTTGAAAATAAGATCTAAGTTAATAGTTTGACGTTCTTTACTTCAAAATAACTAAGTCTTATTTTAGTATAGTGAATTTATAAATTAAAGCTATGTTATTAGTTTGCAGTTCTTTACTTGAAAATATCTACTTCTTATTTTAGAAATGACAATTTGAAAATCAGATCTAAGTTAATAGTTTGACGTTCTTTTTTTCAAAATAGCTAAGTCTTTATTTAGTATAGTGAATTTGTAAATCAAAGCTAAGTTATAAGTTTGAAGTTATAAACTTTGAAATATCTCCTTCTGATTTAAGAAATGACAATTTGAAAATCAGATCTAAGTTAATAGTTTGAAGTTCTTTACTTCAAAATAACTAAGTCTTATTTTAGAATAGTGTACTTCTAAATCAAAACTAAGGTATTAGTTTGAAGTACTTTACTTAAAAATATCTACTTCTAATTTTAGAAATGACAATTTGAAAATCAGATCTAAGTTAGTAGTTTGACGTCCTTTACTTCAAAATAGATAAGTTTTATTTTAGAATACTGTATTTGTAAATCAAAACTAAGTTATTAGTTTGAAGTTTTATACTTAAAAATATCTACTTCTGATTTTGGAAATGTGAATTTGAAAATCACATCTAAGATAATAGTTTGACGTTCTTTACTTCAAAATAACTCAGTCTTATTTTAGACTAAAGAATTTGTAAATCAAAACTAAGTTATTAGTTTAAAGTTTTTTACTTCAAATTTACTAATTCGGATCTTAGTAATGTAAATTTTGAAATCAAATCTAAGGTTTTAGTTTGAACTTCTTTACTTGTAATTATCCACTTCTGATTTTAGAAATGACAACTTGAAAATCAGATCTAAGTTAATAGTTTGACGTTCTTTTCTTCAAAATATCTAAGTTTTGATTTGGAATAGTGAATTTGTAATACAAAGCTAAGTTGTTAGTTAGAAGTTATTTACTTGAAAATATCTACTTCTGATTTTAGAAATGACAATTTGAAAATCAGATCTAAGTTAATAGTTTGACATTCTTTACTTCAAAATAACTAAGTCTTATTTTAGACTAGTGAATTTGTAAATCAAAACTAAGTTATTAGTTTAAAGTTTTTTACTTCAAGTTTACTAATTCGGATCTTAGTAATGTAAATTTTGAAATCAAATCTAAGGTTGTAGTTTGAAGTTCTTTACTTAAAAATATCTATTTCTGATTTTAGAAATAACAATTTGAAAATCAGATCTAAGTTAATAGTTTGACGTTCTTTTCCTAAAAATAACTAAGTCATATTGTAGTATAGTGAATTTCTAAATCAAAGCTATGTTATTAGTTTGAAGTTCTTTAGTTGAAAATATCTACTTCTTATTTTATAAATGACAATTTGAAAATCAGATCTAAGTTAATAGTTTGACGTTCTTCACTTCTAAATAACTAAGTCTTATTTTAGTATAGTGAATTTGTAAATCAAAACTAAGTTATTACTTTGAAGTTCTTTACTTGAAAGTACCTACTACTGATTTTAGAAATGACAATTTGAAAATCAGATCTAAGTTAATAGTTTGACGTTCTTTACTGCAAAATAACTAAGTCTTATTTTAAACTAGTGAATTTGTAAATCAAAACTAAGTTATTAGTTTAAAGTTCTTTACTTGTAAATATCTACTTCTGATTTTAGAAATGACAATTTGAAAATAAGATCTAAGGTAATAGTTTGACGTTCTTTACTTCAAAATAACTAAGTCTTATTTTAGAATAGTGAATTTGTAAATCAAAGCTATGTTATTAGTTTAAAGTTCTTTACTTGAAAATATCTACTACTGATTTTAGAAATGACAATTTGAAAATCAAATCTAAGTTAGTAGTTTGACGTTCTTTACTTCAAAATAGATAAGTCTTATTTTAGAATACTGTATTTGTAAATCAAAACTAAGTTATTAGTTTGAAGTTCTTTACTTGAAAATATCTACTTCTGATTTTAGAAATGACAATTTGAAAATCAGATCTAAGTTAATTGTTTGACTTTCTTTACTTCAAATCTACTAAGTCTTATTTTAGTATAATGAATTTCTATATCAAAACTAAGTTATTAGTATGAAGTTCTTTACTTGAAAAAAACTACTACTGATTTTAGAAAAGACAATTTGAAAATCAGATCTAAGTTAATAGTTTGACGTTCTTTACTTCAAAATAACTAAGCCTTATTTTAGACTAGTGAATTTGTAAATCAAAACTAAGTTATTAGTTTAAAGTTTTTTACTTCAAATATACTAATTCGGATCTTAGTAATGTAAATTTCGAAATCAAATCGAAGGTTGTAGTTTGAAGTTCATTACTTGAAATTATCTACTACTGATTTTAGCAATGACAATTTGAAAATCAGATCTAAGTTAATAGTTTGACTTTCTGTACTTCAAAATAACTAAGAATTATGTTAGAATAGTCAATTTGTAAATCAAAGCTAAGTTACTAGTTTAAAATTTTTTACTTGAAAATATCTACTTCTGATTTTAGAAATGACAATTTGAAAATCAGGTCTAAGTTAATAGTTTGACGTTTTTACTTCAAAATAACTAAGTCTTGGTTTAGACTAGTGAGTTTGTAAATCAAAACTAAGTTATTAGTTTAAAGTTTTTTACTTCAATTTTACTAATTCGAATCTTAGTAATGTAAATTTTGGAAATCAAATCTAAGGTTATAGTTTGAAGTTCCTTACATGAAAATATCTATTTCTGATTTTAGAAATGACAATTTGAAAATCAGATCTAAGTTGATAGTTTGACGATCTCTACATCAAAATAACTAAGTCTTATTGTAGAATAGTAAATTTGTACATCAAAACTAAGTTATTAATTTGAAGTTCTTTACTTCAAATTTACTAATTCGGATATTAGTAATGTAAATTTGGAAATCAAATCGAAGGTTGTAGTTTGAAGTTTTTTACTTAAAAAAATCTACTTCTGATTTTAGAAATTACAATTTGAAAATCAGGTCTAAGTTAATAGTTTGACGTTCTTTACTGCTAAATAACTAAGTCTTATTTTAGTATAGTAAATTTGTAAATCAAAACTAAGTTATTTATTTGAAGTTCTTTACTTGAAAATATCTACTACTGATTTTAGAAATGATAATTTGAAAATAAGATCTAAGTTAATAGTTTGACGTTCTTTACTTCTAAATAACTAAGTCTTATTTTAGTATAGTGAATTTGTAAATTAAAACTAAGTTATTGGTTTGAAGTTTTTTACTTGAAAATATCTACTTCTGATTTTAGAAATGACAATTTGAAAATCACATCTAAGTTAATAGTTTGACGTTCTTTACTTCTAAATAACTACGTTTTATTTTAGTATAGTGTATTTGTAAATTAAAACTAAGTTATTTATTTGAAGTTCTTTACTTGAAAATATCTACTACTGATTTTAGTAATGATAATTTGAAAATCAGATCTAAGTTAATAGTTTGACGTTCTTTACTTCTAAATAACTAAGTCTTATTTTAGTATAGTGAATTTGTAAATTAAAACTAAGTTATTGGTTTGAAGTTATTTACTTGAACATATCTACTTCTGATTTTAAAAATAAGAATTTGAAAATCAGGTCTAAGTTAATAGTTTGACGTTTTTTACTTTAAAATAACTAAGTCTTATTTTAGTATAGTGAATTTGTAAATTAAAGCTATGTTATTAGTTTGCAGTTCTTTACTTGAAAATATCTACTTCTTATTTTAGAAATGACAATTTGAAAATCAGATCTAAGTTAATAGTTTGACGTTCTTTTTTTCAAAATAGCTAAGTCTTTATTTAGTATAGTGAATTTGTAAATCAAAGCTAAGTTATAAGTTTGAAGTTATAAACTTTGAAATATCTCCTTCTGATTTAAGAAAATACTTTACTTAAAAATATCTACTTCTGATTTTAGAAATAACAATTTGAAAATCAGATCTAAGTTAACAGTTTGACCTTCTTTACTTCTGAACAACTAAGTCTTATTTTAGTATAGTGAATTTGTAAATCAAAGCTAAGTTATTAGTTTGCAGTTCTTTACTTGAAAATATCTACTTCTGATTTTAGAAATGACAATTTGAAAATCGGATCTAAGTTAATAGTTTGACGTTCTTTACTTCTAAATAACTAAGTCTTATTTTAATAAAGTGAATTTGTAAATCAAAACTAAGTTATTAGTTTATAGTTTTTTACATCAAATTTACTAATTCGGATATTAGTAATGTAAATTAGGAAATCAAATCTAAGGTTGTATTTTGAAGTTCTTTACTTGAAAATATCTACTTCTGATTTCAGAAATGACAATTTGAAAATCAGGTCTAAGTTAATAGTTTGACATTTTTTACTTCAAAATAATTAAAGTCTTATTTTAGACTAGTAAATTTTTAAATCAAAACTAAGTTATTAGTTTGAAGTTCTTTACTTTGAAATATCTACTTCTGATTTAAGAGATGACAATTTGAAAATCAGATCTAAGTGAATAGTTTCACGTTCTTTACCTTAAAATAGATAAGTCTTATTTTAGAATGGCGTATTTGTAAATCAAAACTAAGTTATTAGTTTGAAATTCTTTACTTGAAAATATCTACTACTGATTTTAGAAATGACAATTTGAAAATCAGATCTAAGTTAATAGTTTGACGTTCTTTACTTCAAAATAACTAAGTCGTATTTTAGAATAGTGTATTTGTAAATCAAAGCTAATTTATTAGTTTGAAGTTCTTTAATTGAAAATATCCACTTCTGAATTTAGAATTGACAATTTAAAAATCAGATCTAAGTTAATAGTTCGACGTTATTTACTTCAAAATAACTAAGTCTTATTTTAGACTAGTGAATTTGTAAATCAAAACTAAGTTATTAGTTTGAAGTTCTTTACTTGTAAATATCTACTACTAATTTTAGCAATGACAATTTGAAAATCAAATCTAAGTTAATAGTTTGACGTTCTTTACTTCAAAATAACTAAGTCTTATTTTAGAATACTCAATTTGTAAATCAAAGCTAAGTTATTATTTTAAAGTTTTTTACTTGAAAATAATTACTTCTGATTTTCGAAATTACAATTTAAAAATCAGATCTAAGTTAATAGTTTGACGTTGTTTACTTTAAAACAACTAAGTCTTATTTTATTATAGTGAATTTGTAAATCAAAACTAATTTATTAGTATGAAGTTTTTCACTTGAAAGAAACTACCACTGATGTTAGAAATAACAATTTGAAAACCAGATCTAAGTTACTAGTTTGACGTTTTTTACTTCTAAATAACTAAGTCTTACTTTAGTATAGTGAATTTGTAAATTAAAACTAAGTTATTAGGTTGAAGTTCTTTACTTGAAAATATCTACTACTGATTTTAAAAATGACAATTTGAAAATCAGATCTAAGTTTATAGTTTGACGTTTTTTACTTCTAAATAACTAAGTCTTATTTTAGTATAGTGAATTTGTAATCAAAACTAAGTTATTAGTTTGAAGTTCTTTACTTGAAAATATCTACTGCTGATTTTAGAAATGACAATTTGAAAATCCGATCTAAGTTAATAGTTTGACGTTCTTTACTTCAAAATAGATAAGTCCTATTTTAGAATACTGTATTTGTAAATCAAATCTAAGTTATTAGTTTGAAGTTCTTTACTTGAAAATAGCTATTTCTGATTTTAGAAATGACATTTTGAAAATCAGATCTAAGTTAATAGTTTGACGTTCTTTACTTCAAAACAACTAAGTCTTATCTTAGTTTAGTGAATTTATAAATCAAAACTAACTTATTAGTTATAGTTCTTTACTTGAAAATATCTACTGCTGATTTTAGAAATGACAATTTGAAAAACAGATCTAAGTTAATAGTTTGTCTTAATTTACTTCCAAATAACTATGTCTTATTTTAGAATAGTAAATTTGTAAATAAAAATAAGTTATTAGTTTGAAGTTTTTTACTTCAAATGAACTAATACGGATTTTTGTAATGTAAATTTGAAAATCAAAGCTAAGGTTATAGTTGGAAGATCTTTACTTGAAAATATCTACATCTGATTTCAGAAATGACAATTTTAAAATCAGATCTATGTTAATAGTATGACGTTATTTACTTCAAAATAACTAAGTCGTATTTTAGAATCGTGAATTTGTAAATCAAAGCTAAGTTATTAGTATGAAGTTCTTTACTTGAAAAAAACTACTACTGTTTTAGAAATTACAGTTTGAAAATCAGATATAAGTTAATAGTTTGACTTTCTGTACTTCAAAATAACTAAGAATTATGTTAGAATAGTCAATTTGTAAATCAAAGCTAAGTTACTAGTGTGAAGTTCTTTACTTGAAAATATCTACTTCTGATTTTAGTAATGACAATTTGAAAATCAGATCTAAGTTAATGGTTTGACGATCTCTACTTCAAAATAACTAAGTCTTATTTTAGAATAGTGAATTTGTAAATCAATGCTAAGTTATTAGTTTGAAGTTCTTTACTTAAAAAAATCTACTTCTGATTTTAGAAAAGACAATTTGAAAATCAGGTCTAAGTTAATAGTTTGACGTTTTTACTTCAAAATAACTAAGTATTATTTTAAAATAGTGAATTTGTAAATCAAAGCTAAGTTATTTGTTTAAAGTTCTTTACTTAAAAAAATCTACTTCTGATTTTAGAAATGACAATTTGAAAATCAGGTTTAAGTTAACAGTTTGACGTTCTTTACTTCAAAATAGATAAGTCTCATTTTAGAATACTGTATTTGTAAATCAAAACTAAGTTATTAGTTTGAAGTTCTTTACTTGAAAATATCTACTTCTGATTTTAGAAATGACAATTTGAAAATCAGATCTAAGTTAATAGTTTGACGTTCTTTACTTCAAAATAGATAAGTCTTATTTTACAATACTGTATTTGTAAATCAATACTAAGTTGTTAGTTTGAAGTATTTTATTTGAAAATATCTGCTTTAGATTTTAGAAATGACAATTTAAAAAAGCAGATCTAAGTTAAAAGTTTGACGGTCTTTACTTCTAAATAACTAAGTCTTATTTTAGACTGGTGAATTTGTAAATCAAAACTATGTTATTAGTTTAAAGTTTTTTATTTCAAATTTACTAATTCGGATCTTAGTAATGTAAATATCGAATTCAATTCTAAGGTTGTAGTTCCAAGTTCTTTACTTGTAAATATCTACTTCTGATTTTAAAAATGATAATTTGAAAATCAGATCTAAGTTAATAGTTTGACCTTTTTTACTTCAATATAACTAAGTCTTATTTTAGTATAGTGAATTTTTAAATCAAAACTATGTTATTAGTTTGAAGTTTTTTACTTGAAAATATCTACTACAGATTTTAGAAATGACAATTTGAAAATCAGAGCTAAACTAATAGTTTGACGTTTTTTACTTCTAAATAACTAAGTTTTATTTTAGTATAATGAATTTGTAAATCAAAGCTAAGTTATTAGTTTGAAGTTCTTTACTTGTAAATATCTACTTCTGATTTTAGAAATGACAATTTGAAAATCAGATCTAAGTTAATAGTTTGACGTTCTTTACTTCTAAATAACTAACTCTTACTTTAGTATAGTGATTTTGTAAATTAAAACTAAGTTATTAGTTTGAAGTTCTAGACTTGAAAATATCTACTACAGATTTTAGAAATGACAATTTGAAAATCAGATCTAAGTTAATAGTTTGACGTTCTTTACTTCAAACCAGCTAAGTTTTATTTTAGTATAGTAAATTTGTAAATCAAAACTAAGTTATTAGTATGAAGTTCTTTACTTGAAAAAAACTACTACTGTTTTAGAAATTACAGTTTGAAAATCAGATATAAGTTAATAGTTTGACTTTCTGTACTTCAAAATAACTAAGAATTATGTTAGAATAGTCAATTTGTAAATCAAAGCTAAGTTACTAGTGTGAAGTTATTTACTTGAAAATATCTACTTCTGATTTTAGAAATGACAATTTGAAAATCAGACCTAAGTTAATGGTTTGACGATCTCTACTTCAAAATAACTAAGTCTTATTTTAGAATAGTGAATTTGTAAATCAATGCTAAGTTATTAGTTTGAAGTTCTTTACTTAAAAAAATCTACTTCTGATTTTAGAAAAGACAATTTGAAAATCAGGTCTAAGTTAATAGTTTGACGTTTTTACTTCAAAATAACTAAGTATTATTTTAAAATAGTGAATTTGTAAATCAAAGCTAAGTTATTTGTTTAAAGTTCTTTACTTAAAAAAATCTACTTCTGATTTTAGAAATGACAATTTAAAAATCAGGTTTAAGTTAACAGTTTGACGTTCTTTACTTCAAAATAGATAAGTCTCATTTTAGAATACTGTATTTGTAAATCAAAACTAAGTTATTAGTTTGAAGTTCTTTACTTGAAAATATCTACTTCTGATTTTAGAAATGACAATTTGAAAATCAGATCTAAGTTAATAGTTTGACGTTCTTTACTTCTAAAGAACTAAGTCTTATTTTAGTATAGTGAATTTGTAAATCAAAACTAAGTTATTATTTTGAAGCTTTTTACTTGAAAATATCTACTTCTGATTTTAGAAATGACAATTTGAAAATCAAGTCTAAGTTAATAGTTTGACGTTTTTTACTTCAAAATAACTAAGTCTTATTTCACACTAGTGAATTTGTAAATAAAAACTAAGTTATAAGTTTGAAGTTATTTACTTTGAAATATATACTTCTGATTTAAGAAATTACAATTGGAAAATCTGATCTAAGTGAATAGTTTGACGTTTTTTACTTTAAAATAGTTAAGTTTTATTTTAGAATAGTGTATTTCTAAATCCAAACTAAGTTATTAGTTTGAAGTACTTTAGTTAAAAATATCTAGTTCTGATTTTAGAAAAGACAATTTGAAAATCAGATCTAAGTTAATAGTTTGACGTTCTTTACTTCAAAATAACTAAGTATTATTTTAAAATAGTGAATTTGTAAATCAAAGCTAAGTTATTTGTTTAAAGTTCTTTACTTAAAAAAATCTACTTCTGATTTTAGAAATGACAATTTGAAAATCAGGTTTAAGTTAACAGTTTGACGGTTTTACTTCAAAATAACTATGTCTTATTTTAAAATAGAGAATTTCTAAATCAAAACTAAGTTATTAGTTTGAAGTTCTTTACTTTGAAATATCTACTTCTTTTTTAAGAACTGACAGTTTGAAAATCAGATCTAAGTTAATAGTATGACGTTCTTTACTTCAAAATAGATAAGTTTTATTTTACAATACTGTATTTGTAAATCAATACTAAGTTGTTAGTTTGAAGTATTTTATTTGAAAATATCTGCTTCAGATTTTAGAAATGACAATTTAAAAAAGCAGATCTAAGTTAATAGTTTGACGTTCTTTACTTCTAAATAACTAAGTCTTATTTTAGACTAGTGAATTTGTAAATCAAAACTATGTTATTAGTTTAAAGTTTTTTATTTCAAATTTACTAATTCGGATCTTAGTAATGTAAATATCGAAATCAAATCTAAGGTTGTAGTTCGAAGTTCTTTACTTGTAAATATCTACTTCTGATTTTAAAAATGATAATTTGAAAATCAGATCTAAGTTAATAGTTTGACCTTTTTTACTTCAATATAACTAAGTCTTATTTTAGTATAGTGAATTTGTAAATCAAAACTATGTTATTAGTTTGAAGTTTTTTACTTGAAAATATCTACTACAGATTTTAGAAATGACAATTTGAAAATCAGAGCTAAGCTAATAGTTTGACGTTTTTTACTTCAAAATAACTAGAAATAACTAGATCATAGATATACTTTCCAATTATTCCCTTCAGGAAGATGACATTTTGGTCTCTTTAGATGTGTCATCTCTATTCACCAATGTTCCCGTGAACTTGGTCATCGATCATATCAATAATCAGATTCCAAAGCTACGGGATAGTTTGGACATCCCTGATGATATCTTAATGAGAGCTTTAAGACTTATCACAGCTAAAAACTATTTTGTTGCTAATGGAAACACTTATTTACAAAAGAAGGGGGTTCCTATGGGTGGAAGCATATCTGTTGATCTTGCCAACATCTGTATGAACATTCTTCTTGATAACCGTGTTGTATCTTTCAATCAGAGATACAATAACAGCATAAGACTGATTAAAAAATATGTTGATGATCTTTTTCTCGTGATCAGTGGTGAATATGTTTCCTTTCTTCTGGATCATTTTAATGACTTCCATGTGGATCTTCAATTCACTATGGAACTTGAAAAGAATAAATCCTTACCCTTCCTTGACTTACTCGTCATTAGGGATCCTAGTGGGGTACTAATTACTGATTGGTACAAAGATACGTATTCAGGAAGACTTTTAAATTACTTTTCAAGTCATCCTAAATACCAGATCCTTAATGTCGGACGTAATTTTATTCACAAAGTCCTTACGGTCTCACATCCCTCTTTCCAATCCAAAAACATCGAAAAAAAATATCCCACATCCTTTCCTGTAATAGTTTTCCCAAAACCGTCATTGATTCCCTTCTAAAGACTACCCTAACCCAGAAGAAGGTTAACAATAATAATAAAGAAAGTACATCAACGAGCTCTGATATAAAATTTTTTAGCCTCACCTATGTCCGAGGACTTACGGAGCAATTAATTGCTATTTTAGAATCTACCCCAGGGATTAGATTAGGGTTGAGTTGTCCTAACAAAAACTCTAGGTTTTTCTCCAAAACCAAAGATCCAGTCTCTGGGGACCACCATAGTGGTCTTGTTTATAAAATTCCGTGTATGGAATGCAATGCTGTATATGTTGGTGAAACAGGCAGAAAGCTATGTGTCCGCATAAAAGAGCACACTAGGGATTTAAAGAACGCCCGTAACCTTGGTGTTGTGCTTGAAGGGGGAGGTGAAAAGTGTATTAAAAAACCTACGGCCCTTTGCAGACATATGGTTGAACAGAACCATAACATCGACTACGACAACATTGATATTTTAGACCGGGAGAGGATAGACAAGAAGAGGAAAATTAAGGAGTCAATTCATATTTACTCACAGAGATCGTCAATGAATGACAAAAGGGATGTTGAATACTTTGACGGGGGTTACAAACGTATCCTTGATATGCTAAATTCGGCATAATAATTTTTGGGTCTGAGAGGGAATACTAACCTAAGGCCGGTTCTGTGTTTTTGACTAACCTTTTAAATTGCCACGAGGATTTTTCTTAGTTTGGTACATTGGTACCAACTTAGTTTTACACTATAACATAACCTGGAAAGAAGTTAAATTGGATTGAATTTCATTTCAATTTAACTACTCGTTTAGGTTGGTTGTGTGTTTACTTTAAGAAATCGCCTCGTGCTATTGCTTGAGGTTTGCCAAAGGACGGCACCACGCTGGAAAATGGTGACATTCTAACCTCCATTTTTCTCCTCTTAGGTTAGTATCTCTTTTTAATTAGTTTTTCAATATCTTCTTTTTCTTTTACTTTCATTTAAATATTTTTCATTTTTATATAATTATTATTTTTCCTTTTTATTCCCTCATTTCATTTTGTCATTGTTAATTATCTTTATTTTTGCTTTTATATTTTGTTTTTGTATAATTCCTCTCTTTAACTTTAATGTATTTTAATTTTATTTTATTTTATTGTATTTTATTTTATTTTGTCTTTGTATTATAGCCTTGAAAATGGGACAATAAAAGATCCCGAAACGTCGGACAAATGTTATTGTTTTATTGACCGCATATCTCGACAATTTTTTCCCAATATATTTATTTTAGTATAGTGAATTTGTAAATCAAAGCTAAGTTATTAGTTTGAAGTTCTTTACTTGTAAATATCTACTTCTCATTTTAGAAATGACAATTTGAAAATCAGATCTAAGTTAATAGTTTGACGTTCTTTACTTCTAAATAACTAACTCTTACTTTAGTATAGTGATTTTGTAAATTAAAACTAAGTTATTAGTTTGAAGTTCTAGACTTGAAAATATCTACTACAGATTTTAGAAATGACAATTTGAAAATCAGATCTAAGTTAATAGTTTGACGTTCTTTACTTCAAACCAACTAAGTTTTATTTTAGTATAGTAAATTTGTAAATCAACACTAAGTTATTAGTATGAAGTTCTTTACTTGAAAAAAACTACTACTGTTTTAGAAATTACAGTTTGAAAATCAGATATAAGTTAATAGTTTGACTTTCTGTACTTCAAAATAACTAAGAATTATGTTAGAATAGTCAATTTGTAAATCAAAGCTAAGTTACTAGTGTGAAGTTCTTTACTTGAAAATATCTACTTCTGATTTTAGAAATGACAATTTGAAAATCAGATCTAAGTTAATGGTTTGACGATCTCTACTTCAAAATAACTAAGTCTTATTTTAGAATAGTGAATTTGTAAATCAATGCTAAGTTTTTAGTTTGAAGTTCTTTACTTAAAAAAATCTACTTTTGATTTTAGAAAAGACAATTCGAAAATCAGGTCTAAGTTAATAGTTTGACGTTTTTACTTCAAAATAACTAAGTATTATTTTAAAATAGTGAATTTGTAAATCAAAGCTAAGTTATTTGTTTAAAGTTCTTTACTTAAAAAAATCTACTTATATATATAACTTCTACTAACATTACTGCGTCATTTCAAACTGCAACCTTATTGCGTCTCCCAGAAATAACCATTCTAGGTAACTAATTTTTCAAATATATTACTTGTGAAAAAATTCGCTAGCTAGCGGTAGTTTCAGTTTATTTCTATGTGTAACTTTATAATATACTGATTTTTATATTCTACTAATTTTGCCAGCTCCTTTCAAATGCTGCACATTATCAATCCCATATATTTTTTTACATATAAAAGTACGCACATTATGGAGTCCAACCATGTTGCCAGATCTTCAAGAACCAAAATGTGCTGCTGTAATCATAATTTAATCAACTTACATGAGAAACATGCTTATTATTAGAAAGAGCGTCAAAGCATTTCAAATCGAATTTTTTCGAAGAAAAGTATTACCGAAGGTAACAGTGCTGGTGGGTTTTGTGATTAACATTTCAATAACAAAATTGTCAAAAATTAAATTCTAAACATTTGTTGTGTACAATTAAATTTTATAACTAAAATAATTAACCTTTATTGATTTTTTCAGATAAAAGTCTCTGTACGTCATAAACAGATAATAATTAAGCCCATAAGGCCAAAAGATAGTTTGGTTTTGGTAACCCAATCAACCCTATTTTTACGCGACAACCCTTGTGTTTTTCTTCACAAAATTTATTTAGAGCTAGTTCTTGAGTTAATTTTTATCTCATATATTATTATGTATCTGATACGTATTACATTGAACTATTAGGTATTATAAAAAAAAGTTTTAAAACAAGCCGACCGACCAACCCTATTTGCTTCGGCGGTGTTACCGAAACGAATAAAATTATTTTTTCTTAATCTGGACACTATTATGAAAGGAACTTTTTCGAATTCGATGAGAAATATTATAGAAAGATTGCGGGATGCTCTATAAGAAGTACGCCGCCTCCAACGTAACATGTTCGGAGGACTATACCTCTTACACACTTACACTTACGGGGATTTACATGTGTTTATTTGCATGAATATCACAAAATACCTGTTAACAACGTGAAAGAGGAGAGTTTCAACTATCCAATGCTATTTTTACATTTTCGATCATGTCAACTCTGGAATATTTAAATGAATTTCTTGTAATTGTAATCAAAGGTATTACGAAGGTCGACTCTCGCTTGATACTATAAATAAAAAGGCCGAATCTTGCATGCAGTTTGACCAGAATTTTTTTTAAAGCTAATTTCATTATCGTTATTTTCAACATTTACTTATTAAAATTATGAAAAGAAAAAGAAATACATATTTTTAAATAGTAGATTCAGTTGAGTATCGAACCTATATTAAACCAAAGTATTGAAATTACGCTTGATTTTATAAAGATTTCAGCTAATATTGCTTTTATTTTTCAAAATATTTAAAAGTGGTCAGGTATTTTGTTACTTGTTATACCCATCTAATCATTCGGATATTAACATTTTCTAATATGTTAAAAAGAATGATAATGAAATTGGTTTAAAAAATTATTTTGGTCAAACTGCATGCAACATTTGACTTTCTTATTTTTATAGTATCAAGCGAGAGTCGAGCTTCGTAACACTCCTGGTTACAATTACAGATTTCAGAAATTTCAGAGTACACAAAATAAGTAATGTACAAAAAGTATTGGATAGTCAAAACTTTACTCTTCACGTTATTAATAAGTATTTTTTGATATTGGTACAAATAAACGTGTGTGTAACCCAGTAAATGAAAAAATTGAGTTTTCAATACGGAATTGTTGGCTAAGAGATAGTGACACCAATTTAAAAACATAGCATTGCATGCATATCGCGTAACTTCAAAATTGATTTTAAGCCCCTCAGGTTTATTTCTTCACTATTTTGAAACGACAAAAAATGCCTTTTGTTTTACTGATATAAATAACGACAACTTATTTTTGGGATAATTTTTATAATTTTCTCCTCTGTACAGGATGAATTTTTAACGATCAACGACATTTTGTTATTTAGGTATTAAAGAACAAATTAAAATAGGTAAAATAATTTACAATATTAAAAATACGCCGTGAATTAGAAGATAAACAAGATTTGTCACTAAAAGTGTAACATTTTTAAAAAATTTACAAAAAATTAATAACTAGTACTACTTTTCTGGCACATGAAAATATTTGCCTAGCAAAATCTCTTTACTTGATGTAACAGGTTCCTGACCAATCACCTGTCACACAATCACAGGGTGATTACAGCGAACACCTTCATTTCAGCGATTCCAGTTCGGCAACGTCATTTTGGCGATTCTGATTCGGCGACCCGATATTCGGCTATGCAAGTTTCGGCGATTCCAATTCGGCACCGGCATTTTGGCAATTCCGATTCGGCGATTCGGTGACGGGAAATATACTTTTAGTTCATTCAATTTATCCTTCTAAATTTGAAATCTAAATGTACAAAAAAGCCTTAGTACGGGCGCTTAAAAATCTGTCGTTAATAGTTGGTTATCTCCCAATCTCTCTTAAATGAATACCTTCTTTTGTTTTTGGCTCCTTTTCAATAATATTTATTGTATTTTATTGTATCTTTTCTTGGTTTTTCCCATTTCAATACCATTCAGCCTTTACAGTTAAATAATTTTTTTAATATTTTTAATAAACTTTAACACTTAAATAAATTTCCCGTCGCCGAATCGACGTAGTCGAATTTTCTGTCGCAGAATGGGAATCGCCGAAATTGGAGGTTCTCATGTTGTAATCCTAAAAGCACCCCCAATCCGACGGAAAATTTTAGAAAATAAGTTATTTTAAATAACTTTCCATAGAAAAAATTTTTTTAACTTCCCTTTGGCTTCGCCATCGGGAAGTTTTGAAAAAATTTTTCGTTGTGAAAGTTTGTATTTTCAAATTTTTCTTCGGTTCGGAACTGTTTCTACTGAAACTAGCATAGCCGAAATTGACCGTTACCGAATATAAGATGACCGAACTGCGGTCGCCGAAACGACGTGTACCGTAATTACCGCATGAATGTTGGCAAGGCAGGATCAAGACTTTCGGTGCCCTAAGCACAACCACACCGAAGGTCACTTCGTCCTAAATTAAAGTTTTTTAATTTTAATGTAGTAATTCTTTATACCTTATTACTATAATATAAAATTAAGGAAGAAAAATACTAACGAAACAGAAAAAATCTAATAATAAATTATATAAATAAAAATTTTGGTTTGGTTTTTCTTGAAGCCCCTAATTTTCTGGGGTCCATGTGCAGTGCTTATCTAGCTTATACGTTAATACGACCCTGAATGTGGGCCTAATTGATCTTATTTCTCGACACATTTCAATTAATTTGTTTTCATCGAAACACGATTAAACGGATTTTTTTTTTATTATTTATTGTTAATTAAACAATAAAGTAATTAAACATCCGGACGCAATAAACGCTATTTTACAAGTGTATTATACTCTTGAAGGAATAGTTGTAAAGTAGAAACAATTGCAGAAATTTAATATATCTCAGTCTAAAAATAAATTGCAGTGTTGCCATTAAGGGCGCACTATTATTTGTAAAGTATCTATAGAAAATACGCATCAACCATGGTACCGTATATTTATTTTACGCTTCTGCGGAATTTTGTTGAACTATAATTATACGTTTATGCATATATTACTAACATTACTGCACCCAATGAAATCTATTCATATCACGGTAATCCTAAGAGATGGCAGGACAATTTAAACAGGCAATATTAAACGGCAGAAACCGAACTAAAACGTCAAAGTATCGCAGACAAATGTTTACTAGATTTTATAAAAATTTTGCTTTACACTACTGCGTCCGGTATATGGACGCAATAACATGCAGGACGCAATAATCAATGTAATTTTAAAATGTATGGACGCGGTAATGTTAGCGAGATAAAAATATGATTTTAGAAATGACAATTTGAAAATCAGATCTAAGTTAATAGTTTGACGTTCTTTACTTCTAAAGAACTAAGTCTTATTTTAGTATAGTGAATTTGTAAATCAAAACTAAGTTATTAGTTTGAAGCTTTTTACTTGAAAATATCTACTTCTGATTTTAGAAATGACAATTTGAAAATCAAGTCTAAGTTAATAGTTTGACGTTTTTTACTTCAAAATAACTAAGTCTTATTTCACACTAGTGAATTTGTAAATAAAAACTAAGTTATATGTTTGAAGTTTATTACTTTGAAATATATACTTCTGATTTAAGAAATGACAATTGGAAAATCTGATCTAAGTGAATAGTTTGACGTTTTTTACTTTAAAATAGTTAGGTTTTATTTTAGAATAGTGTATTTCTAAATCCAAACTAAGTTATTAGTTTGAAGTACTTTACTTAAAAATATCTAGTTCTGATTTTAGAAATGACAATTTGAAAATCAGATCTAAGTTAATAGTTTGACGTTCTTTACTTCAAAATAACTAAGTATTATTTTAAAATAGTGAATTTGTAAATCAAAGCTAAGTTATTTGTTTAAAGTTCTTTACTTAAAAAAATCTACTTCTGATTTTAGAAATGACAATTTGAAAATCAGGTTTAAGTTAACAGTTTGACGGTTTTACTTCAAAATAACTATGTCTTATTTTAAAATAGAGAATTTCTAGATCAAAACTAAGTTATTAGTTTGAAGTTCTTTACTTTGAAATATCTACTTCTTTTTTAAGAACTGACAATTTGAAAATCAGATCTAAGTTAATAGTATGACGTTCTTTACTTCAAAATAGATAAGTCTTATTTTACAATACTGTATTTGTAAATCAATACTAAGTTGTTAGTTTGAAGTATTTTATTTGAAAATATCTGCTTCAGATTTTAGAAATGACAATTTAAAAAAGCAGATCTAAGTTAATAGTTTGACGTTCTTTACTTCTAAATAACTAAGTCTTATTTTAGACTAGTGAATTTGTAAATCAAAACTATGTTATTAGTTTAAAATTTTTTATTTCAAATTTACTAATTCGGATCTTAGTAATGTAAATATCGAAATCAAATCTAAGGTTGTAGTTCGAAGTTCTTTACTTGTAAATATCTACTTCTGATTTTAGAAATGACAATTTGAAAATCAGATCTAAGTTAATAGTTTGACGTTCTTTACTTCTAAATAACTAACTCTTACTTTAGTATAGTGATTTTGTAAATTAAAACTAAGTTATTAGTTTGACGTTCGTTACTTGAAAATATCTACTACTGATCTTAGAAATGACAATTTGAAAAACAGATCTAAGTTAGTAGTTTGACGTTCTTTACTTCAAAATAGATAAGTCTCATTTTAGAATACTGTATTTGTAAATCAAAACTAAGGTATTAGTTTGAAGTTCTTTTCTTGAAAATATCTGCTTAAGATTTTAGAAATGACAATTTGAAAATCAGATCTAAATTAATAGTTTGACGTTCTTGACTTCAAACCAACTAAGTCTTATTTTAGAATACTGTATTTGTAAATCAAATCTAAGTTATTAGTTTAAAGTTTTTTACTTCAAATTTACTAATTCTGATCTTAGCAATGTAAATTTGGAAATCAAATCTAAGGTTGTAGTTTGAAGTTCTTTACTTGAAATTATCTACTTCTGATTTTAGAAATGACAATTTAAAAATCAAATCTAAGTTAATAGTTTGACGTTCTTTACTTCTAAATAACTAACTCTTATTTTAGTATAGTGAATTTGTAAATCAAAGCTAAGTTATAAGTTTGAAGTTCTTTACTTGTAAATATCTACTTCTGATTTTAGAAATGACAATTTGAAAATCAGATCTAAGTTAATAGTTTGACGTTCTTTACTTCTAAATAACTAACTCTTATTTTAGTATAGTGAATTTGTAAATCAAAGCTAAGTTATAAGTTTGAAGTTATATACTTTGAAATATCTCCTTCTGATTTAAGAAATGACAATTTGAAAATCAGATCTAAGTTAATAGTTTGACGTTCTTTACTTCAAAATAACTAAGTCTTATTTTAGACTAGTGAATTTGTAAATCAAAACTAAGTTATTAGTTTAAAGTTTTTTACTTCAAATTTAGTAATTCGGATCTTGAAATGTAAATTTGAAAATTAAATCTAAGGTTGTATTTTGAAGTTCTTTACTTTAAAATATCTACTTCTGATTTTAGAAATGACAATTTAAAAATCAGATCTAGTTATTAGTTTGACGTTTTTTACATCAAAATAACTAAGTCTTATTTTAGAATATTGAATTTGTAAATCAAAACTAAGTTATTAGTTTAAAGTTTTTTACTTGAAAATATCTGCTTCAGATTTTAGATGTGACAAATTGAAAATTAGATCTAAGTTAATATTTTAACGTTCTTTACATCAAAATAACTAACTTTTATTTTAGGATACTTAATTTGTAAATCAAAACTAAGTTATTAGTTTGAAGTTCTTTACTTGAAAATATCTACTTCTGATTTTAGAAATGACAATTTGAAAATCAGGTCTAAGTTAATAGTTCGACGTTTTTACTTCAAAATAACTAAGTCTTATTTTAGACTAGTGAATTTGTAAATCAAAACTAAGTTATTAGTTTGAAGATCTTTACTTGAAAATATCTACTACTGATTTTAGAAATGACAATTTGAAAATCAGATCTAAGTTAATAGTTTAAAGTTTTTTACTTCAAAATAACTAAGTCTTATTTTAGTATAGTGAATTTGTAAATCAAAGCTATGTTATTAGTTTGAAGTTCTTTACTTGACATTATATACTTCTGATTTTAGAAATGACAATTTGAAAATCAGATCTAAGTTAATAGTTTGACGATCTCTACTTTAAAATAACTAAGTCATATTTTAGAATAGTGAATTTGTAAATCAAAGCTATGTTATTAGTTTGAAGTTTTTACTTGAAATTATCTACATCTGATTTTAGAAATGACAATTTGTAAATCAGGTCTAAGTTAATAGTTTGACGTTTTTTACTTCAAAATAAGTAAGTCTTATCTTAGACTACTCAATTTGTAAATCAAAACTAAGTTATTAGTTTGACGTTCTTTACTTGAAAATATCTACTACTGATTTTAGAAATGATAATTTGAAAATCAGATCTAAGTTAATAGTTTGACGTTCTTTACTTCTAAATAACTAAGTCTTATTTTAGTATAGTAAATTTGTAAATCAAAACTAAGTTATTTATTTGAAGTTCTTTACTTGAAAATATCTACTACTGATTTTAGAAATGATAATTTGAAAATAAGATCTAAGTTAATAGTTTGACGTTCTTTACTTCTAAATAACTAAGTCTTATTTTAGTATAGTGAATTTGTAAATTAAAACTAAGTTATTGGTTTGAAGTTCTTTACTTGAAAATATCTACTTCTGATTTTAGAAATGACAATTTGAAAATCACATCTAAGTTAATAGTTTGACGTTCTTTACTTCTAAATAACTACGTTTTATTTTAGTATAGTGTATTTGTAAATTAAAACTAAGTTATTTATTTGAAGTTCTTTACTTGAAAATATCTACTACTGATTTTAGTAATGATAATTTGAAAATCAGATCTAAGTTAATAGTTTGACGTTCTTTACTTCTAAATAACTAAGTCTTATTTTAGTATAGTGAATTTGTAAATTAAAACTAAGTTATTGGTTTGAAGTTCTTTACTTGAACATATCTACTTCTGATTTTAAAAATAAGAATTTGAAAATCAGGTCTAAGTTAATAGTTTGACGTTTTTTACTTTAAAATAACTAAGTCTTATTTTAGTATAGTGAATTTGTAAATTAAAGCTATGTTATTAGTTTGCAGTTCTTTACTTGAAAATATCTACTTCTTATTTTAGAAATGACAATTTGAAAATCAGATCTAAGTTAATAGTTTGACGTTCTTTTTTTCAAAATAGCTAAGTCTTTATTTAGTATAGTGAATTTGTAAATCAAAGCTAAGTTATAAGTTTGAAGTTATAAACTTTGAAATATCTCCTTCTGATTTAAGAAATGACAATTTGAAAATCAGATCTAAGTTAATAGTTTGAAGTTCTTTACTTCAAAATAACTAAGTCTTATTTTAGAATAGTGTACTTCTAAATCAAAACTAAGGTATTAGTTTGAAGTACTTTACTTAAAAATATCTACTTCTAATTTTAGAAATGACAATTTGAAAATCAGATCTAAGTTAGTAGTTTGACGTCCTTTACTTCAAAATAGATAAGTTTTATTTTAGAATACTGTATTTGTAAATCAAAACTAAGTTATTAGTTTGAAGTTTTATACTTAAAAATATCTACTTCTGATTTTGGAAATGTGAATTTGAAAATCACATCTAAGATAATAGTTTGACGTTCTTTACTTCAAAATAACTCAGTCTTATTTTAGACTAAAGAATTTGTAAATCAAAACTAAGTTATTAGTTTAAAGTTTTTTACTTCAAATTTACTAATTCGGATCTTAGTAATGTAAATTTTGAAATCAAATCTAAGGTTTTAGTTTGAACTTCTTTACTTGTAATTATCCACTTCTGATTTTAGAAATGACAACTTGAAAATCAGATCTAAGTTAATAGTTTGACGTTCTTTTCTTCAAAATATCTAAGTTTTGATTTGGAATAGTGAATTTGTAATACAAAGCTAAGTTGTTAGTTAGAAGTTATTTACTTGAAAATATCTACTTCTGATTTTAGAAATGACAATTTGAAAATCAGATCTAAGTTAATAGTTTGACATTCTTTACTTCAAAATAACTAAGTCTTATTTTAGACTAGTGAATTTGTAAATCAAAACTAAGTTATTAGTTTAAAGTTTTTTACGTCAAGTTTACTAATTCGGATCTTAGTAATGTAAATTTTGAAATCAAATCTAAGGTTGTAGTTTGAAGTTCTTTACTTAAAAATATCTATTTCTGATTTTAGAAATAACAATTTGAAAATCAGATCTAAGTTAATAGTTTGACGTTCTTTTCCTAAAAATAGCTAAGTCATATTGTAGTATAGTGAATTTCTAAATCAAAGCTATGTTATTAGTTTGAAGTTCTTTAGTTGAAAATATCTACTTCTTATTTTATAAATGACAATTTGAAAATCAGATCTAAGTTAATAGTTTGACGTTCTTTACTGCAAAATAACTAAGTCTTATTTTAAACTAGTGAATTTGTAAATCAAAACTAAGTTATTAGTTTAAAGTTCTTTACTTGTAAATATCTACTTCTGATTTTAGAAATGACAATTTGAAAATAAGATCTAAGGTAATAGTTTGACGTTCTTTACTTCAAAATAACTAAGTCTTATTTTAGAATAGTGAATTTGTAAATCAAAGCTATGTTATTAGTTTAAAGTTCTTTACTTGAAAATATCTACTACTGATTTTAGAAATGACAATTTGAAAATCAAATCTAAGTTAGTAGTTTGACGTTCTTTACTTCAAAATAGATAAGTCTTATTTTAGAATACTGTATTTGTAAATCAAAACTAAGTTATTAGTTTGAAGTTCTTTACTTGAAAATATCTACTTCTGATTTTAAAAATGACAATTTGAAAATCAGATCTAAGTTAATTGTTTGACTTTCTTTACTTCAAATCTACTAAGTCTTATTTTAGTATAATGAATTTCGATATCAAAACTAAGTTATTAGTATGAAGTTCTTTACTTGAAAAAAACTACTACTGATTTTAGAAAAGACAATTTGAAAATCAGATCTAAGTTAATAGTTTGACGTTCTTTACTTCAAAATAACTAAGCCTTATTTTAGGCTAGTGAATTTGTAAATCAAAACTAAGTTATTAGTTTAAAGTTTTTTACTTCAAATATACTAATTCGGATCTTAGTAATGTAAATTTCGAAATCAAATCGAAGGTTGTAGTTTGAAGTTCATTACTTGAAATTATCTACTACTGATTTTAGCAATGACAATTTGAAAATCAGATCTAAGTTAATAGTTTGACGTTCTTTACTTCAAAATAACTAAGTCTTAGTTTAGAATAGTGAATTTGTAAATCAAAGCTAAGTTATTAGTTTAAAGTTTTTTACTTGAAAATATCTACTTCTGATTTTAGAATTGACAATTTAAAAACAGATTTAAGTTAATAGTTTGACGTTCTTTACTTCAAAATAACTAAGTCTTGGTTTAGACTAGTGAGTTTGTAAATCAAAACTAAGTTATTAGTTTAAAGTTTTTTACTTCAATTTTACTAATTCGAATCTTAGTAATGTAAATTTTGGAAATCAAATCTAAGGTTATAGTTTGAAGTTCCTTACATGAAAATATCTATTTCTGATTTTAGAAATGACAATTTGAAAATCAGATCTAAGTTGATAGTTTGACGATCTCTACATCAAAATAACTAAGTCTTATTGTAGAATAGTAAATTTGTACATCAAAACTAAGTTATTAATTTGAAGTTCTTTACTTCAAATTTACTAATTCGGATATTAGTAATGTAAATTTGGAAATCAAATCGAAGGTTGTAGTTTGAAGTTTTTTACTTAAAAAAATCTACTTCTGATTTTAGAAATTACAATTTGAAAATCAGGTCTAAGTTAATAGTTTGACGTTTTTTACTTCAAAATAAGTAAGTCTTATCTTAGACTACTCAATTTGTAAATCAAAACTAAGTTATTAGTTTGACGTTCTTTACTTGAAAATATCTACTACTGATTTTAGAAATGATAATTTGAAAATCAGATCTAAGTTAATAGTTTGACGTTCTTTACTTCTAATAAACTAAGTCTTATTTTAGTATAGTAAATTTGTAAATCAAAACTAAGTTATTTATTTGAAGTTCTTTACTTGAAAATATCTACTACTGATTTTAGAAATGATAATTTGAAAATAAGATCTAAGTTAATAGTTTGACGTTCTTTACTTCTAAATAACTAAGTCTTATTTTAGTATAGTGAATTTGTAAATTAAAACTAAGTTATTGGTTTGAAGTTCTTTACTTGAAAATATCTACTTCTGATTTTAGAAATGACAATTTGAAAATCACATCTAAGTTAATAGTTTGACGTTCTTTACTTCTAAATAACTACGTTTTATTTTAGTATAGTGTATTTGTAAATTAAAACTAAGTTATTTATTTGAAGTTCTTTACTTGAAAATATCTACTACTGATTTTAGTAATGATAATTTGAAAATCAGATCTAAGTTAATAGTTTGACGTTCTTTACTTCTAAATAACTAAGTCTTATTTTAGTATAGTGAATTTGTAAATTAAAACTAAGTTATTGGTTTGAAGTTCTTTACTTGAACATATCTACTTCTGATTTTAAAAATAAGAATTTGAAAATCAGGTCTAAGTTAATAGTTTGACGTTTTTTACTTTAAAATAACTAAGTCTTATTTTAGTATAGTGAATTTGTAAATTAAAGCTATGTTATTAGTTTGCAGTTCTTTACTTGAAAATATCTACTTCTTATTTTAGAAATGACAATTTGAATATCAGATCTAAGTTAATAGTTTGACGTTCTTTTTTTCAAAATAGCTAAGTCTTTATTTAGTATAGTGAATTTGTAAATCAAAGCTAAGTTATAAGTTTGAAGTTATAAACTTTGAAATATCTCCTTCTGATTTAAGAAATGACAATTTGAAAATCAGATCTAAGTTAATAGTTTGAAGTTCTTTACTTCAAAATAACTAAGTCTTATTTTAGAATAGTGTACTTCTAAATCAAAACTAAGGTATTAGTTTGAAGTACTTTACTTAAAAATATCTACTTCTAATTTTAGAAATGACAATTTAAAAATCAGATCTAAGTTAGTAGTTTGACGTCCTTTACTTCAAAATAGATAAGTTTTATTTTAGAATACTGTATTTGTAAATCAAAACTAAGTTATTAGTTTGAAGTTTTATACTTAAAAATATCTACTTCTGATTTTGGAAATGTGAATTTGAAAATCACATCTAAGATAATAGTTTGACGTTCTTTACTTCAAAATAACTCAGTCTTATTTTAGACTAAAGAATTTGTAAATCAAAACTAAGTTATTAGTTTAAAGTTTTTTACTTCAAATTTACTAATTCGGATCTTAGTAATGTAAAATTTGAAATCAAATCTAAGGTTTTAGTTTGAACTTCTTTACTTGTAATTATCCACTTCTGATTTTAGAAATGACAACTTGAAAATCAGATCTAAGTTAATAGTTTGACGTTCTTTTCTTCAAAATATCTAAGTTTTGATTTGGAATAGTGAATTTGTAATACAAAGCTAAGTTGTTAGTTAGAAGTTATTTACTTGAAAATATCTACTTCTGATTTTAGAAATGACAATTTGAAAATCAGATCTAAGTTAATAGTTTGACATTCTTTACTTCAAAATAACTAAGTCTTATTTTAGACTAGTGAATTTGTAAATCAAAACTAAGTTATTAGTTTAAAGTTTTTTACTTCAAGTTTACTAATTCGGATCTTAGTAATGTAAATTTTCAAATCAAATCTAAGGTTGTAGTTTGAAGTTCTTTACTTAAAAATATCTATTTCTGATTTTAGAAATAACAATTTGAAAATCAGATCTAAGTTAATAGTTTGACGTTCTTTTCCTAAAAATAGCTAAGTCATATTGTAGTATAGTGAATTTCTAAATCAAAGCTATGTTATTAGTTTGAAGTTCTTTAGTTGAAAATATCTACTTCTTATTTTATAAATGACAATTTGAAAATCAGATCTAAGTTAATAGTTTGACGTTCTTCACTTCTAAATAACTAAGTCTTATTTTAGTATAGTGAATTTGTAAATCAAAACTAAGTTATTACTTTGAAGTTCTTTACTTGAAAGTACCTACTACTGATTTTAGAAATGACAATTTGAAAATCAGATCTAAGTTAATAGTTTGACGTTCTTTACTGCAAAATAACTAAGTCTTATTTTAAACTAGTGAATTTGTAAATCAAAACTAAGTTATTAGTTTAAAGTTCTTTACTTGTAAATATCTACTTCTGATTTTAGAAATGACAATTTGAAAATAAGATCTAAGGTAATAGTTTGACGTTCTTTACTTCAAAATAACTAAGTCTTATTTTAGAATAATGAATTTGTAAATCAAAGCTATGTTATTAGTTTAAAGTTCTTTACTTGAAAATATCTACTACTGATTTTAGAAATGACAATTTGAAAATCAAATCTAAGTTAGTAGTTTGACGTTCTTTACTTCAAAATAGATAAGTCTTATTTTAGAATACTGTATTTGTAAATCAAAACTAAGTTATTAGTTTGAAGTTCTTTACTTGAAAATATCTACTTCTGATTTTAGAAATGACAATTTGAAAATCAGATCTAAGTTAATTGTTTGACTTTCTTTACTTCAAATCTACTAAGTCTTATTTTAGTATAATGAATTTCTATATCAAAACTAAGTTATTAGTATGAAGTTCTTTACTTGAAAAAAACTACTACTGATTTTAGAAAAGACAATTTGAAAATCAGATCTAAGTTAATAGTTTGACGTTCTTTACTTCAAAATAACTAAGCCTTATTTTAGACTAGTGAATTTGTAAATCAAAACTAAGTTATTAGTTTAAAGTTTTTTACTTCAAATATACTAATTCGGATCTTAGTAATGTAAATTTCGAAATCAAATCGAAGGTTGTAGTTTGAAGTTCATTACTTGAAATTATCTACTACTGATTTTAGCAATGACAATTTGAAAATCAGATCTAAGTTAATAGTTTGACGTTCTTTACTTCAAAATAACTAAGTCTTAGTTTAGAATAGTGAATTTGTAAATCAAAGCTAAGTTATTAGTTTAAAGTTTTTTACTTGAAAATATCTACTTCTGATTTTAGAATTGACAATTTAAAAACAGATTTAAGTTAATAGTTTGATGTTCTTTACTTCAAAATAACTAAGTCTTGGTTTAGACTAGTGAGTTTGTAAATCAAAACTAAGTTATTAGTTTAAAGTTTTTTACTTCAATTTTACTAATTCGAATCTTAGTAATGTAAATTTTGGAAATCAAATCTAAGGTTATAGTTTGAAGTTCCTTACATGAAAATATCTATTTCTGATTTTAGAAATGACAATTTGAAAATCAGATCTAAGTTGATAGTTTGACGATCTCTACATCAAAATAACTAAGTCTTATTGTAGAATAGTAAATTTGTACATCAAAACTAAGTTATTAATTTGAAGTTCTTTACTTCAAATTTACTAATTCGGATATTAGTAATGTAAATTTGGAAATCAAATCGAAGGTTGTAGTTTGAAGTTTTTTACTTAAAAAAATCTACTTCTGATTTTAAAAATTACAATTTGAAAATAAGACTTATTTTAGAATACTCAATTTGTAAATTGAGTAATTTCAAAGCTAAGTTACTAGTGTGAAGTTCTTTACTTGAAAATATCTACTTCTGATTTTAGAAATGACAATTTGAAAATCAGGTCTAAGTTAATAGTTTGACGTTTTTATTTCAAAATAACTAAGACTTATTTTAGACTAGTAAATTTGTAAATCAAAACTAAGTTATTAGTTTAAAGTTTTTTACTTGAAAATATCTGCTTCAGATTTTAGAAATGACAATTAGAAAATTAGATCTAAGTTAATATTTTAACGTTCTTTACATCAAAATAACTAACTTTTATTTTGGGATACTTAATTTGTAAATCAAAACTAAGTTATTAGTTTGAAGTTCTTTACTTGAAAATATCTACTACTGATTTTAGAAATGACAATTTGAAAATCAGATCTAAGTTAATAGTTTGACTTTCTGTACTTCAAAATAACTAAGAATTATGTTAGAATAGTCAATTTGTAAATTAAAGCTAAGTTACTAGTGTGAAGTTCTTTACTTGAAATTATTTACTTCTAATTTTAGAAATGACAATTTGAAAAGCAGATCTAAGTTAATAGTTTGACGTTCTTTACTTCTAAATAACTAAGTCTTATTTTAGTATAGTAAATTTGTAAATCAAAACTAAGTTATTTAATTGAAGTTCTTTACTTGAAAATATCTACTACTGATTTTAGAAATGATAATTTGAAAATAAGATCTAAGTTAATAGTTTGACGTTCTTTACTTCTAAATAACTAAGTCTTATTTTAGTATAGTGAATTTGTAAATTAAAACTAAGTTATTGGTTTGAAGTTCTTTACTTGAAAATATCTACTTCTGATTTTAGAAATGACAATTTGAAAATCACATCTAAGTTAATAGTTTGACGTTCTTTACTTCTAAATAACTACGTTTTATTTTAGTATAGTGTATTTGTAAATTAAAACGAAGTTATTTATTTGAAGTTCTTTACTTGAAAATATCTACTACTGATTTTAGTAATGATAATTTGAAAATCAGATCTAAGTTAATAGTTTGACGTTCTTTACTTCTAAATAACTAAGTCTTATTTTAGTATAGTGAATTTGTAAATTAAAACTAAGGTATTGGTTTGAAGTTCTTTACTTGAACATATCTACTTCTGATTTTAAAAATAAGAATTTGAAAATCAGGTCTAAGTTAATAGTTTGACGTTTTTTACTTTAAAATAACCAAGTCTTATTTTAGTATAGTGAATTTGTAAATTAAAGATATGTTATTAGTTTGCAGTTCTTTACTTGAAAATATCTACTTCTTATTTTAGAAATGACAATTTGAAAATCAGATCTAAGTTAATAGTTTGACGTTCTTTTTTTCAAAATAGCTAAGTCTTTATTTAGTATAGTGAATTTGTAAATCAAAGCTAAGTTATAAGTTTGAAGTTATAAACTTTGAAATATCTCCTTCTGATTTAAGAAATGACAATTTGAAAATCAGATCTAAGTTAATAGTTTGAAGTTCTTTACTTCAAAATAACTAAGTCTTATTTTAGAATAGTGTACTTCTAAATCAAAACTAAGGTATTAGTTTGAAGTACTTTACTTAAAAATATCTACTTCTAATTTTAGAAATGACAATTTGAAAATCAGATCTAAGTTAGTAGTTTGACGTCCTTTACTTCAAAATAGATAAGCTTTATTTTAGAATACTGTATTTGTAAATCAAAACTAAGTTATTAGTTTGAAGTTTTATACTTAAAAATATCTACTTCTGATTTTGGAAATGTGAATTTGAAAATCACATCTAAGATAATAGTTTGACGTTCTTTACTTAAAAATAACTCAGTCTTATTTTAGACTAAAGAATTTGTAAATCAAAACTAAGTTATTAGTTTAAAGTTTTTTACTTCAAATTTACTAATTCGGATCTTAGTAATGTAAATTTTGAAATCAAATCTAAGGTTTTAGTTTGAACTTCTTTACTTGTAATTATACACTTCTGATTTTAGAAATGACAACTTGAAAATCAGATCTAAGTTAATAGCTTGACGTTCTTTTCTTCAAAATATCTAAGTTTTGATTTGGAATAGTGAATTTGTAATACAAAGCTAAGTTGTTAGTTAGAAGTTATTTACTTGAAAATATCTACTTCTGATTTTAGAAATGACAATTTGAAAATCAGATCTAAGTTAATAGTTTGACATTCTTTACTTCAAAATAAATAAGTCTTATTTTAGACTAGTGAATTTGTAAATCAAAACTAAGTTATTAGTTTAAAGTTTTTTACTTCAAGTTTACTAATTCGGATCTTAGTAATGTAAATTTGGAAATCAAATCTAAGGTTGTAGTTTGAAGTTCTTTACTTAAAAATATCTATTTCTGATTTTAGAAATAACAATTTGAAAATCAGATCTAAGTTAATAGTTTGACGTTCTTTTCCTAAAAATAGCTAAGTCATATTGTAGTATAGTGAATTTCTAAATCAAAGCTATGTTATTAGTTTGAAGTTCTTTAGTTGAAAATATCTACTTCTTATTTTATAAATGACAATTTGAAAATCAGATCTAAGTTAATAGTTTGACGTTCTTCACTTCTAAATAACTAAGTCTTATTTTAGTATAGTGAATTTGTAAATCAAAACTAAGTTATTACTTTGAAGTTCTTTACTTGAAAGTACCTACTACTGATTTTAGAAATGACAATTTGAAAATCAGATTTAAGTTAATAGTTTGACGTTCTTTACTGCAAAATAACTAAGTCTTATTTTAAACTAGTGAATTTGTAAATCAAAACTAAGTTATTAGTTTAAAGTTCTTTACTTGTAAATATCTACTTCTGATTTTAGAAATGACAATTTGAAAATAAGATCTAAGGTAATAGTTTGACGTTCTTTACTTCAAAATAACTAAGTCTTATTTTAGAATAGTGAATTTGTAAATCAAAGCTATGTTATTAGTTTAAAGTTCTTTACTTGAAAATATCTACTACTGATTTTAGAAATGACAATTTCAAAATCAAATCTAAGTTAGTAGTTTGACGTTCTTTACTTCAAAATAGATAAGTCTTATTTTAGAATACTGTATTTGTAAATCAAAACTAAGTTATTAGTTTGAAGTTCTTTACTTGAAAATATCTACTTCTGATTTTAGAAATGACAATTTGAAAATCAGATCTAAGTTAATTGTTTGACTTTCTTTACTTCAAATCTACTAAGTCTTATTTTAGTATAATGAATTTCTATATCAAAACTAAGTTATTAGTATGAAGTTCTTTACTTGAAAAAAACTACTACTGATTTTAGAAAAGACAATTTGAAAATCAGATCTAAGTTAATAGTTTGACGTTCTTTACTTCAAAATAACTAAGCCTTATTTTAGACTAGTGAATTTGTAAATCAAAACTAAGTTATTAGTTTAAAGTTTTTTACTTCAAATATACTAATTCGGATCTTAGTAATGTAAATTTCGAAATCAAATCGAAGGTTGTAGTTTGAAGTTCATTACTTGAAATTATCTACTACTGATTTTAGCAATGACAATTTGAAAATCAGATCTAAGTTAATAGTTTGACGTTCTTTACTTCAAAATAACTAAGTCTTAGTTTAGAATAGTGAATTTGTAAATCAAAGCTAAGTTATTAGTTTAAAGTTTTTTACTTGAAAATATCTACTTCTGATTTTAGAATTGACAATTTAAAAACAGATTTAAGTTAATAGTTTGACGTTCTTTACTTCAAAATAACTAAGTCTTGGTTTAGACTAGTGAGTTTGTAAATCAAAACTAAGTTATTAGTTTAAAGTTTTTTACTTCAATTTTACTAATTCGAATCTTAGTAATGTAAATTTTGGAAATCAAATCTAAGGTTATAGTTTGAAGTTCCTTACATGAAAATATCTATTTCTGATTTTAGAAATGACAATTTGAAAATCAGATCTAAGTTGATAGTTTGACGATCTCTACATCAAAATAACTAAGTCTTATTGTAGAATAGTAAATTTGTACATCAAAACTAAGTTATTAATTTGAAGTTCTTTACTTCAAATTTACTTATTCGGATATTAGTAATGTAAATTTGGAAATCAAATCGAAGGTTGTAGTTTGAAGTTTTTTACTTAAAAAAATCTACTTCTGATTTTAGAAATTACAATTTGAAAATAAGACTTATTTTAGAATACTCAATTTGTAAATTGAGTAATTTCAAAGCTAAGTTACTAGTGTGAAGTTCTTTACTTGAAAATATCTACTTCTGATTTTAGAAATGACAATTTGAAAATCAGGTCTAAGTTAATAGTTTGACGTTTTTATTTCAAAATAACTAAGACTTATTTTAGACTAGTAAATTTGTAAATCAAAACTAAGTTATTAGTTTAAAGTTTTTTACTTGAAAATATCTGCTTCAAATTTTAGAAATGACAATTTGAAAATTAGATCTAAGTTAATATTTTAACGTTCTTTACATCAAAATAACTAACTTTTATTTTGGGATACTTAATTTGTAAATCAAAACTAAGTTATTAGTTTGAAGTTCTTTACTTTTAAATATCTACTACTGATTTTAGAAATGACAATTTGAAAATCAGATCTAAGTTAATAGTTTGACTTTCTGTACTTCAAAATAACTAAGAATTATGTTAGAATAGTCAATTTGTAAATTAAAGCTAAGTTACTAGTGTGAAGTTCTTTACTTGAAATTATTTACTTCTAATTTTAGAAATGACAATTTGAAAAGCAGATCTAAGTTAATAGTTTGACGATCTCTACATCAAAATAACTAAGTCTTATTTTAGAATAGTGAATTTGTACATCAAAGCTAACTTATTAATTTGAAGTTCTTTACTTCAAATTTACTAATTCGGTTCTTAGTAATTTAAATTTGGAAATTAAATCGAAGGTTGTAGTTTGAAGTTCTTTACTTGAAAAAATCTACTTCTGCTTTTAAAAATTACAATTTGAAAATCAGATATAAGTTAATAGTTTGACTTTCTGTACTTCAAAATAACTAAGAATTATGTTAGAATAGTCAATTTGTAAATCAAAGCTAAGTTACTAGTGTGAAGTTCTTTACTTGAAAATATCTACTTCTGATTTTAGAAATGACAGTTTGAAAATCAGATCTAAGTTAATGGTTTGACGATCTCTACTTCAAAATAACTAAGTCCTATTTTAGAATAGTGAATTTGTAAATCAATGCTAAGTTATTAGTTTGAAGTTCTTTACTTAAAAAAATCTACTTCTGATTTTAGAAAAGACAATTTGAAAATCAGGTCTAAGTTAATAGTTTGACGTTTTTACTTCAAAATAACTAAGTCTTATTTTAGACTAGTAAATTTGTAAATCAAAACTAAGTTATTAGTTTGAAGTTCTTTACTTGAAAATATCTACTACTAATTTTAGAAATGACAATTTGAAAATCAGATCTAAGTTAATAGTTTGACGTTGTTTACTTCAAAATAACTAATTCTTATCTTAGACTAGTGAATTTGTAAATCAAACTAAGTTATTAGTTTAAACTTTTTTACTTCAAATTTAGTAATTCGGATCTTGAAATGTAAATTTGAAAATTAAATCTAGGGTTGTATTTTGAAGTTCTTTATTTTAAAATATCTACTTCTGATTATAGAAATGACAATTTAAAAATCAGATCTAGTTATTAGTTTGACGTTTTTTACTTCAAAATAACTAAGTCTTATTTTAGAATATTGAATTTGTAAATCAAAACTAAGTTATTAGTTTAAAGTTTTTTACTTGAAAATATCTGCTTCAGATTTTAGAAATATCAATTTGAAAATTAGATCTAAGTTAATATTTTAACGTTCTTTACATCAAAATAACTAACTTTTATTTTAGGATACTTAATTTGTAAATCAAAACTAAGTTATTAGTTTGAAGTTCTTTACTTGAAAATATCTACTTCTGATTTTAGAAATGACAATTTGAAAATCAGGTCTAAGCTAATAGTTAGACATTTTTTCTTCAAAATAACTAAGTCTTATTTTAGACTAGTGAATTTGTGAATCAAAACTAAGTTATTAGTTTGAAGATCTTTACTTGAAAATATCTACTACTGATTTTAGAAATGACAATTTGAAAATCAGATCTAAGTTATTAGTTTAAAGTTTTTTACTTCAAAATAACTAAGTCTTATTTTAGTATAGTGAATTTGTAAATCAAAGCTATGTTATTAGTTTGAAGTTCTTTACTTGACATTATCTACTTCTGATTTTAGAAATGACAATTTGAAAATCAGATCTAAGTTAATAGTTTGACGATCTCTACTTTAAAATAACTAAGTCATATTTTAGAATAGTGAATTTGTAAATCAAAACTAGGTTATTAGTTTGCAGATCTTTACTTCAAAATATCTACTACTGATTTTAGAAATAACAATTTGAAAATCGGATCTCAGTTAATAGTTTGACGTTCTTTACTTTAAAATAACTAAGTCTTGGTTTAGACTAGTGAGCTTGTAAATCAAAACTAAGTTATTAGTTTAAAGTTTTTTACTTCAAATTTACTAATTCGGATCTTAGTAATGTAAATTTGGAAATCAAATCTAAGGTTGTAGTTTGAAGTTTTTTACTTAAAAATATCTACTTCTGATTTTACAAATGACAATTTGAAAATCAGTTCTAAGTTAATAGTTTGACGATCTCTACATCAAAATAACTAAGTCTTATTTTAGAATAACGAATTTGTACATCAAAACTAAGTTACTAATTTGTAGTTCTTTACTTCAAATTTACTAATTCGGATCTTTGTAATGTAAATTTGGAAATCAAATCGAAGGTTGTAGTTTAAAGTTTTTTACTTGAAAAAATCTTCTTCTGATTTTAGAAATTACAATTTGAAAATCAGATATAAGTTAATAATTTGACGTTCTTTACTTCAAAATAACTAAGACTTATTTTAGAATACTCAATTTGCAAATCAAAGCTAAGTTACTAGTGTGAAGTTCTTTACTTGAAAATATCTACTTCTGATTTTAGAAATGACAATTTGAAAATCAGGTCTAAGTTCATAGTTTGAAATAACTGAAATAACTAAGTCTTATTTTAGACTAGTAAATTTGTAAATGAAAACTAAGTTATTAATTTGAAGTTCTTTACTTGAAAATATCTACTACTGATTTTAAAAATGACAATTTGAAAATCAGATATAAGTTAATAGTTAGACGTTCTCTACTTCAAAATATCTAAGACTTATTTTAGAATAGTCAATTTGTAAATCAAAGCTAAGTTATTAGTGTGAAGTTCTTTACTTGAAAATATCTACTTCTTATTTTAGAAATGACAATTTGAAAATCAGATCTAAGTTAATAGTTTGACGTTCTTTACTTCAAATAACTAAGCCTTAGTTTAGACTAGTGAATTTGTAAATCAAAACTAAGTTATTAGTTTAAAGTTATTTACTTCAAATATACTAATTCGAGTCTTAGTAATGTAAATCTCGAAATCAAATCGAAGGTTGTAGTTTGAAGTTCTTTACTTGAAAATATCTACTTCTGATTTTAGAAATTACAATTTGAAAATCAGATATAAGTTAATAGTTTGACGTTTTATACTTCAGAATACCTAAGTCTTATTTTAGACTAGTAAATTTGTAAATCAAAACTAAGTTATTAGTTTGAAGTTCTTTACTTGAAAATATTTACTTTTGGTTTTGGAAATGACAATTTGAAAATCAGATCAAAGTTAATAGTTTGACGTCCTTTACTTCTAAACAAATAAGTCTTATTTTAGTATAGTGAATTTGTAAATCAAAACTAAGTTATTAGTTTGAAGTTCTTTACTTGAAAATATCTACTACTGATTTTAGAAATAACAATTTGAAAATCAGATTTAAGTTAATAGTTTGACGTTCTTTACATCAAAATAACTAAGTCTTATTTTAGACTAGTGAGTTTGTAAATCAAAACTAAGTTATTAGTTTAAAATTTTTTTCATCAAATTTACTAATTCGGATCTTAGTAATGTAAATTTGGAAATCAAATCTAAGGTTGTAGTTTGAAGTTCTTTACTTGAAAATATCTACTTTTGATTTTAGAAATTACAATTTGAAAATCAGGTCCAAGTTATTAGTTTGAAGTTCTTTACTTGAAAATATCTACTACTGATTTTAGAAATGACAATTTGAAAATCAGATCTAAGTTAATAGTTTGACGTTGTTTACTTCAAAATAACTAAGTGTTATTTTAGACTAGTGAATTTGTAAACCAAAGCTAAGCTATTAGTTTAAAGTTTTTTACTTCAAATATAATAATTCGGATCTTAGAAATGTAAATTTGAGAATAAAACCTAAGGTTGTATTTTGAAGTTCTTTACTTGAAAATATCTACTTCTGATTTTAGAAATGACAATTTGAAACTCAGATATAAGTTAATAGTTTGACGTTCTTTACTTCAAAATAACTAAGACTTATTTTAGAATAGTCAATTTGTAAATCAAAGCTAAGTTATTAGTTTGAAGTTCTTTACTTGAAAATATCTACTTTTGATGTTAGAAATGACAATTTGAAAATCAGGTCTAACTTAATAGTTTGACGTTTTTTATTTCAAAATAACTAAGTTTATTTTAGTATAGTGAATTTGTAAATCAAAGCTATGTTATTAGTTTGAAGTTTTTTACTTGAAATTATCTACTTCTGATTTTAGAAATGACAATTTGAAAAGCAGATCTAAGTTAATAGTTTGACGATCTCTACATCAAAATAACTAAGGCTTATTTTAGAATAGTGAATTTGTAAATCAAAGCTAAGTTTTTAGTTTGAAGTTCTTTACTTAAAAAAGTTTACTTCTGATTTTAGAAATTACAATTTGAAAATCAGGTCTAAGTTAATAGTTTGACGTTTTTTACTTCACATTAACTAAGCCTTATTTTAGACTAATAAATTTGTAAATCAAAACTAAGTTATTAGTTTAAAGTTCTTTTCTTGATAATATCTGCTTCAGATTATAGAAATGATAATTTGAAAATCAGATCTAAGTTTATAGTTTGACGTTCTTTACTTCTAAATAACTAAGTCTTATTTTAGGATAGTTAATTTGTAAATCAAAACTAAGTTATTAGTTTGAAATTCTCTATTTGAAAATATCTACTTCTGATTTTAGAAATGACAATTTGAAAATCAGATCTAAGTTAATAGTTTGAGGTTTTTTACTTCAAAATAACTATGTCTAAATTTAGAATATTCAATTTGTAAATCAAAACTAAGTTATTAGTTTAAAGTTCTTTTCTTGAAAATATCTGCTTCAGATTATAGAAATGACAATTTGAAAATCAGATCTAAGTTAATAGTTTGACGTTCTTTACTTCTAAATAACTCAGTCATATTCTAGAATACTGAATTTGTAAATCAAATGGAAGGTTGTAGTTTGAAGTTCTTTACTTGAAAAAATCTACTTCTGATTTTAGAAATTACAATTTGAAAATCAGATATAAGTTAATAGTTTGACGTTCTCTACTTCAGAATAACTAAGACTTATTTTAGAATAGTCAATTTGTAAATCAAAGCTAAGTTATTAGTGTGAAGTTCTTTACTTGAAAATATCTACTTCTGATTTTAGAAATGACAATTTGAAAGTCAGGTCTAAGTTAATAGTTTGACGTTTTTACTTCGAAATAACTAAGCCTTATTTTAGACTAGTAAATTTGTAAATCAAAACTAAGTTATTTGTTTGAAGTTCTTTACTTGAAAATATCTACTACTGATTTTAGAAATGACAATTTGAAAATCAGATCTAAGTTAATAGTTTGACGTTTTTACTTCAAAATAACTAAGTCTTATTTTAGTATAGTGAATTTGTAAATCAAAGCTATGTTATTAGTTTGAAGTTCTTTACTTGACATTATCTACTTCTGATTTTAGAAATGACAATTTGAAAATCAGATCTAAGTTAATAGTTTGACGATCTCTACTTTAAAATAACTAAGTCATATTTTAGAATAGTGAATTTGTAAATCAAAGCTATGTTATTAGTTTGAAGTTTTTACTTGAAATTATCTACATCTGATTTTAGAAATGACAATTTGTAAATCATATCTAAGTTAATAATTTGACGTTTTTTACTTCAAAATACCTAAGTCTTATTTTAGACTAGTAAATTTGTAATTCAAAACTAAGTTATTAGTTTGAAGTTCTTTACTTGAAAATATCTACTTTTGGTTTTGGAAATGACAATTTGAAAATCAGATCAAAGTTAATAGTTTGACGTCCTTTACTTCTAAACAAATAAGTCTTATTTTAGTATAGTGAATTTGTAAATCAAAACTAGGTTATTAGTTTGCAGATCTTTACTTCAAAATATCTACTACTGATTTTAGAAATAACAATTTGAAAATAAGATCTCAGTTAATAGTTTGACGTTCTTTACTTTAAAATAACTAAGTCTTGGTTTAGACTAGTGAGTTTGTAAATCAAAACTAAGTTATTAGTTTAAAGTTTTTTACTTCAAATTTACTAATTCGGATCTTAGTAATGTAAATTTGGAAATCAAATCTAAGGTTGTAGTTTGAAGGTCTTTACTTAAAAATATCTACTTCTGATTTTAGAAATGACAATTTGAAAATCAGTTCTAAGTTAATAGTTTGACGATCTCTACATCAAAATAACTAAGTCTTATTTTAGAATAACGAATTTGTACATCAAAACTAAGTTATTAATTTGAAGTTCTTTACTTCAAATTTACTAATTCGGATCTTTGTAATGTAAATTTGGAAATCAAATCGAAGGTTGTAGTTTAAAGTTTTTTACTTGAAAAAATCTTCTTCTGATTTTAGAAATTACAATTTGAAAATCAGATATAAGTTAATAGTTTGACGTTCTTTACTTCAAAATAACTAAGACTTATTTTAGAATACTCAATTTGTAAATCAAAGCTAAGTTACTAGTGTGAAGTTCTTTACTTGAAAATATCTACTTCTGATTTTAGAAATGACAATTTGAAAATCAGGTCTAAGTTAATAGTTTGACGTTTTTATTTCAAAATAACTAAGACTTATTTTAAACTAGTAAATTTGTAAATCAAAACTAAGTTATTTGTTTGAAGTTCTTTACTTGAAAATATCTACTACTGATTTTAGAAATGACAATTTGAAAATCAGATCTAAGTTAATAGTTTGAAATAACTGAAATAACTAAGTCTTATTTTAGACTAGTAAATTTGTAAATTAAAACTAAGTTATTAATTTGAAGTTCTTTACTTGAAAACATCTACTACTGATTTTAGAAATGACAATTTGAAAATCAGATCTAAGTTAATTTTAGTTTAATTTTAGTTTAGATCTAAGTTTGAGGTTTTTTACTTCAAAATAACTACGTCTTAATTTAGAATATTCAATTTGTAAATCAAAACTAAGTTATTATTTTAAAGTTCTTTTCTTGAAAATATCTCCTACAGATTATAGAAATGACAATTTGAAAATCAGATCTAAGTTAATAGTTTGACGTTCTTTACATCAAAATAACTAAGTCTTATTTTAGAATAGTGAATTTATAAATCAAAACTAAGTTATTAGTTTGAAGTTCTTTACTTGAAAATATCTAATTCTGATTTTAGAAATAACAATTTGAAAATCACATCTAAATTAATAGTTTGACGTACATTACTTCAAAATAACTCAGTCTTATTTTAGAATACCGAAATTGTAAATCAAATCAAAAGGTTGTAGTTTGAAGTTCTTTACTTGAAAAAATCTACTTCTGATTTTAGAAATTAAAATTTGAAAATCAGATATAAGTTAATAGTTAGACGTTCTCTACTTCAAAATATCTAAGACTTATTTTAGAATAGTCAATTTGTAAATCAAAGCTAAGTTATTAGTGTGAAGTTCTTTACTTGAAAATATCTACTTCTTATTTTAGAAATGACAATTTGAAAATCAGATCTAAGTTAATAGTTTGACGTTCTTTACTTCAAATAACTAAGCCTTAGTTTAGACTAGTGAATTTGTAAATCAAAACTAAGTTATTAGTTTAAAGTTATTTACTTCAAATATACTAATTCGAGTCTTAGTAATGTAAATTTCGAAATCAAATCAAAGGTTGTAGTTTGAAGTTCTTTACTTGAAAATATCTACTTCTGATTTTAGAAATTACAATTTGAAAATCAGATATAAGTTAATAGTTTGACGTTTTATACTTCAAAATACCTAAGTCTTATTTTAGACTAGTAAATTTGTAAATCAAAACTAAGTTATTAGTTTGAAGTTCTTTACTTGAAAATATCTACTTTTGGTTTTGGAAATGACAATTTGAAAATCAGATCAAAGTTAATAGTTTGACGACCTTTACTTCTAAACAAATAAGTCTTATTTTAGTATAGTGAATTTGTAAATCAAAACTAAGTTATTAGTTTGAAGTTCTTTACTTGAAAATATCTACTACTGATTTTAGAAATAACAATTTGAAAATCAGATTTAAGTTAATAGTTTGACGTTCTTTACATCAAAATAACTAAGTCTTATTTTAGACTAGTGAGTTTGTAAATCAAAACTAAGTTATTAGTTTAAAGTTTTTTACATCAAATTTACTAATTCGGATCTTAGTAATGTAAATTTGGAAATCAAATCTAAGGTTGTAGTTTGAAGTTCTTTACTTGAAAATATCTACTTTTGATTTTAGAAATTACAATTTGAAAATCAGGTCCAAGTTATTAGTTTGAGTTCTTTACTTGAAAATATCTACTACTGATTTTAGAAATGACAATTTAAAAATCAGATCTAAGTTAATAGTTTGACGTTCTTTACTTCAAAATAACTAAGTTTTATTTTAGACTAGTGAATTTGTAAATCAAAGCTAAGCTATTAGTTTAAAGTTTTTTACTTCAAATTTAATAATTCGGATCTTAGAAATGTAAATTTGAGAATAAAACCTAAGGTTGTATTTTGAAGTTTTTTACTTGAAAATATCTACTTCTGATTTTAGAAATGACAATTTGAAATTCAGATAAAAGTTAATAGTTTGACGTTCTTTACTTCAAAATAACTAAGACTTATTTTAGAATAGTCAATTTGTAAATCAAAGCTAAGTTATTAGTTTGAAGTTCTTTACTTGAAAATATCTACTTTTGATTTTAGAAATGACAATTTGAAAATCAGGTCTAACTTAATAGTTTGACGTTTTTTATTTCAAAATAACTAAGTTTATTTTAGTATAGTGAATTTGTAAATCAAAGCTATGTTATTAGTTTGAAGTTATTTACTTCAAATATACTAATTCGAGTCTTAGTAATGTAAATTTCGAAATCAAATCGAAGGTTGTAGTTTGAAGTTCTTTACTTGAAAATATCTACTTCTGATTTTAGAAATTACAATTTGAAAATCAGATATAAGTTAATAGTTTGACGTTTTATACTTCAAAATACCTAAGTCTTATTTTAGACTAGTAAATTTGTAAATCAAAACTAAGTTATTAATTTGAAGTTCTTTACTTGAAAACATCTACTACTGATTTTAGAAATGACAATTTGAAAATCAGATCTAAGTTAATTTTAGTTTAATTTTAGTTTAGATCTAAGTTTGAGGTTTTTTACTTCAAAATAACTACGTCTTAATTTAGAATATTCAATTTGTAAATCAAAACTAAGTTATTAGTTTAAAGTTCTTTTCTTGAAAATATCTGCTACAGATTATAGAAATGACAATTTTAAAATCACATCTAAGTTAATAGTTTGACGTTCTTTACATCAAAATAACTAAGTCTTATTTTAGAATAGTGAATTTATAAATCAAAACTAAGTTATTAGTTTAAAGTTATTTACTTCAAATATACTAATTCGAGTCTTAGTAATGTAAATTTCGAAATCAAATGGAAGGTTGTAGTTTGAAGTTCTTTACTTGAAAATAACTACTTCTGATTTTAGAAATGATAATTTGAAAATCAGAGCTAAGTTAATAGTTTGACGTTTTATACTTCAAAATACCTAAGTCTTATTTTAGACTAGTAAATTTGTAAATCAAAACTAAGTTATTAGTTTGAAGTTCTTTACTTGAAAATATCTACTTTTGGTTTTGGAAATGACAATTTGAAAATCAGATCAAAGTTAATAGTTTGACGACCTTTACTTCTAAACAAATAAGTCTTATTTTAGTATAGTGAATTTGTAAATCAAAACTAAGTTATTAGTTTGAAGTTCTTTACTTGAAAATATCTACTACTGATTTTAGAAATAACAATTTGAAAATCAGATTTAAGTTAATAGTTTGACGTTCTTTACATCAAAATAACTAAGTCTTATTTTAGACTAGTGAGTTTGTAAATCAAAACTAAGTTATTAGTTTAAAGTTTTTTACATCAAATTTACTAATTCGGATCTTAGTAATGTAAATTTGGAAATCAAATCTAAGGTTGTAGTTTGAAGTTCTTTACTTGAAAATATCTACTTTTGATTTTAGAAATTACAATTTGAAAATCAGGTCCAAGTTATTAGTTTGAAGTTCTTTACTTGAAAATATCTACTACTGATTTTAGAAATGACAATTTGAAAATCAGATCTAAGTTAATAGTTTGACGTTCTTTACTTCAAAATAACTAAGTGTTATTTTAGACTAGTGAATTTGTAAATCAAAGCTAAGCTATTAGTTTAAAGTTTTTTACTTCAAATTTAATAATTCGGATCTTAGAAATGTAAATTTGAGAATAAAACCTAAGGTTGTATTTTGAAGTTCTTTACTTGAAAATATCTACTTCTAATTTTAGAAATGACAATTTGAAACTCAGATATAAGTTAATAGTTTGACGTTCTTTACTTCAAAATAACTAAGACTTATTTTAGAATAGTCAATTTGTAAATCAAAGCTAAGTTATTAGTTTGAAGTTCTTTACTTGAAAATATCTACTTTTGATTTTAGAAATGACAATTTGAAAATCAGGTCTAACTTAATAGTTTGACGTTTTTTATTTCAAAATAACTAAGTTTATTTTAGTATAGTGAATTTGTAAATCAAAGCTATGTTATTAGTTTGAAGTTATTTACTTCAAATATACTAATTCGAGTCTTAGTAATGTAAATTTCGAAATCAAATCGAAGGTTGTAGTTTGAAGTTCTTTACTTGAAAATATCTACTTCTGATTTTAGAAATTACAATTTGAAAATCAGATATAAGTTAATAGTTTGACGTTTTATACTTCAAAATACCTAAGTCTTATTTTAGACTAGTAAATTTGTAAATCAAAACTAAGTTATTAATTTGAAGTTCTTTACTTGAAAATATCTATTTTTGGTTTTGGAAATGACAATTTGAAAATCAGATCAAAGTTAATAGTTTGATGTCCTTTACTTCTAAACAAATAAGTCTTATTTTAATATAGTGAATTTGTAAATCAAAACTAGGTTATTAGTTTGCAGATCTTTACTTCAAAATATCTACTACTGATTTTAGAAATAACAATTTGAAAATCAGATCTCAGTTAATAGTTTGACGTTCTTTACTTTAAAATAACTAAGTCTTGGTTTAGACTAGTGAGTTTGTAAATCAAAACTAAGTTATTAGTTTAAAGTTTTTTACTTCAAATTTACTAATTCGGATCTTAGTAATGTAAATTTGGAAATCAAATCTAAGGTTGTAGTTTGAAGTTCTTTACTTAAAAATATCTACTTCTGATTTTAGAAATGACAATTTGAAAATCAGTTCTAAGTTAATAGTTTGACGATCTCTACATCAAAATAACTAAGTCTTATTTTAGAATAACGAATTTGTACATCAAAACTAAGTTATTAATTTGAAGTTCTTTACTTCAAATTTACTAATTCGGATCTTTGTAATGTAAATTTGGAAATCAAATCGAAGGTTGTAGTTTAAAGTTTTTTACTTGAAAAAATCTTCTTCTGATTTTAGAAATTACAATTTGAAAATCAGATATAAGTTAATAGTTTGACGTTCTTTACTTCAAAATAACTAAGACTTATTTTAGAATACTCAATTTGTAAATCAAAGCTAAGTTACTAGTGTGAAGTTTTTTACTTGAAAATATCTACTTCTGATTTTAGAAATGACAATTTGAAAATCAGGTCTAAGTTAATAGTTTGACGTTTTTATTTCAAAATAACTAAGACTTATTTTAGACTAGTAAATTTGTAAATCAAAACTAAGTTATTTGTTTGAAGTTCTTTACTTGTAAATATCTACTACTGATTTTAGAAATGACAATTTGAAAATCAGATCTAAGTTAATAGTTTGAAATAACTAAAATAACTAAGTCTTATTTTAGACTAGTAAATTTGTAAATCAAAACTAAGTTATTAATTTGAAGTTCTTTACTTGAAAATATCTACTACTGATTTTAGAAATGACAATTTGAAAATCAGATCTAAGTTAATTTTAGTTTAATTTTAGTTTAGATCTAAGTTTGAGGTTTTTTACTTCAAAATAACTACGTCTTAATTTAGAATATTCAATTTGTAAATCATAACTAAGTTATTAGTTTAAAGTTCTTTTCTTGAAAATATCTACTACGGATTATAGAAATGACAATTTGAAAATCAGATCTAAGTTAATAGTTTGACGTTCTTTACATCAAAATAACTAAGTCTTATTTTAGAATAGTGAACTTATAAATCAAAACTAAGTTATTAGTTTGAAGTTCTTTACTTGAAAATATCTAATTCTGATTTTAGAAATAACAATTTGAAAATCACATCTAAATTAATAGTTTGACGTACATTACTTCAAAATAACTCAGTCTTATTTTAGAATACTGAAATTGTAAATCAAATCAAAAGGTTGTAGTTTGAAGTTCTTTACTTGAAAAAATCTACTTCTGATTTTAGAAATTACAATTTGAAAATCAGATATAAGTTAATAGTTAGACGTTCTCTACTTCAAAATATCTAAGACTTATTTTAGAATAGTCAATTTGTAAATCAAAGCTAAGTTATTAGTGTGAAGTTCTTTACTTGAAAATATCTACTTCTTATTTTAGAAATGACAATTTGAAAATCAGATCTAAGTTAATAGTTTGACGTTCTTTACTTCAAATAACTAAGCCTTAGTTTAGACTAGTGAATTTGTAAATCAAAACTAAGTTATTAGTTTAAAGTTATTTACTTCAAATATACTAATTCGAGTCTTAGTAATGTAAATTTCGAAATCAAATCGAAGGTTGTAGTTTGAAGTTTTTTACTTGAAAATATCTACTTCTGATTTTAGAAATTACAATTTGAAAATCAGATATAAGTTAATAGTTTGACGTTTTATACTTCAAAATAACTAAGTCTTATTTTAGACTAGTAAATTTGTAAATCAAAACTAAGTTATTAGTTTGAAGTTCTTTACTTGAAAATATCTACTTTTGGTTTTGGAAATGACAATTTGAAAATCAGATCTAAGTTAATAGTTTGACGTTCTTTACTTCAAATAACTAAGCCTTAGTTTAGACTAGTGAATTTGTAAATCAAAACTAAGTTATTAGTTTAAAGTTATTTACTTCAAATATACTAATGCGAGTCTTAGTAATGTAAATTTCGAAATCAAATCGAAGGTTGTAGTTTGAAGTTCTTTACTTGAAAATATCTACTTCTGATTTTAGAAATTACAATTTGAAAATCAGATATAAGTTAATAGTTTGACGTTTTATACTTCAAAATAACTAAGTCTTATTTTAGACTAGTAAATTTGTAAATCAAAACTAAGTTATTAGTTTGAAGTTCTTTACTTGAAAATATCTACTACTGATTTTAGAAATAACAATTTGAAAATCAGATTTAAGTTAATAGTTTGACGTTCTTTACATCAAAATAACTAAGTCTTATTTTAGACTAGTGGGTTTGTAAATCAAAACTAAGTTATTAGTTTAAAGTTTTTTACATCAAATTTACTAATTCGGATCTTAGTAATGTAAATTTGGAAATCAAATCTAAGGTTGTAGTTTGAAGTTCTTTACTTGAAAATATCTACTTTTGATTTTAGAACATACAATTTGAAAATCAGGTTTAAGTTATTAGTTTGAAGTTCTTTACTTGAAAATATCTACTACTGATTTTAGAAATGACAATTTGAAAATCAGATCTAAGTTAATAGTTTGACGTTCTTTACTTCAAAATAACTAAGTGTTATTTTAGACTAGTGAATTTGTAAATCAAAGCTAAGCTATTAGTTTAAAGTTTTTTACTTCAAATTTAATAATTCGGATCTTAGAAATGTAAATTTGAGAATAAAACCTAAGGTTGTATTTTGAAGTTCTTTACTTGTAAATATCTACTTCTGATTTTAGAAATGACGATTTGAAACTCAGATATAAGTTAATAGTTTGACGTTCTTTACTTCAAAATAACTAAGACTTATTTTAGAATAGTCAATTTGTAAATCAAAGCTAAGTTATTAGTTTTCAGTTCTTTACTTGAAAATATCTACTTTTGATTTTAGAAATGACAATTTGAAAATCAGGTCTAACTTAATAGTTTGTCGTTTTTTATTTCAAAATAACTAAGTTTATTTTAGTGTAGTGAATTTGTAAATCAAAGCTATGTTATTAGTCTGAAGTTTTTTACTTGAAATTATCTACTTCTGATTTTAGAAATGACAATTTGAAAAGCAGATCTAAGTTAATAGTTTGACGATCTCTACATCAAAATAACTAAGGCTTATTTTAGAATAGTGAATTTGTAAATCAAAGCTAAGTTTTTAGTTTGAAGTTCTTTACTTAAAAAAATTTACTTCTGATTCTAGAAATTACAATTTGAAAATCAGGTCTAAGTTAATAGTTTGACGTTTTTTACTTCACATTAACTAAGTCTTATTTTAGACTAATAAATTTGTAAATCAAAACTAAGTTATTAGTTTAAAGTTCTTTTCTTGATAATATCTGCTTCAGATTATAGAAATGACAATTTGAAAATCAGATCTAAGTTAATATTTTAACGTTCTTTACATCAAAATAACTAACTTTTATTTTAGGATAGTTAATTTGTAAATGAAACTAAGTTATTAGTTTGAAATTCTCTATTTGAAAATATCTACTTCTGATTTTAGAAATGACAATTTGAAAATCAGATCTAAGTTAATAGTTTGACGTACTTTACCTCAAAATAACTAAGACTTATTTTAGAATACTGATTTTGTAAATCAAAGCTAAGTTATTAATTTGAAGTTCTTTACTTCAAATTTACTAATTCGGATCTTAGTAATGTAAATTTGGAAATCAAATCGAAGGTTGCAGTTTGAAGTTCTTTACTTGAAAAAATCTACTTCTGATTTTAGAAATTACAATTTGAAAATCAGATCTAAGTTAATAGTTTGACGTTCTTTACATCAAAATAACTAAATTTTATTTTAGAATAGTTAATTTGTAAATCAAAACTAAGTTATTAGTTTGAAGTTCTTTACTTGAAAATATCTACTTCTGATTTTAATAACGACAATTTGAAAATCAGAAGATTTAAGTTAATAGTTTGACGTTCTTTACTTCAAAACAACTAAGTCTTATTTTAGTAAAGTGAATTTGTATGTCATAACTAAGATATTCGTATGAAGTTCTTTACTTGAAAAAAACTACTACTGATTTTAGAAATGACAATTTGAAAATTAGATCTAAGTTAATAGTTTGACGTTCTTTACTTCAAAATAAGTAATGCTTATTTTAGAATAGTTAATTTCTAAATCAAAGCTAAGTTATTAGTTTGAAGTTCTTTACTTGAAAATATCTACTATTGATTTTAGAAATGACAATTTGAAATTGACTATTTTAGAATAGTCAATTTGTAAATCAAAACTAAGTTTTAGTTTGAAATTCTCTACTTGAAAATATCTACTTCTGATTTTAGAAATGACAATTTGAAAATCAGATCTGAGTTAATAGATTGACGTTCTTTACATCAAAATAATTAAATTTTATTTTAGAATAGTTAATTTGTAAATCAAAACTAAGTTATTAGTTTGAATTTCTTTACTTGAAAATATCTACTTCTGATTTTAATAACGACAATTTGAAAATCAGATGATTTAAGTTAATAGTTTGACGTTCCTTACTTCAAAACAACTAAGTCTTATTTTAGTAAAGTGAATTTGTATGTCATAACTAAGATATTCGTATGAAGTACTTTACTTGAAAAAAACTACTACTGATTTTAGAAATGACAATTTGAAAATTAGATCTAAGTTAATAGTTTGACGTTCTTTACTTCAAAATAACTAAGCCTTATTTTAGACTAACGAATTTGTAAATCAAAACTAAGTTATTAGTTTAAAGTTTTTTACTTCAAATATACTAATTCGGATCTTAGTAATGTAAATTTCGAAATCAAATCTAAGGTTGTAGTTTGAAGTTCTTTACTTGAAAATATCTACTTCTGATTTTAGAAATGATAATTTGAAAATCAGAGCTAAGTTAATAGTTTGACGTTCTTTACTTCTACATAACTAAGTCTTATTTTAGAATAGTGAATTTGTAAATCAAAGCTAAGTTATTAGTTTAAAGTTCTTTACTTGAAAATATCTACTTCTGATTTTAGAAAAGACAATTTGAAAATCAGATCTAAGTTAATAGTTTGACGTTCTTTACTTCTAAATAACTAAGTCTAATTTTAGTATAGTGAATTTGTAAATCAAAACTAAGTTATTAGTTTGAAGTTCTTTACTTCAAAATATCTACTACTGATTTTAGAAATGACAATTTGAAAATCAGATCTCAGTTAATAGTTTGAAGTTCTTTACTTCAAAATAAATAAGTCTTATTTTAGACTACTTAATTTGTAAATCAAAACTAAGTTATTAGTTTGCAGTTCTTTACTTGAAAATATCAACTACTGATTTTAGAAATGACAATTTGAAAATCAGATGTAAGTTAATAGTTTGACGTTCTTTACTTCTAAATAACTAAGTCTTATTTTAGTATAGTGAATTTGTAAATCAAAACTAGGTTATTAGTTAGCAGTTCTTTACTTCAAAATATCTACTACTGATTTTAGAAATGACAATTTGAAGATCAAATCTCAGTTAATAGTTTGACTTTCTTTACTTCAAAATAACTAAGTTTTATTTTAGACTAGTGAATTTGTATGTCATAACTAAGATATTCGTATGAAGTACTTTACTTGAAAAAAACTACTACTGATTTTAGAAATGACAATTTGAAAATTAGATCTAAGTTAATAGTTTGACGTTCTTTACTTCAAAATAACTAAGCCTTATTTTAGACTAACGAATTTGTAAATCAAAACTAAGTTATTAGTTTAAAGTTTTTTACTTCAAATATACTAATTCGGATCTTAGTAATGTAAATTTCGAAATCAAATCTAAGGTTGTAGTTTGAAGTTCTTTACTTGAAAATATCTACTTCTGATTTTAGAAATGATAATTTGAAAATCAGAGCTAAGTTAATAGTTTGACGATCTTTACTTCAAAATAACTAAGTCTTATTATAGTATAGTGAATTTGTAAATCAAAGCTATGTTATTAGTTTGCACTTCTTTACTTGAAAATATTTATTTCTTATTTTAGAAATGACAATTTGAAAATCAGATATAAGTTAATAGTTTGACGTTCTTTACTTCAAATAACTAAGCCTTAGTTTAGACTAGTGAATTTGTAAATCAAAACTAAGTTATTATTTTAAAGTTATTTACTTCAAATATACTAATTCGGGTCTTAGTAATGTAAATTTCGAAATCAAATCGAAGGTTGTAGTTTGAAGTTCTTTACTTGAAAATATCTACTATTGATTTTAGAAATGACAATTTGAAAATCAGATCTAAGTTAATAGTTTGAGGTTTTTTACTTCAAAATAACTACGTCTTAATTTAGAATATTCAATTTGTAAATCAAAACTAAGTTATTAGTTTAAAGTTCTTTTCTTGAAAATATCTGCTTCAGATTATAGAAATGACAATTTGAAAATCAGATCTAAGTTAATAGTTTGACGTTCTTTACTTCAAAATAACTCAGTCATATTTTAGAATACTGAATTTGTAAATCAAATCGAAGGTTGTAGTTTGAAGTTCTTTACTTGAAAAAATCTACTTCTGATTTTAGAAATGACAATTTGAAAGTCAGGTCTAAGTTAATAGTTTGACGTTTTTACTTCGAAATAACTAAGCCTTATTTTATACTAGTAAATTTGTAAATCAAAACTAAGTTATTTGTTTGAAGTTCTTTACTTGATAATATCCACTACTGATTTTAGAAATGACAATTTGAAAATCAGATCTAAGTTAATAGTTTGACGTTTTTACTTCAAAATAACTAAGCTTATTTTAGTATAGTGAATTTCTAAATCAAAGCTAAGTTATTAGTTTGAAGTTTTTTACTTGAAATTATTTACTTCTGATTTTAGAAATGACAATTTGAAAATCAGATCTAAGTTTATAGTTTGACGTTTTTTACTTCAAAATAACTAAGTCTTATTTTAGAATAGTGAATTTGTTAATCAAAGCTAAGTTATTAGTTTAAAGTTCTTTACTTGAAAATATCTACTTCTGATTTTAGAAAAGACAATTTGAAAATCAGATCTAAGTTAATAGTTTGACGTTCTTTACTTCTAAATAACTAAGTCTAATTTTAGTATAGTGAATTTGTAAATCAAAACTAAGTTATTAGTTTGAAGTTCTTTACTTCAAAATATCTACTACTGATTTTAGAAATGACAATTTGAAAATCAGATCTCAGTTAATAGTTTGAAGTTCTTTACTTCAAAATAAATAAGTCTTATTTTAGACTACTTAATTTGTAAATCAAAACTAAGTTATTAGTTTGCAGTTCTTTACTTGAAAATATCAACTACTGATTTTAGAAATGACAATTTGAAAATCAGATCTAAGTTAATAGTTTGACGTTCTTTACTTCAAAATAACTAAATCTTATTTTAGAATAGTGAATTTGTAAATCAAAGCTAAGTTATTAGTTTAAAGTTCTTTACTTGAAAATATCTACTTCTGATTTTAGAAATGACAATTTGAAAATCAGATCTAAGTTAATAGTTTGACGTTCTTTACTTCTAAATAACTAAGTCTTATTTTAGTATAGTGAATTTGTAAATCAAAACTAGGTTATTAGTTAGCAGTTCTTTACTTCAAAATATCTACTACTGATTTTAGAAATGACAATTTGAAGATCAAATCTCAGTTAATAGTTTGACTTTCTTTACTACAAAATAACTAAGTCTTATTTTAGACTAGTGAGTTTGTAAATCAAAACTAAGTTATTAGTTTAAAGTTTTTTACTTCAAATTTACTAATTCGGATCTTAGTAATGTAAATTTGGAAATCAAATCTAAGGTTGTAGTTTGAAGTTCTTTACTTGAAAATATCTACTTTTGATTTTAGAAATTACATTATGAAAATCAGGTCCAAGTTATTAGTTTGAAGTTTTTTACTTGAAAAAATCTACTACTGATTTTAGAAATGACAATTTGAAAATCAGATCTAAGTTAACAGTTTGACGTTCTTTACTTCAAAATAACTAAGTGTTATTTTAGACTAGTGAATTTGTAAATCAAAGCTAAGCTATAAGTTTAAAGTTTTTTACTTCAAATTTACTAATTCGGATCTTAGAAATGTAAATTTGAGAATAAAACCTAAGGTTGTATTTTGAAGTTCTTTACTTGAAAATATCTACTTCTGATTTTAAAAATGACAATTTGAAAATCCGATCTAAGTTATTAGTTTGACGTTCTTTACTTCTAAATAACTAAGTCTTATTTTAGTATAGTGAATTTGTAAATTAAAACTAAGTTATTGGTTTGAAGTTCTTTACTTGAAAATATCTACTTCTGATTTTAGAAATGACAATTTGAAAATCACATCTAAGTTAATAGTTTGACGTTCTTTACTTCTAAATAACTACCTTTTATTTTAGTATAGTGTATTTGTAAATGAAAACTAAGTTATTCGTTTGAAGTTATTTACTTAAAAATATCTCCTTCTGATTTAAGAAATGACAATTTGAAAATCAGATCTATGTTAATAGTTTGACGTTCTTTACTTCAAAATAACTAAGTCTTATTTTAGAATAGTGTACTTCTAAATCAAAACTAAGTTATTAGTTTAAAGTTTTTTACTTCAAATATACTAATTCGGATCTTAGTAATGTAAATTTCGAAATCAAATCGAAGGTTGTAGTTTGAAGTTCATTACTTGAAATTATCTACTACTGATTTTAGCAAGGACAATTTGAAAATCAGATCTAAGTTAATAGTTTGACGTTCTTTACTGCAAAATAACTAAGTCTTAGTTTAGAATAGTGAATTTGTAAATCAAAGCTAAGTTATTAGTTTAAAGTTTTTTACTTGAAAATATCTACTTCTGATTTTAGAATTGACAATTTAAAAATCAGATCTAAGTTAATAGTTTGACGTTCTTTACTTCAAAATAACTAAGTCTTGGTTTAGACTAGTGAGTTTGTAAATCAAAACTAAGTTATCAGTTTAAAGTTTTTTACTTCAAATTTACTAATTCAGATCTTAGTAATGTAAATTTGGAAATCAAATCTAAGGTTGTAGTTTGAAGTTCTTTACATGAAAATATCTACATCTGATTTTAGAAATGACAATTTGAAAATCAGATCTAAGTTCATAGTTTGACGATCTCTACATCAAAATAACTAAGTCTTATTTTAGAATAGTGAATTTGTACATCAAAACTAAGTTATTAATTTGAAGTTTTTTACTTCAAATTTACTAATTCGGATCTTAGTAATGTAAATTTGGAAATCAAATCGAAGGTTGTAGTTTGAAGTTTTTTACTTAAAAAAATCTACTTCTGATTTTAGAAATTACAATTTGAAAATAAGACTTATTTTAGAATAGTCAATTTGTAAATCAAAGCTAAGTTACTAGTGTGAAGTTCTTTACTTGAAAATATCTACTTCTGATTTTAGAAATGACAATTTGAAAATCAGGTCTAAGTTAATAGTTTGACGTTTTTATTTCAAAATAACTAAGACTTATTTTAGACTAGTAAATTTGTAAATCAAAACTAAGTTATTTGTTTGAAGTTCTTTACTTGAAAATATCTACTACTGATTTTAGAAATGACAATTTGAAAATCAGATCTAAGTTAATAGTTTGAAGTTTTTTACTTCAAAATAACTACGTTTATTTTAGTATAGTAAATTTGTAAGTCAAAGCTATGTTATTAGTTTGAAGTTCTTTACTTGAAATTATCTACTTCTGATTTTAGAAATGACAATTTGAAAATCAGATCTAAGTTAATAGTTTGAGGATCTCTACATCAAAATAACTAAGTCTTATTTTAGAATAGTGAATTTGTACATCAAAGCTAAGTTATTAATTTGAAGTTCTTTACTTCAAATTTACTAATTCGGATCTTAGTAATGTAAATTTGGAAATCAAATCGAAGGTTGTAGTTTGAAGTTCTTTACTTGAAAAAATCTACTTCTGATTTTAAAAATTACAATTTGAAAATCAGATATAAGTTAATAGTTTGACGTTCTTTACTTCAAAATAACTAAGAATTATTTTAGAATAGTCAATTTTTAAATCAAAGCTAAGTTACTAGTGTGAAGTTCTTTACTTGATAATATCTACTTCTGATTTTAGAAATGACAATTTGAAAATCAGGTCTAAGTTAATAGTTTGACGTTTTTATTTCAAAATATCTAAGACTTATTTTAGACTAGTAAATTTGTAAATCAAAACAAAGTTATTTGTTTGAAGTTCTTTACTTGAAAATATCTACTACTGATTTTAGAAATGACAATTTGAAAATCAGATCTAAGTTAATAGTTTGAAGTTTTTTACTTCAAAATAACTAAGTTTATTTTAGTATAGTGAATTTGTAAATCAAAGCTATGTTATTAGTTTGAAGTTCTTAACTTGAAATTATCTACTTCTGATTTTTGAAATGACAACTTGAAAATCAGATCTAAGTTAATAGTTTGACGTTTTTTACTTCAAAATAACTAAGTCTTATTTTAGTCTAGTAAATTTGTAAATCAAAAGTAAGTTATTAATTTGAAGTTCTTTACTTGAAAATATCTACTGCTGATTTTAGAAATGACAATTTGAAAATCAGATCTAAGTTAATAGTTTGAGGTTTTTTACTTCAAAATAACTACGTCTTAATTTAGAATATTCAATTTGTAAATCAAAACTAAGTTATTAGTTTAAAGTTCTTTTTTTGAAAATATCTGCTACAGATTATAGAAATGTCAATTTGAAAATCAGATTTAAGTTAATAGTTTGACGTTCTTTACAACAAAATAACTAAGTCTTATTTTAGAATAGTGAATTTATAAATCAAAACTAAGTTATTAGTTTGAAGTTCTTTACTTGAAAATATCTACTTCTGATTTTAGAAATTACAATTTGAAAATCAGATCTAAATTAATACTTTGACGTTCTTTACTGCAAAATAACTCAGTCTTATTTTAGAATACTGAAATTGTAAATCAAATCGAAGGTTGTAGTTTGAAGTTCTTTACTTGAAAAAATCTACTTCTGATTTTAGAAATTACAATTTGAAAATCAGATATAAGTTAATAGTTTGACGTTCTCTACTTCCAAATAACTAAGACTTATTTTAGAATAGTCAATTTGTAAATCAAAGCTAAGTTATTAGTGTGAAGTTCTTTACTTGAAAATATCTACTACTGATTTTAGAAATAACAATTTGAAAATCAGATCTAAGTTAATAGTTTGACGTTCTTTACATCAAAATAACTAAGTCTTATTTTAGACTAGTGAGTTTGTAAATCAAAACTAAGTTATTAGTTTAAAGATTTTTACATCAAATTTACTAATTCGGATCTTAGTAATGTAAATTTTGAAATCAAATCTAAGTTTGTAGTTTGAAGTTTTTTACTTGAAAATATCTACTACTGATTTTAGAAATGACAATTTGAAAATCGGATCTAAGTTAATAGTTTGACGTTCTTTACTGCAAAATAACTAAGACTTATTTTAGAATAGTCAATTTGTAAATCAAAGCTAAGTTATTAGTTTGAGGTTCTTTACTTGAAAATATCTACTTTTGATTTCATAAATGACAATTTGAAAATCAGGTCTAACTTAATAGTTTGACGTTTTTAACTTCACATTAACTAGGTCTTATTTTAGAATATTCAATTTGTAAATCAAAACTAAGTTATTAGTTCAAAGTTCTTTTCTTGAAAATATCTGCTTCAGATTATAGAAATGACAATTTGAAAATCAGATCTAAGTTTATAGTTTGACGTTCTTTACATCAAAATAACTAAGTCTTATTTTAGACTAGTGAGTTTGTAAATCAAAGCTAAGTTATTAGTGTGAAGTTCTTTACTTGAAAATATCTACTTCTTATTTTAGAAATGACAATTTGAAACTCAGATATAAGTTAATAGTTTGACGTTCTTTACTTCAAAATAACTAAGACTTATTTTAGAATAGTCAATTTGTAAATCAAAGCTAAGTTATTAGTTTGTAGTTCTTTACTTGAATATATCTACTTTTGATTTTAGAAATGACAATTTGAAAATCAGGTCTAACTTAATAGTTTGACGTTTTTTACTTCAAAATAACTAAGTTTATTTTAGTATAGTGAATTTGTAAATCAAAGCTATGTTATTAGTTTGAAGTTTTTTACTTGAAATTATCTACTTCTGATTTTAGAAATGACAATTTGAAAAGCAGATCTAAGTTAATAGTTTGACGATCTCTACATCAAAATAACTAAGTCTTATTTTAGAATAGTGAATTTGTAAATCAAAGCTAAGTTATTAGTTTGAAGTTCTTTACTTGAAAATATCTACTACTGGTTTTAGAAATGACAATTTGAAAATCAGATCTAAATTAATACTTTGACGTTCTTTACTGCAAAATAACTCAGTCTTATTTTAGAATACTGAAATTGTAAATCAAATCGAAGGTTGTAGTTTGAAGTTCTTTACTTGAAAAAATCTACTTCTGATTTTAGAAATTACAATTTGAAAATCAGATATAAGTTAATAGTTTGACGTTCTCTATTTCAAAATAACTAAGACTTATTTTAGAATAGTCAATTTGTAAATCAAAGCTAAGTTATTAGTGTGAAGTTCTTTACTTGAAAATATCTACTTCTTATTTTAGAAATGAAAATTTGAAAATCAGATCTAAGTTAATAGTTTGAGGTTTTTTACTTCAAAATAACTACGTCTTAATTTAGAATATTCAATTTGTAAATCAAAACTAAGTTATTAGTTTAAAGTTCTTTTCTTGATAATATCTGCTTCAGATTATAGTAATGACAATTTGAAAATCAGATCTAAGTTAATAGTTTGACGTTCTTTACATCAAAATAACTAAGTCTTATTTTAGACTAGTGAGTTTTCTAAATCAAAACTAAGTTATTAGTTTAAAGTTTTTTACTTCAAATTTACTAATTCGGATCTTAGTAATGTAAATTTGGAAATCAAATCTAAGGTTGTAGTTTGAAGTTCGTTACTTGAAAATATCTACTACTGATTTTAGAAATGACAATTTGAAAATCAGATCTAAGTTAATAGTTTAACGTTCTTTACTTCAAAATAACTAAGTGTTATTTTAGACTAGTGCATTTGTAAATCAAAGCTAAGCTATTAGTTTAAAGTTTTTTCCTTCAAATTTACTAATTCGGATCTTAGAAATGTAAATTTGAGAATAAAAGCTAAGGTTGTATTTTGAAGTTCTTTACTTGAAAATATCTACTTCTTATTTTAGAAATGACAATTTGAAAATCAGATCTAAGTTAATAGTTTGACGTTCTTTACATCAAAATAACTAAGTCTTATTTTAGACTAGTGAGTTTGTAAATCAAAACTAAGTTATTAGTTTAAAGATTTTTACATCAAATTTACTAATTCGGATCTTAGTAATGTAAATTTTGAAATCAAATCTAAGTTTGTAGTTTGAAGTTTTTTACTTGAAAATATCTACTACTGATTTTAGAAATGACAATTTGAAAATCGGATCTAAGTTAATAGTTTGACGTTCTTTACTGCAAAATAACTAAGACTTATTTTAGAATAGTCAATTTGTAAATCAAAGCTAAGTTATTAGTTTGAGGTTCTTTACTTGAAAATATCTACTTTTGATTTCATAAATGACAATTTGAAAATCAGGTCTAACTTAATAGTTTGACGTTTTTAACTTCACATTAACTAGGTCTTATTTTAGAATATTCAATTTGTAAATCAAAACTAAGTTATTAGTTCAAAGTTCTTTTCTTGAAAATATCTGCTTCAGATTATAGAAATGACAATTTGAAAATCAGATCTAAGTTTATAGTTTGACGTTCTTTACATCAAAATAACTAAGTCTTATTTTAGACTAGTGAGTTTGTAAATCAAAGCTAAGTTATTAGTGTGAAGTTCTTTACTTGAAAATATCTACTTCTTATTTTAGAAATGACAATTTGAAACTCAGATATAAGTTAATAGTTTGACGTTCTTTACTTCAAAATAACTAAGACTTATTTTAGAATAGTCAATTTGTAAATCAAAGCTAAGTTATTAGTTTGTAGTTCTTTACTTGAATATATCTACTTTTGATTTTAGAAATGACAATTTGAAAATCAGGTCTAACTTAATAGTTTGACGTTTTTTACTTCAAAATAACTAAGTTTATTTTAGTATAGTGAATTTGTAAATCAAAGCTATGTTATTAGTTTGAAGTTTTTTACTTGAAATTATCTACTTCTGATTTTAGAAATGACAATTTGAAAAGCAGATCTAAGTTAATAGTTTGACGATCTCTACATCAAAATAACTAAGTCTTATTTTAGAATAGTGAATTTGTAAATCAAAGCTAAGTTATTAGTTTGAAGTTCTTTACTTGAAAATATCTACTACTGGTTTTAGAAATGACAATTTGAAAATCAGATCTAAATTAATACTTTGACGTTCTTTACTGCAAAATAACTCAGTCTTATTTTAGAATACTGAAATTGTAAATCAAATCGAAGGTTGTAGTTTGAAGTTCTTTACTTGAAAAAATCTACTTCTGATTTTAGAAATTACAATTTGAAAATCAGATATAAGTTAATAGTTTGACGTTCTCTATTTCAAAATAACTAAGACTTATTTTAGAATAGTCAATTTGTAAATCAAAGCTAAGTTATTAGTGTGAAGTTCTTTACTTGAAAATATCTACTTCTTATTTTAGAAATGAAAATTTGAAAATCAGATCTAAGTTAATAGTTTGAGGTTTTTTACTTCAAAATAACTACGTCTTAATTTAGAATATTCAATTTGTAAATCAAAACTAAGTTATTAGTTTAAAGTTCTTTTCTTGATAATATCTGCTTCAGATTATAGTAATGACAATTTGAAAATCAGATCTAAGTTAATAGTTTGACGTTCTTTACATCAAAATAACTAAGTCTTATTTTAGACTAGTGAGTTTTCTAAATCAAAACTAAGTTATTAGTTTAAAGTTTTTTACTTCAAATTTACTAATTCGGATCTTAGTAATGTAAATTTGGAAATCAAATCTAAGGTTGTAGTTTGAAGTTCGTTACTTGAAAATATCTACTACTGATTTTAGAAATGACAATTTGAAAATCAGATCTAAGTTAATAGTTTAACGTTCTTTACTTCAAAATAACTAAGTGTTATTTTAGACTAGTGCATTTGTAAATCAAAGCTAAGCTATTAGTTTAAAGTTTTTTCCTTCAAATTTACTAATTCGGATCTTAGAAATGTAAATTTGAGAATAAAAGCTAAGGTTGTATTTTGAAGTTCTTTACTTGAAAATATCTACTTCTTATTTTAGAAATGACAATTTGAAAATCAGATCTAAGTTAATAGTTTGACGTTCTTTACATCAAAATAACTAAGTCTTATTTTAGACTAGTGAGTTTTCTAAATCAAAACTAAGTTATTAGTTTAAAGTTTTTTACTTCAAATTTACTAATTCGGATCTTAGTAATGTAAATTTGGATATCAAATCTAAGGTTGTCGTTTGAAGTTCTTTACTTGAAAATTTCTATTTTTGATTTTTGAAATTGCAATGTGAAAATCAGGTCCAAGTTGTTAGTTTGAAGTTCTTTACTTGAAAATATCTACTACTGATTTTAGAAATGACAATATGAAAATCAGATCTAAGTTAATAGTTTGACGTTCTTTACCTCAAAATAACTAAGTCTTATTTTAGAATACTGAATTTGTAAATCAAAGCTAAGTTATTAATTTGAAGTTCTTTACTTCTAATTTACTAATTCGGATCTTAGTAATGTAAATTTGGAAATCAAATCGAAGGTTGTAGTTTGAAGTTCTTTACTTGAAAAAATCTACTTCTGATTTTAGAAATTACAATTTGAAAATCAGATCTAAGTTAATAGTTTGACGTTCTTTACTTCAAAATAACTAAGACTTATTTTAGAATAGTCAATTTGTAATTCAAAGCTAAGTTCTTAGTGTGAAGTTCTTTACTTGAAAAAAACTACTACTGATTTTAGAAATGATAATTTGAAAATTAGATCTAAGTTAATAGTTTGACGTTCTTTACTTCAAAATAACTAAGCCTTATTTTAGACTAGCAAATTTGTAAATCAAAACTAAGTTATTAGTTTAAAGTTTTTTACTTCAAATATACTAATTCGGATCTTAGTAATGTAAATTTCGAAATCAAATCTAAGGTTATAGTTTGAAGTTCTTTACTTGAAAATATCTACTTCTGATTTTAGAAATGATAATTTGAAAATCAGAGCTAAGTTAATAGTTTGACGTTCTTTACATCAAAATAACTAAGTCTTATATTAGACTAGTGAGTTTTCTAAATCAAAACTAAGTTATTAGTTTAAAGTTTTTTACTTCAAATTTACTAATTCGGATCTTAGAAATGTAAATTTGAGAATAAAAGCTAAGGTTGTATTTTGAAGTTCTATACTTGAAAATATCTACTTCTGATTTTCGAAATGACAATTTGAACCTCAGATATAAGTTAATAGTTTGACGTTCTTTACTTCAAAATAACTAAGACTTATTTTAGAATAGTCAATTTGTAAATCAAAGCTAAGTTATTAGTTTGAAGTTCTTTACTTGAATATATCTACTTTTGATTTTAGAAATGACAATTTGAAAATCAGGTCTAACTTAATAGTTTGACGTTTTTTACTTCAAAATAACTAAGTTTATTTTAGTATAGTGAATTTGTAAATCAAAGCTATGTTATTAGTTAGAAGTTTTTTACTTGAAATTATCTACTTCTGATTTTAGAAATGACAATTTGAAAAGCAGATCTAAGTTAATAGTTTGACGTTCTTTACTTCTAAATAACTAAGTCTTATTTTAGAATAGTGAATTTGTAAATCAAAGCTAAGTTATTAGTTTAAAGTTCTTTACTTGAAAATATCTACTTCTGATTTTAGAAAAGACAATTTGAAAATCAGATCTAAGTTAATAGTTTGACGTTCTTTACTTCTAAATAACTAAGTCTAATTTTAGTATAGTGAATTTGTAAATCAAAACTAAGTTATTAGTTTGAAGTTCTTTACTTCAAAATATCTACTACTGATTTTAGAAATGACAATTTGAAAATCAGATCTCAGTTAATAGTTTGAAGTTCTTTACTTCAAAATAAATAAGTCTTATTTTAGACTACTTAATTTGTAAATCAAAACTAAGTTATTAGTTTGCAGTTCTTTACTTGAAAATATCAACTACTGATTTTAGAAATGACAATTTGAAAATCAGATCTAAGTTAATAGTTTGACGTTCTTTACTTCAAAATAACTAAATCTTATTTTAGAATAGTGAATTTGTAAATCAAAGCTAAGTTATTAGTTTAAAGTTCTTTACTTGAAAATATCTACTTCTGATTTTAGAAAAGACAATTTGAAAATCAGATCTAAGTTAATAGTTTGACGTTCTTTACTTCTAAATAACTAAGTCTAATTTTAGTATAGTGAATTTGTAAATCAAAACTAAGTTATTAGTTTGAAGTTCTTTACTTGAAAATATCTACTTCTGATTTTAGAAAAGACAATTTGAAAATCAGATCTAAGTTAATAGTTTGACGTTCTTTACTTCTAAATAACTAAGTCTAATTTTAGTATAGTGAATTTGTAAATCAAAACTAAGTTATTAGTTTGAAGTTCTTTACTTCAAAATATCTACTACTGATTTTAGAAATGACAATTTGAAAATCAGATCTCAGTTAATAGTTTGAAGTTCTTTACTTCAAAATAAATAAGTCTTATTTTAGACTACTTAATTTGTAAATCAAAACTAAGTTATTAGTTTGCAGTTCTTTACTTGAAAATATCAACTACTGATTTTAGAAATGACAATTTGAAAATCAGATCTAAGTTAATAGTTTGACGTTCTTTACTTCAAAATAACTAAATCTTATTTTAGAATAGTGAATTTGTAAATCAAAGCTAAGTTATTAGTTTAAAGTTCTTTACTTGAAAATATCTACTTCTGATTTTAGAAATGACAATTTGAAAATCAGATCTAAGTTAATAGTTTGACGTTCTTTACTTCTAAATAACTAAGTCTTATTTTAGTATAGTGAATTTGTAAATCAAAACTAGGTTATTAGTTAGCAGTTCTTTACTTCAAAATATCTACTACTGATTTTAGAAATGACAATTTGAAGATCAAATCTCAGTTAATAGTTTGACTTTCTTTACTTCAAAATAACTAAGTTTTATTTTAGACTAGTGAGTTTGTAAATCAAAACTAAGTTATTAGTTTAAAGTTTTTTACTTCAAATTTACTAATTCGGATCTTAGTAATGTAAATTTGGAAATCAAATCTAAGGTTGTAGTTTGAAGTTCTTTACTTGAAAATATCTACTTTTGATTTTAGAAATTACATTTTGAAAATCAGGTCCAAGTTATTAGTTTGAAGTTTTTTACTTGAAAAAATCTACTACTGATTTTAGAAATGACAATTTGAAAATCAGATCTAAGTTAACAGTTTGACGTTCTTTACTTCAAAATAACTAAGTGTTATTCTAGACTAGTGTATTTGTAAATCAAAGCTAAACTATTAGTTTAAAGTTTTTTACTTCAAATTTAATAATTCGGATCTTGGAAATGTAAATTTGAGAATAAAACCTAAGGTTGTATTTTGAAGTTCTTTACTTGAAAATATCTACTTCTGATTTTAGAAATGACAATTTGAAACTCAGATATAAGTTAATAGTTTGACGTTCTTTACTTCAAAATAACTAAGACTTATTTTAGAATAGTCAATTTGTAAATCAAAGCTAAGTTATTAGTTTGAAGTTCTTTACTTGAAAATATCTACTTTTGATTTTAGAAATGACAATTTGAAAATCAGGTCTAACTTAATAGTTTGACGTTTTTTATTTCAAAATAACTAAATTTATTTTAGTATAGTGAATTTGTAAATCAAAGATATGTTATTAGTTTGAAGTTTTTTACTTGAAATTATCTACTTCTGATTTTAGAAATGACAGTTTGAAAAGCAGATCTAAGTTAATAGTTTGACGATCTCTACATCAAAATAACTAAGGCTTATTTTAGAATAGTGAATTTGTAAATCAAAGCTAAGTTTTTAGTTGGAAGTTCTTTACTTAAAAAAATTTATTTCTGATTTTAGAAATTACAATTTGAAAATCAGGTCTAAGTTAATAGTTTGACGTTTTTTACTTCACATTAACTAAGTCTTATTTTAGACTAATAAATTTGTAAATCAAAACTAAGTTATTAGTTTAAAGTTCTTTTCTTGATAATATCTGCTTCAGATTATAGAAATGACAATTTGAAAATCAGGTCTAAGTTAATATTTTAACGTTTTTTACATCAAAATAAATAACTTTTATTTTAGGATAGTTAATTTGTAAATCAAAACTAAGTTATTAGTTTGAAATTCTCTACTTGAAAATATCTACTTCTGATTTTAGAAATGACAATTTGAAAATCAGATCTAAGTTAATAGTTTGACGTTCTTTACCCCAAAATAACTAAGACTTATTTTAGAATACTGATTTTGTAAATCAAAGCTAAGTTATTAATTTGAAGTTCCTTACTTCAAATTTACTAATTCGGATCTTAGTAATGTAAATTAGGAAATCAAATCGAAGGTTGCAGTTTGAAGTTCTTTACTTAAAAAAATCTACTTCTGATTTTAGAAATTACAATTTGAAATTTAGATCTAAGTTAATAGTTTGACGTTCTTTACATCAAAATAACTAAATTTTATTTTAGAATAGTTAATTTGTAAATCAAAACTAAGTTATTAGTTTGAAGTACTTTACTTGAAAATATCTACTTCTGATTTTAATAACGACAATTTGAAAATCAGAAGATTTAAGTTAATAGTTTGACGTTCTTTACTTCAAAACAACTAAGTCTTATTTTAGTAAAGTGAATTTGTATGTCATAACTAAGATATTCGTATGAAGTACTTTACTTGAAAAAAACTACTACTGATTTTAGAAATGACAATTTGAAAATTAGATCTAAGTTAATAGTTTGACGTTCTTTACTTCAAAATAACTAAGCCTTATTTTAGACTAACGAATTTGTAAATCAAAACTAAGTTATTAGTTTAAAGTTTTTTACTTCAAATATACTAATTCGGATCTTAGTAATGTAAATTTCGAAATCAAATCTAAGGTTGTAGTTTGAAGTTCTTTACTTGAAAATATCTACTTCTGATTTTAGAAATGATAATTTGAAAATCAGAGCTAAGTTAATAGTTTGACGATCTTTACTTCAAAATAACTAAGTCTTATTATAAGCTGTATTCTTTTTACCTTATTTAAGTGAGATTGTACTGAAATACTCAGTTATTCAGTTAAAAAGTTGTTTTTTTACCGCTTTGACATAAGTACTGTGCCGTGCCGAACTGAGTTTTACGTGACAAAATTATCTCTTTTCATACCCAAACTGATCTTGCTGTTTTGAAGTGTTACAACTGAGACACATTGGGAAATGGCCCGGATTGGTTGATTTGAATTAAATTTGTCACTTATTGCAATCATTTTAATATCTACTGCACCTTAAATTCTAAATTCGTCTTTTTGAAGTTTATGTTGACATTATACAATAATACAAAAAACAATTTGGTTAGTACTATCAAATGTCAAAATAATTAAATTCAAAATTCACTTAGTAGTAAATTTTCGTTGTTCTTTTTACATTATCTTTTTCTCACTTTGACTCAGTTTGTCTCAGCTTACTTCATCTCAGTTGTACAACTGAGATGGACATAAAATAGGTAAAAAGAATACAACTATAGTATAGTGAATTTGTAAATCAAAGCTATGTTATTAGTTTGCACTTCTTTACTTGAAAATATTTATTTCTTATTTTAGAAATGACAATTTGTAAATCAGATATAAGTTAATAGTTTGACGTTCTTTACTTCAAATAACTAAGCCTTAGTTTAGACTAGTGAATTTGTAAATCAAAACTAAGTTATTATTTTAAAGTTATTTACTTCAAATATACTAATTCGGGTCTTAGTAATGTAAATTTCGAAATCAAATCGAAGGTTGTAGTTTGAAGTTCTTTACTTGAAAATATCTACTTCTGATTTTAGAAATTACAATTTGAAAATCAGATATAAGTTAGTAGTTTGACGTTCTTTACTTCAAAATAAGTAATGCTTATTTTAGAATAGTTAATTTCTAAATCAAAGCTAAGTTATTAGTTTGAAGTTCTTTACTTGAAAATATCTACTATTGATTTTAGAAATGACAATTTGAAAATCAGATCTAAGTTAATAGTTTGAGGTTTTTTACTTCAAAATAACTACGTCTTAATTTAGAATATTCAATTTGTAAATCAAAACTAAGTTATTAGTTTAAAGTTCTTTTCTTGAAAATATCTGCTTCAGATTATAGAAATGACAATTTGAAAATCAGATCTAAGTTAATAGTTTGACGTTCTTTACTTCAAAATAACTCAGTCATATTTTAGAATACTGAATTTGTAAATCAAATCGAAGGTTGTAGTTTGAAGTTCTTTACTTGAAAAAATCTACTTCTGATTTTAGAAATGACAATTTGAAAGTCAGGTCTAAGTTAATAGTTTGACGTTTTTACTTCGAAATAACTAAGCCTTATTTTATACTAGTAAATTTGTAAATCAAAACTAAGTTATTTGTTTGAAGTTCTTTACTTGATAATATCCACTACTGATTTTAGAAATGACAATTTGAAAATCAGATCTAAGTTAATAGTTTGACGTTTTTACTTCAAAATAACTAAGCTTATTTTAGTATAGTGAATTTCTAAATCAAAGCTAAGTTATTAGTTTGAAGTTTTTTACTTGAAATTATTTACTTCTGATTTTAGAAATGACAATTTGAAAATCAGATCTAAGTTAATAGTTTGACGTTCTTTACTTCTAAATAACTAAGTCTAATTTTAGTATAGTGAATTTGTAAATCAAAACTAAGTTATTACTTTGAAGTTCTTTACTTCAAAATATCTACTACTGATTTTAGAAATGACAATTTGAAAATCAGATCTCAGTTAATAGTTTGAAGTTCTTTACTTCAAAATAAATAAGTCTTATTTTAGACTACTTAATTTGTAAATCAAAACTAAGTTATTAGTTTGCAGTTCTTTACTTGAAAATATCAACTACTGATTTTAGAAATGACAATTTGAAAATCAGATCTAAGTTAATAGTTTGACGTTCTTTACTTCAAAATAACTAAATCTTATTTTAGAATAGTGAATTTGTAAATCAAAGCTAAGTTATTAGTTTAAAGTTCTTTACTTGAAAATATCTACTTCTGATTTTAGAAATGACAATTTGAAAATCAGATCTAAGTTAATAGTTTGAGGTTCTTTACTTCTAAATAACTAAGTCTTATTTTAGTATAGTGAATTTGTAAATCAAAACTAAGTTATTAGTTTGAAGTTCTTTACTTCAAAATATCTACTACTGATTTTAGAAATGACAATTTGAAAATCAGATCTCAGTTAATAGTTTGAAGTTCTTTACTTCAAAATAAATAAGTCTTATTTTAGACTACTTAATTTGTAAATCAAAACTAAGTTATTAGTTTGCAGTTCTTTACTTGAAAATATCAACTACTGATTTTAGAAATGACAATTTGAAAATCAGATCTAAGTTAATAGTTTGACGTTCTTTACTTCAAAATAACTAAATCTTATTTTAGAATAGTGAATTTGTAAATCAAAGCTAAGTTATTAGTTTAAAGTTCTTTACTTGAAAATATCTACTTCTGATTTTAGAAATGACAATTTGAAAATCAGATCTAAGTTAATAGTTTGACGTTCTTTACTTCTAAATAACTAAGTCTTATTTTAGTATAGTGAATTTGTAAATCAAAACTAGGTTATTAGTTAGCAGTTCTTTACTTGAAAATATCTACTTCTTATTTTAGAAATGAAAATTTGAAAATCAGATCTAAGTTAATAGTTTGAGGTTTTTTACTTCAAAATAACTACGTCTTAATTTAGAATATTCAATTTGTAAATCAAAACTAAGTTATTAGTTTAAAGTTCTTTTCTTGATAATATCTGCTTCAGATTATAGTAATGACAATTTGAAAATCAGATCTAAGTTAATAGTTTGACGTTCTTTACATCAAAATAACTAAGTCTTATTTTAGACTAGTGAGTTTTCTAAATCAAAACTAAGTTATTAGTTTAAAGTTTTTTACTTCAAATTTACTAATTCGGATCTTAGTAATGTAAATTTGGAAATCAAATCTAAGGTTGTAGTTTGAAGTTCGTTACTTGAAAATATCTACTACTGATTTTAGAAATGACAATTTGAAAATCAGATCTAAGTTAATAGTTTGACGTTCTTTACTTCAAAATAACTAAGTGTTATTTTAGACTAGTGCATTTGTAAATCAAAGCTAAGCTATTAGTTTAAAGTTTTTTCCTTCAAATTTACTAATTCGGATCTTAGAAATGTAAATTTGAGAATAAAAGCTAAGGTTGTATTTTGAAGTTCCTTACTTGAAAATATCTACTTCTTATTTTAGAAATGACAATTTGAAAATCAGATCTAAGTTAATAGTTTGACGTTCTTTACATCAAAATAACTAAGTCTTATTTTAGACTAGTGAGTTTTCTAAATCAAAACTAAGTTATTAGTTTAAAGTTTTTTACTTCAAATTTACTAATTCGGATCTTAGTAATGTAAATTTGGATATCAAATCTAAGGTTGTCGTTTGAAGTTCTTTACTTGAAAATTTCTATTTTTGATTTTTGAAATTGCAATGTGAAAATCAGGTCCAAGTTGTTAGTTTGAAGTTCTTTACTTGAAAATATCTACTACTGATTTTAGAAATGACAATATGAAAATCAGATCTAAGTTAATAGTTTGACGTTCTTTACCTCAAAATAACTAAGTCTTATTTTAGAATACTGAATTTGTAAATCAAAGCTAAGTTATTAATTTGAAGTTCTTTACTTCTAATTTACTAATTCGGATCTTAGTAATGTAAATTTGGAAATCAAATCGAAGGTTGTAGTTTGAAGTTCTTTACTTGAAAAAATCTACTTCTGATTTTAGAAATTACAATTTGAAAATCAGATCTAAGTTAATAGTTTGACGTTCTTTACTTCAAAATAACTAAGACTTATTTTAGAATAGTCAATTTGTAATTCAAAGCTAAGTTCTTAGTGTGAAGTTCTTTACTTGAAAAAAACTACTACTGATTTTAGAAATGATAATTTGAAAATTAGATCTAAGTTAATAGTTTGACGTTCTTTACTTCAAAATAACTAAGCCTTATTTTAGACTAGCAAATTTGTAAATCAAAACTAAGTTATTAGTTTAAAGTTTTTTACTTCAAATATACTAATTCGGATCTTAGTAATGTAAATTTCGAAATCAAATCTAAGGTTGTAGTTTGAAGTTCTTTACTTGAAAATATCTACTTCTGATTTTAGAAATGATAATTTGAAAATCAGAGCTAAGTTAATAGTTTGACGTTCTTTACATCAAAATAACTAAGTCTTATATTAGACTAGTGAGTTTTCTAAATCAAAACTAAGTTATTAGTTTAAAGTTTTTTACTTCAAATTTACTAATTCGGATCTTAGTAATGTAAATTTGGAAATCAAATCTAAGGTTGTAGTTTGAAGTTCGTTACTTGGAAATATCTACTACTGATTTTAGAAATGACAATTTGAAAATCAGATCTAAGTTAATAGTTTGACGTTCTTTACTTCAAAATAACTAAGTGTTATTTTAGACTAGTGCATTTGTAAATCAAAGCTAAGCTATTAGTTTAAAGTTTTTTCCTTCAAATTTACTAATTCGGATCTTAGAAATGTAAATTTGAGAATAAAAGCTAAGGTTGTATTTTGAAGTTCTATACTTGAAAATATCTACTTCTGATTTTCGAAATGACAATTTGAACCTCAGATATAAGTTAATAGTTTGACGTTCTTTACTTCAAAATAACTAAGACTTATTTTAGAATAGTCAATTTGTAAATCAAAGCTAAGTTATTAGTTTGAAGTTCTTTACTTGAATATATCTACTTTTGATTTTAGAAATGACAATTTGAAAATCAGGTCTAACTTAATAGTTTGACGTTTTTTACTTCAAAATAACTAAGTTTATTTTAGTATAGTGAATTTGTAAATCAAAGCTATGTTATTAGTTAGAAGTTTTTTACTTGAAATTATCTACTTCTGATTTTAGAAATGACAATTTGAAAAGCAGATCTAAGTTAATAGTTTGACGATCTCTACATAAAAATAACTAAGTCTTATTTTAGAATAGTGAATTTGTAAATCAAAGCTAAGTTATTAGTTTGAAGTTCTTTACTTGAAAATATCTACTTCTGATTTTAGAAATGACAATTTGAAAATCAGATCTAAGTTAATAGTTTGACGTTCTTTACCTCAAAATAACTAAGTCTTATTTTAGAATACTGAATTTGTAAATCAAAGCTAAGTTATTAATTTGAAGTTCTTTACTTCTAATTTACTAATTCGGATCTTAGTAATGTAAATTTGGAAATCAAATCGAAGGTTGTAGTTTGAAGTTCTTTACTTGAAAAAATCTACTTCTGATTTTAGAAATTACAATTTGAAAATCAGATCTAAGTTAATAGTTTGACGTTCTTTACTTCAAAATAACTAAGACTTATTTTAGAACAGTCAATTTGTAATTCAAAGCTATGTTATTAGTTTGCACTTCTTTACTTGAAAATATCTACTTCTCATTTTAGAAATGACAATTTTAAATCAGATCTAAGTTTATAGTTTGACGTTCTTTACTTCAAATAACTAAGCCTTAGTTTAGACTAGTGAATTTGTAAATCAAAACTAAGTTATTAGTTTAAAGTTATTTACTTCAAATATACTAATTCGGGTCTTAGTAATGTAAATTTCGAAATCAAATCGAAGGTTGTAGTTTGTAGTTCTTTACTTGAAAATATCTACTTCTGATTTTAGAAATTCCAATTAGAAAATCAGATATAAGTTAATAGTTTGACGTTCTTTACTTCAAAATAACTAATGCTTATTTTAGAATAGTTAATTTGTAAAACAAAGATAAGTTATTAGTTTGAAGTTCTTTACTTGAAAATATCTACTACTGAGTTTAGAAATGACAATTTGAAAATCAGATCTAAGTTAATAGTTTGAGGTTTTTTACTTCAAAATAACTACGTCTTAATTTAGAATATTCAATTTGTAAATCAAAACTAAGTTATTAGTTTAAAGTTCTTTTCTTGAAAATATCTGCTTCAGATTATAGAAATGACAATTTGAAAATCAGATCTAAATTAATAGTTTGACGTTCTTTACTTCAAAATAACTCAGTCTTATTTTAGAATACTGAATTTGTAAATCAAATCGAAGGTTGTAGTTTGAAGTTCTATACTTGAAAAAATCTACTTCTGATTTTAGAAATTACAATTTGAAAATCAGATCTAAGTTAATAGTTTGACGTTCTTTACTTCAAAATAACTAAGACTTATTTTAGAATAGTCAATTTGTAAATCAAAGGTAAGTTCTTAGTGTGAAGTTCTTTACTTGAAAAAAACTACTACTGATTTTAGAAATGATAATTTGAAAATTAGATCTAAGTTAATAGTTTGACGTTCTTTACTTCAAAATAACTAAGCCTTATTTTAGACTAGCGAATTTGTAAATCAAAACTAAGTTATTAGTTTAAAGTTTTTTACTTCAAATATACTAATTCGAATCTTAGTAATGTAAATATCGAAATCAAATCTAAGGTTGTATTTTGAAGTTCTTTACTTGAAAATATCTACTTCTGATTTTAGAAATAACAATTTTAAATCAGATCTAAGTTAATAGTTTGACGTTCTTTACTTCAAAATAGCTAAGTCTTATTATAGTATAGTGAATTTGTAAATCAAAGCTATGTTATTAGTTTGCACTTCTTTACTTGAAAATATCTACTTCTCATTTTAGAAATAACAATTTTAAATCAGATCTAAGTTAATAGTTTGACGTTCTTTACTTCAAATGACTAAGCCTTAGTTTAGACTAGTGAATTTGTAAATTAAAACTAAATTATTAGTTTAAAGTTATTTACTTCAAATATACTAATTCGGGTCTTAGTAATGTAAATTTCGAAATCATATCGAAGGTTGTAGTTTGAAGTTCTTTACTTGAAAATATCTACTTCTGATTTTAGAAATTACAATTTGAAAATCAGATATAAGTTAAAAGTTTGACGTGCTTTACTTCAAAATAACTAATGCTTATTTTAGAATAGTGAAATTATAAATCAAAACTAAAATTATTAGTTTGCAGTTCTTTACTTGAAAATATATAATTCTGATTTTAGAAATAACAATTTGAAAATCAGATCTAAATTAATAGTTTGACGTTCTTTACTTCAAAATAACTCAGTCTTATTTTAGAATACTAAATTTGTAAATCAAATCGAAGGTTGTTGTTTGAAGTTTTTTACTTGAAAAAATCTACTTCTGATTTTAGAAATTACAATTTGAAAATCAGATATAAGTTAATACTTTGACGTTCTCTACTCCAAAATCACTAAGACTTATGTTAGAATAGTCAATTTGTAAATCATAGCTAAGTTATTAGTGTGAAGTTCTTTACTTGAAAATATCTACTTCTTATTTTAGAAATGACAATTTGAAAATCAGATCTAAGATAATAGTTTGACGTTCTTTACTTCAAATAACTAAGCCTTAGTTTAGACTAGTGAATTTGTAAATCAAAACTAAGTTATTAGTTTAAAGTTATTAACTTCAAATATACTAATTCGGGTCTTAGTAATGTAAATTTCGAAATCAAATTGAAGGTTGTAGTTTGAAGTTCTTTACTTGAAAATATCTACTTCTGATTTTAGAAATTACAATTTGAAAATCAGATATAAGTTAATAGTTTGACGTTCTTTACTTCAAAATTACTAAGTCTTATTTTAGAATTGTCAATTTGGAAATCAAAGCTAAGTTATTAGTTTGAAGTTCTTGACTGGAAAATATCTACTTCTGATTTTAGAAATGACAATTTAAAAATCAGGTCTACTTTAATAGTTTGACGTTCCTTACTTCAAAATAGATAAGTCTTATCTTAGAATAGTGCATTTGTAAATCAAAACTAAGTTATTAGTTTGAAGTACTTTACTGTAAATATCTACGTCTGATTTTAAAAATGACAATTTGAAAATCAGATATAAGTTAATAGTTTGACGTTTTTTACTTCAAAATAGATAAGTCTTATTTTAGAATACTGTATTTGAAAATATTAACTTCTTATTTTAAAAATGACAATTTAAAATTCAGATCTAAATTAATAGTTTGACGTTCTTTACTTCAAAATGACTAAGTCTTATTTTAGACTAGTGAAGTTGTAAATCAAAACTAAGTTATGAGTTTGAAGTTCTTTACTTGAAAATATCTACTTCTGATTTTAGAAATGACAATTTGAAAATCAGATCTAAGTTAATAATTTGACGTTCTTTACTTCAAAATAACTAAGTCTTATTTTAGACTAGTGAATTTGTAAATCAAAACTAAGTTTATGTTTAAAGCTATTTACTTCAAATTTACTAATTCGGATCTTAGTAATGTAAAATTGGAAATCAAATCTAAGGTTGTAGTTTAAAGTTTTTGACTTGAAAATATCTTTTTCTGATTTTAGAAATTACAATTTGAAAATCAGATCTAAGTTAATAGTTTGACGCTCTTTACTTCAAAATAACTAAGTCTTATTTTAGAATAGAGAATTAGTAAATCAAAATTAAGTTATTAGTATGAAGTTCTTACTTTGAAATATCTACTACTTTTTTAAGAAATGACAATTTGAAAATCAGATCAAAGTTAATAGTTTGACGTCCTTTACTTCTAAACAAATAAGTCTTATTTTAATATAGTGAATTTGTAAATCAAAACTAAGTTATTAGTTTGAAGTTCTTTACTTGAAAATATCTACTACTGATTTTAGAAATAACAATTTGAAAATCAGATCTAAGTTAATAGTTTGACGTTCTTTACATCAAAATAACTAAGTCTTTTTTTAGACTAGTGAGTTTGTAAATCAAAACTAAGTTATTAGTTTAAAGTTTTTTACATCAAATTTACTAATTCGGATCTTAGTAATGTAAATTTGGAAATCAAATCTAAGGTTGTAGTTTGAAGTTCTTTACTTGAAAATATCTACTACTGATTTTAGAAATGACAATTTGAAAATCAGATCTAAGTTAATAGTTTGACGTTCTTTACTGCAAAATAACTAAGACTTATTTTAGAATAGTCAATTTGTAAATCAAAGCTAAGTTTTTAGTTTGAAGTTCTTTACTTGAAAATATCTACTTTTGATTTTATAAATGACAATTTGAAAATCAGATATAAGTTAATAGTTTGACGTTCTTTACTTCAAAATAACTAATGTTTATTTTAGAATAGTTAATTTGTAAATCAAAGCTAAGTTGTTAGTTTGAAGTTCTTTACTTGAAAATATCTACTACTGATTTTAGAAATGACAATTTGAAAATCAGATCTAAGTTAATAGTTTGAGGTTTTTTACTTCAAAATAACTAGGTCTTATTTTAGAATATTCAATTTGTAAATCAAAACTAAGTTATTAGTTTAAAGTTCTTTTCTTGAAAATATCTGCTTCAGATTATAGAAATGACAATTTGAAAATCAGATCTAAGTTAATAGTTTGACGTTCTTTACATCAAAATAACTAAGTCTTATTTTAGACTAGTGTGTTTGTAAATCAAAACTAAGTTATTAGTTTAAAGTTTTTTTCTTCAAATTTACTAATTCGGTTCTTAGTAATGTAAATTTGGAAATCAAATCTAAGGCTATGTTATTAGTTTGAAGTTTTTTACTTGAAATTATCTACCTCTCATTTTAGAAATGACAATTTGAAAAGCAGATCTAAGTTAATAGTTTGACGATCTCTACATCAAAATAACTAAGTCTCATTTTAGAATAGTGAATTTGTAAATCAAAGCTAAGTTTTTAGTTTGACGTTTTTAACATAAAAAAATTTACTTCTGATTTTAAAAATTACAATTTGAAAATCAGGTCTAAGTTTGACGTTTTTTACTTCACATTAACTAAGTCTTATTTTAGACTAATAAATTTGTAAATCACAACTAAGTTATTAGTTTAAAGTTCTTTTCTTGAAAATATCTGCTTCAAATTTTAGAAATGACAATTTGAAAATCAGAGCTAAGTTAATATTTTAACGTTCTTTACATCAAAATAACTAACTTTTATTTTGGGATAGTTAATTTGTAAATCAAAACTAAGTTATTAGTTTGAAGTTCTTGAAGCTAAGTTAATATTTTAACGTTCTTTACATCAAAATAACTAACTTTTATTTTGGGATAGTTAATTTGTAAATCAAAACTAAGTTATTAGTTTGAAGTTCTCTACTTGAAAATATCTACTTCTGATTTTAGAAATGACAATTTGAAAATCAGATCTAAGTTAATAGTTTGACGTTCTTTACCTCAAAATAACTAAGTCTTATTTTAGAATACTGAATTTGTAAATCAAAGCTAAGTTATTAATTTAAAGTTCTTTACTTCTAATTTACTAATTCGGATCTTAGTAATGTAAATTTGGAAATCAAATCGAAGGTTGTAGTTTGAAGTTCTTTACTTGAAAATATCTACTTCTGATTTTAGAAATTACAATTTGAAAATTAGATATAAGTTAATAGTTTGACGTTCTTTACTTCAAAATAACTAATGCTTATTTTAGAATAGTTAATTTGTAAAACAAAGCTAAGTTATTAGTTTGAAGTTCTTTACTTGAAAATATCTACTACTGAGTTTAGAAATGACAATTTGAAAATCAGATCTAAGTTAATAGTTTGAGGTTTTTTACTTCAAAATAACTACGTCTTAATTTAGAATATTCAATTTGTAAATCAAAACTAAGTTATTAGTTTAAAGTTCTTTTCTTGAAAATATCTGCTTCAGATTATAGAAATGACAATTTGAAAATCAGATCTAAATTAATAGTTTGACGTTCTTTACTTCAAAATAACTCAGTCTTATTTTAGAATACTGAATTTGTAAATCAAATCGAAGGTTGTAGTTTGAAGTTCTATACTTGAAAAAATCTACTTCTGATTTTAGAAATTACAATTTGAAAATCAGATCTAAGTTAATAGTTTGACGTTCTTTACTTCAAAATAACTAAGACTTATTTTAGAATAGTCAATTTGTAAATCAAAGCTAAGTTCTTAGTGTGAAGTTCTTTACTTGAAAAAAACTACTACTGATTTTAGAAATGATAATTTGAAAATTAGCTCTAAGTTAATAGTTTGACGTTTTTTATTTCAAAATAACTAAGCCTTATTTTAGACCAGCGAATTTGTAAATCAAAACTAAGTTATTAGTTTAAAGTTTTTTACTTCAAATATACTAATTCGGAACTTAGTAATGTAAATTTCGAAATCAAATCTAAGGTTGTAGTTTGAAGTTCTTTACTTGAAAATATCTACTTCTGATTTTAGAAATGATAATTTGAAAATCAGAGCTAAAATAACGTTTGACGTTCTTTACTTCAAAATAACTAAGTCTTATTATAGTATAGTGAATTTGTAAATCAAAGCTATGTTATTAGTTTGCACTTCTTTACTTGAAAATATCTACTTCTTATTTTAGAAATGACAATTTTAAATCAGATCTAAGTTAATAGTTTGACGTTCTTTACTTCAAAATAACTAATGCTTATTTTAGAATAGTTAATTTGTAAAACAAAGCTAAGTTATTAGTTTAAAGTTCTTTACTTAAAAATATCTACTACTGAGTTTAGAAATGACAATTTGAAAATCAGATCTAAGTTAATAGTTTGAGGTTTTTTACTTCAAAATAACTACGTCTTAATTTAGAATATTCAATTTATAAATCAAAACTAAATTATTAGTTTGCAGTTCTTTACTTGAAAATATCTAATTCTGATTTTAGAAATAACAATTTGAAAATCAGTTCTAAATTAATAGTTTGACGTTCTTTACTTCAAAATAACTCAGTCTTATTTTAGAATACTGAATTTGTAAATCAAAACTAACTTATTAGTTTAAAGTTCTTTTCTTGAAAATATCTGCTTCAGATTATAGAAATGACAATTTGAAAATCAGATCTAAGTTAATATTTTAACGTTCTTTACATCAAAATAACTAACTTTTATTTTAGGATAGTTAATTTGTAAATCAAAACTAAGTTATTAGTTTGAAGTTCTCTACTTGAAAATATCTACTTCTGATTTTAGAAATGACAATTTGAAAATCAGATCTAAGTTAATAGTTTGACGTTCTTTACCTCAAAATAACTAAGTCTTATTTTAGAATACTGAATTTGTAAATCAAAGCTAAGTTATTAATTTGAAGTTTTTTACTTCTAATTTACTAATTCGGATCTTAGTAATGTAAATTTGGAAATCAAATCGAAGGTTGTAGTTTGAAGTTCTTTACTTGAAAAAATCTACTTCTGATTTTAGAAATTACAATTTGAAAATCAGATCTAAGTTAATAGTTTGACGTTCTTTACTTCAAAATAGATAAGTCTTATTTTAGAATAGTGTATTTTTAAATCAAAACTAAGTTATTAGTTTGATGTTCTTTATTTGAAAATATCTGCTTCAGATTTTAGAAATGACAATTTGAAAATTAGATCTAAGTTAATAGTTTGACGATGTTTACTTCAAACCAACTAAGTCTTATTTTAGTATAGTGAATTTGTAAATCAAACCTATGTTATTAGTGAGTAGTTCTTTACTTGAAAATATCTACTTCTTATTTTGGAAAAGACAATTTGACAATCAGATCTAATTTAATAGTTTGACGTTCTTTACTTCTAAATAAGTAAGTCTTATTTTAGTATAGTGAATTTGTAAATCAAAACGAAGTTATTAGTTTGAAGTTATTTACTTGAACATCTCTACTTCTGATTTTAAAAATGACAATTTGAAAATTAGATCTAAGTTCATAGTTTGACGTTCTTTACTTCAAAATAGCTAAGTCTTATTTTAGAATAGAAAATTTGTAAATCAAAGCTAAGTTATTAGTTTGAAGTTCTTACTTTGAAATATCTACTTCTTTTTTAAAAAATGACAATTTGAAAATCAGATCTAAGTTAATAGTATGACGTTCTTTACTTCAAAATAGATAAGTTTTATTTTGGAATACTGTATTTGTAAATCAAAACTAAGTTGTTAGTTAGAAGTTCTTTATTTGAAAATATCTGCTTCAGATTTTAGAAATGACAATTTGAAATTTATATCTAAGTTAGTAGTTTGACGTTCTTTACTTCTATAGAAATAAGTCTTATTTTAGACTAGTGAAAATGTAAATCAAAACTAAGTTATTAGTTTAAAGTTTTTTACTTCAAATTTACTAATACGGATCTTAGTAATGTAAATTTGGAAATCAAATCTAAGGTTGTAGTTTGAAGTTCTTTACTTGGAATTATCTACTTCTGATTTTAGAAATGACAATTTGAAAATCATATTTAAGTTAACAATTTGACGTTCTTTACTTCAAAATAGCTAAGTCTTATTTTAGAATAGAAAATTTGTAAATCAAAGCTAAGTTTTTAGTTTGAAGTTTCTTACTTTGAAGTATCTACTTCTGATTTTAGAAATGACAATTTGAAAATCAGATCTAAGTTAATAGTTTGACGTTTATTTACTTCAAAATAGAGAAGTCTTATTTTAGAATATTGTATTTGTAAATAAGAACTAATTTATTTGTTTGAAGCTCTTTACTTGAAACTATCTACTTCTGATTTTAGAAATAACAATTTGAAAATCAAATCTAAGTTAATATAGTTTGACGTTCTTTACTTCAAAATAACTAAGTCTCATTTTAGAATAGCGACTTCTTAAATCAAAACTAAGTTATTAGTTTGAAGTTCTTTACTTGAAAATATCTTCTTCTGATTTTAGAAATGACAAATTGTAAATCAGATATAAGTTAATAGTTTGACGTTCTTTACTTCAAAATGACTAAGTCTTATTTTAGAATAGTGAATTTGTAAATCAGAACTAAGTTATTAGTTTGAAGTTTTTTACTTGAAAGAATCTACTTCTGATTTTAGAAATGAAACTTTGAAAATCATATCTAAGTTAGTAGTTTTACGTTCTTTACTTCAAACAAGATAAGTATTATTGTAGAATAGTGTATTTGTAAATCTAAACTAAGGTATTAGTTTGAAGTTTTTTATTTCAGATTTACTAATGCGGATTTTAGTAATGTAAATTTGAAAATCTAAACTAAGGATGTGGTTTGAAGTTCTTTACTTGAAAATCTCTACTTCTGATTTTAGAAATGACAATTTGAAAATCAGATCTAAGTTGATAGTTTGAATTTCTTTACTTCCAATCAAATAAGTCTTATTTTAGTATAGTGAATTTGTAAATCAAAGCTAAGTTATTAGTTTGAAGTTATTTATTTGAACATCTCTACTTCTGATCTTAGAAAGAACAATTTGAAAATTAGTTCTAAGTTAATAGTTTGACGTTCTTTACTTCTAAATAACTAAGTCTTATTTTAGTATAGTGTGTTTGTAAATCAAAACTAAGTTATAAGTTTGAAATTGTTTACTTTGAAATATCTACTTTTGATTTTAGAATTGACCATTTGAAAATCAGATCTAAGTTAATAGTTTGACGATTTTTACTTCGAAATAACTAAGTCTTACTTTAAAATAGTGAATTTGTAAATCAATACAAACTTATCAAATAGAAGTTCTATACTTAAAAATATCTACTTCTGATTTTAGTAATCACAATTTAAAAATCAGATCTAAGTTAATAGTTTGACGTTCTTTATTTCTAAACAAATAAGTCTTATTTTAGTATAGTGAATTTGTAAATCAAAACTAAGTTATTAGTTTGAAGTTATTTACTTGAACATCTCTACTTCTAATTTTGTAAAATAACAATTTGAAAATCAGATCTAAGTTAATAGTTTGACGTTCTTTACTTCTAAATAACTAAGTCTTATTTTAGTATAGTGTATTTTTAAATCAAAACTAAGTTATTAGTTTGAAGTTCTTTACTTGAAAATATCTACTACTGATTTTAGAATTGACAATTTGAAAATCAGATCTATGTTAATAGTTTGACATTCTTTACTTCAAAATAGATAAGTCTTATTTTAGAATAGTGAATTTGTAAATCAGAACTAAGTTGTTAGCTTAAAGTGCATTACTTGAAAATATCTACTGCTGATTTTAGAAATGACAATTTGAAAATCAGATCTTTGTTAATAGTTTGACGTTCTTTACTTCAAAATAGTTAAGTCTTATTTTAGAATGGTGAATTTGTAAATCAAAGCTAAGGTTATAGTTTGAAGTACTTTACTTCAAAAATATATACTTCTGATTTTAGAAATGACAATTTGAAAATAAGATCTAAGTTAATACTTTGACGTTCTATACTTCAAAATAACTAAATCTTATTTTAGAATAGTGAATTTGGAAATCAGAACTAAGTTTTTAGTTTGAAGTTTTTTACTTGAAAATATCTACTTCTGATTTCAAAAATGACAATTTGAAAACCAGATCTAAGCTAATAGTTTGACGTTCTTTACATCAAATTAACTTAGTCTTAATTTAGAATAGTAAATTTCGAAATCAAAACTAAGTTATGAGCTTGAAGTTTTTTCCTTTGAAATAAATACTTCTAATTTTTTAAATGACAATTTGTAAATCAGATCTAAGTTAGTAGTTTGACGATTTTTATTTCAAAATTACTAAGTCTTTCTTTAGAATAGTGAATTTGTAAATCAAAACTAAGTTATTAGTTTGAAGTTTTTTACTTTGAAATATCTACTTCTGATTTTAGAAATAACTATCTAAAAATCAAATCTAAGTTAACAGTTTGACGTTTTGTACTTCAAAATAAATAAGTCTTATTTTAGAATAGTGAATTTGTAAATCAAAACTAATTAATTAATTTAAAGTATTTTACTTAAAAATATCTAAGTCTGATTTTAGAAATGACAATTTGAAAATCAGATCTAAGTTAATAGTTTGACGATTTTTACTTCAATATAACTAAGACATACGTTATGATAGTGAATTTGTAAATCAAAACTAACTTATGAAATTGAAGTTTTATACTTGAAAATATCTACTTCTGATTTTAGTAAACACAATTTAAAAATCAGATCTAAGTTAATAGTTAGACGTACTTTACTTCAAAATAACTAAGTCGTATTTTAGAATAGTGAATTTGTAAATCAGAACTAAGTTATTAGTTTGAAGTTTTTTACATTGAAATAACTAATACGGATTTTTTTACTGTATATTTGAAAATCAAAGCTAAGGTTATTGTTTGAAGTTTTTTACTTGAAAATATCTACTGCTGATTTTAGAAATGACAATTTGAAAATCAGATCTAGGTTAATAGTTTGACGTTCTTTACTTCAAAATAACTAAGTCGTATTTTAGAATAGTGAATTTGTAAATCAGAACTAAGTTATTTGTTTGAAGTTTTCTACTTGAAAATATCTACTTCTGATTTTAGGCATGACCATTTGAAAATCAGATCTAAATTAATAGTTTGACGATTTTACCTTAAAAATAACTAAGTCTTACTTTAAAATAGTGAATTTGTAAATCAAAACTAAGTTATTAGTTTGAAGTTTTCTACTTTGAAATATCTACTTCTGATTTTAAAAATTACAATTTGAAAATCAGATCTAGATTAATTGTTTGACATTCTTTACTACAAATTATTTAAGTCTTATTTTAGAATAGTAATTTTATAAATCAAAACTAAGTTATTAGTTTGAGAATTTTTACATTGAAATAACTAATACGGATTTTTGTACTGTATATTTGAAAATCAAAGCTAAGGTTATAGTTTGAAGTTCTTTACTTGAAAATATCTACTGCTGATTTTAGAAATGATACTTTGAAAATCAGATCTAAGTTAATAGTTTGACGTTCTTTCCTTCAATATAACTAAGTCTTACTTTAGTATAGCGAATTTGTAAATCACAACCAACTTATTAGTTTTTAGTTCTTTACTTGTAAATATCTACTTCTGATTTTAGTAATCACAATTCAAAAATCAGATCTAAGTTAATAGTTTGACGTTCTTTACTTCAAAATAACTAAGTCTTATTTTAGAATAGAGAATTTGTAAATCAAAACTAAGTTATTAGTTTGAAGTTCTTTACTTTGAAATATCTACTACTTTTTTAAGAAATGACAATTTGAAAATCAGATCTAAGTTAATAGTATGACGTTCTTTACTTCAAAATAGATAAGTCTTATTTTAGAATACTGTATTTGTAAATCAAAACTAAGTTGTTAGTTTGAAGTACTTTATTTGAAAATATCTGTTTCAGATTTTAGAAATGACAATTTAGAAATCAGATCTAAGTTAATAGTTTGACGTTCTTTACTTCAAAATAGATAAATCTAATTTTAGAATACTGTATTTGTAAATCAAAACTAAGTTATTAGTTTGAAGTACTTTACTTAAAAATATCTAAGTCTGATTTTAGAAATGACAATTTGAAAATCATATCTAAGTTAATAGTTTAACGTTCTTTACTACAAAATAACTAAGTCTTATTTTAGAATAGTGAATTTGTAAATCAGAACTAAGTTATTAGTTTGATGTTTTCTACATTGAAATAACTAATACGGATTTTTGTACTGTATATTTGAAAATCAAAGCTAAGGTTATAGTTTGAAGTTCTTTACTTGAAAATATCTACTGCTGATTTTAGAAACGACAATTTGAAAATCAGATCTAAGTTATTAGTTTGACGTTCTTTACTTCAAACCAACTAAGTCTTATTTTAGTATAGTGAATTTGTAAATCAAAACTAAGTTATTAGTATGAAGTTTTTTACTTGATAAAAACTACTACTGATTTTAGAAATGACAATTTGAAAATCAGATCTAAGTTAATAGTTTGACGTTCTTTACTTCAAAATAACTAAGTCTAATTTTAGACTAGTGATGTTGTAAATCAAAACTAAGTTATTAGTTTAAAGTTTTTTATTTCAAATTTACTAATTCGGATCTTAGTAATGCAAATATCGAAATCAAATCTAAGGTTGTTGTTTGAAGTTCTTTACTTGAAAATAACTACTAATGATTTTAGAAATGACAATTTGAAAATCAGATCTAAGTTAAAAGTTTGACGTTCTTTACTTCAAAATAACTATGTTTTATTTTAGAATAGAGAATTTGTAAATCAAAACTAAGTTATTAGTTTGAAGTTCTTTACTTTGAAATATCTAATTCTTTTTTAAGAAATGATAATTTGAAAATCAGATCTAAGTTAATAGTATGACGTTCTATACTTCAAAATAGATAAGTCTTATTTTAGAATACTGTATTTGTAAATCAAAACTAAGTTGTTAGTTTGAAGTACTTTATTTGTAAATATCTGCTTCAGATTTTAGAAATGACAATTTGAAAATCAGATCTAAGTTAATAGTTTGACGTTCTTTACTTCACACCAACTAAGTCTTATTTTAGTATAGTGAATTTGTAAATCAAAACTAAGTTATTAGTATGAAGTTTTTTACTTGATAAAAACTACTACTGATTTTAGAAATGATAATTTGAAAATCAGATCTAAGTTAATAGTTTGACGTTCTTTACGTCAAAATAACTAAGTCTTATTTTAGACTAGTGAATTTGTAAATCAAAACTAAGTTATTAGTTTAAAGTTTTGTATTTCAAATTTACTAATTCGGATCTTAGTAATGTAAATATCGAAATCAAATCTAAGGTTGTAGTTTGAAGTTCTTTACTTGAAAATATCTACTTCTGATTTTAAAAATGATAATTTGAAAATCAGATCTAATTTAAAAGTATGACATTTTTTACTTCAAAATAACTAAGTATTATTTCACACTAGTGAATTTGTAAATCAAAACTAAGTTATAAGTTTGAAGTTATTTACTTGAAAATATCTACTACTGATCTTAGAAATGACAATTTGAAAATCAGATCTAAGTCAATAGTTTGACGTTCTTTACTTCAATATAACTAAGTCTTATTTTAGTATAGTGAATTTGTAAATCAAAGCTAAGCTAATAATTTGAAGTTCTTTACTTGAACATATCTACTTCTGATTTTGGAAATAACAATTTGAAAATCAGGTCTAAGTAAATAGTATGACCTTTTTTACTTCAAAATAACTAAGTCTCTTTTCACACTAGTGAATTTGTAAATCAAAACTAAGTTATAAGTTTGAATTTATTTACTTGAAAATATCTACTTCTGACTTTAGAAATTACAATTTGAAAATCAGATCTAAGGTAATAGTTTGACGTTCTTTACTTCAAAACAACTAAGTCTTATTTTAGAATAGTGAATTTGTAAATCAGAACTAAGTTATTTGTTTGAAGTTTTCTACTTGAAAATATCTACTTCTGATTTTAGGCATGACCATTTGAAAATCAGATCTAAATTAATAGTTTGACGATTTTTACTTCAAAATAACTAAGTCTTACTTTAAAATAGTGAATTTGTAAATCAAAACTAAGTTATTAGTTTGAAGTTTTCTACTTTGAAATATCTACTTCTGATTTTAGAAATTACAATTTGAAAATCAGATCTAGATTAATTGTTTGACATTTTTTACTACAAATTATTTAAGTCTTATTTTAGAATAGTGAATTCATAAATCAAAACTAAGTTATTAGTTTGAAGTTCTTTACATTGAAATAACTAATACGGATTTTTGTACTGTATATTTGAAAATCAAAGCTAAGGTTATAGTTTGAAGTTCTTTACTTGAAAATATCTACTGCTGATTTTAGAAATGATACTTTGAAAATCAGATCTAAGTTAATAGTTTGACGTTCTTTCTTTCAGTATAACTAAGTCTTACTTTAGTATAGTGAATTTGTAAAGCACAACCAACTTATTAGTTTTTAGTTCTTTACTTGAAAATATCTACTTCTGATTTTAGTAATCACAATTTAAAAATCAGGTCTAAGGTAATAGTTTGACGTTCTTAACTTCAAAATAACTAAGTCTTATTTTAGAATAGAGAATTTGTAAATCAAAACTAAGTTATTAGTTTGACGTTCTTAACTTCAAAATAGATAAATCTAATTTTAGAATACTGTATTTGTAAATCAAAACTAAGTTATTAGTTTGAAGTACTTTACTTAAAAATATCTAAGTCTGATTTCAGAAATGACAATTTGAAAATCAGATCTAAGTTAATAGTTTGACGTTCTTTACTACAAAATAACTAAGTCTTATTTTAGAATAGTGAATTTGTAAATCAGAACTAAGTTATTAGTTTGATGTTTTTTACATTGAAATAACTAATACGGATTTTTGTAATGTATATTTGAAAATCAAAGCTAAGGTTATAGTTTGAAGTTCTTTACTTGTAAATATCTACTGCTGATTTTAGTAATCACAATTTAAAAATCAGGTCTAAGTTAATAGTTTGACGTTCTTAACTTCAAAATAACTAAGTCTTATTTTAGAATAGAGAATTTGTAAATCAAAACTAAGTTATTAGTTTGACGTTCTTAACTTCAAAATAGATAAATCTAATTTTAGAATACTGTATTTGTAAATCAAAACTAAGTTATTAGTTTGAAGTACTTTACTTAAAAATATCTAAGTCTGATTTTAGAAATGACAATTTGAAAATCAGATCTAAGTTAATAGTTTGACGTTCTTTACTACAAAATAACTAAGTCTTATTTTAGAATAGTGAATTTGTAAATCAGAACTAAGTTATTAGTTTGATGTTTTTTACATTGAAATAACTAATACGGATTTTTGTAATGTATATTTGAAAATCAAAGCTAAGGTTTTAGTTTGAAGTTCTTTACTTGAAAATATCTACTGCTGATTTTAGAATTGACAATTTGAAAATCAGATCTAAGTTAATAGTTTGACGTTCTTTACTTCAAAATAGATAAGTCTTATTTTAGAATGCTGTATTTGTAAATCGCCACTAAGTTGTTAGTTTGAAGTTTTTTATTTAAAAATATCTGCTTCAGATTTTAAAACTGATAAGTAGAAAATTAGATCTAAGTTAATAGTTTGACGTTCTTTACTTCAAACCAACTAAGTCTTATTTTAGTATAGTGAATTTGTAAATCAAAACTAAGTTATTAGTATGAAGTTCTTTACTTGATAAAAACTACTACTGATTTTAGAAAGGACAATTTGAAAATCAGATCTAAGTTAATAGTTTGACGTTCTTTACTTCAAAATAACTATGTTTTATTTTAGAATAGAGAATTTGTAAATTAAAACTAAGTTATTAGTTTGAAGTTCTTTACTTTGAAATATCCACTTCTTTTTTAAGAAATGACAATTTGAAAATCAGATCTAAGTTAATAGAATGACGTTCTTTACTTCAAAATAGATAAGTCTTATTTTAGAATACCGTATTTGTAAATCAAAACTAAGTTGTTAGTTTAAAGTACTTTATTTGAAAATATCTGCTTCAGATTTTAGAAATGACAATTTGAAAATCAGATCTAAGTTAATAGTTTGACGTTCTTTACTTCAAACTTACTAAGTATTATTTTAGTATAGTGAATTTGTAAATCAAAACTAAGTTATTAGTATGAAGTTTTTTACTTGATAAAAACTACTACTGATTTTAGAAATGGTAATTTGAAAATCAGATCTAAGTTAATAGTTTGACGTTCTTTACTTCAAAATAACTAAGTCTTATTTTAGACTAGTAAATTTGTAAATCAAAACTAAGTTATTAGTTTAAAGTTTTTTATTTCAAATTTACTAATTCGGATCTTAGTAAAGTAAATATCGAAATCAAATCTAAGGTTGTAGTTTGAAGTTCTTTACTTGAAAATATCTACTTCTGATTTTAAAAATGATAATTTGAAAATCAGATCTAAGTTAATAGTTTGACGTTCTTTACTTCTAAATAACTAAATCTTATTTTAGTATAGTGAATTTGTAATTTAAAACTAAGTTATTAGTATGAAGTTCTTCACTTGAAAAAAACTACCACTGATTTTAGAAATGACAATTTGAAAATCAGATCTAAGTTAATAGTTTGACGTTCTTTACTTCAAAATAACTAAGCCTTATTTTAGAATACTCAATTAGTAAATCAAGGCTAAGTTATTAGTTTAAAGTTGTTTACTTGAAAATATCTACTTCTGATTTTAGTAATCACAATTTAAAAATCAGGTCTAAGTTAATAGTTTGACGTTCTTAACTTCAAAATAACTAAGTCTTAATTTAGAATAGAGAATTTGTAAATCAAAACTAAGTTATTAGTTTGACGTTCTTAACTTCAAAATAGATAAATCTAATTTTAGAATACTGTATTTGTAAATCAAAACTAAGTTATTAGTTTGAAGTACTTTACTTAAAAATATCTAAGTCTGATTTCAGAAATGACAATTTGAAAATCAGATCTAAGTTAATAGTTTGACGTTCTTTACTACAAAATAACTAAGTCTTATTTTAGAATAGTGAATTTGTAAATCAGAACTAAGTTATTAGTTTGATGTTTTTTACATTGAAATAACTAATACGGATTTTTGTAATGTATATTTGAAAATCAAAGCTAAGGTTATAGTTTGAAGTTCTTTACTTGAAAATATCTACTGCTGATTTTAGTAATCACAATTTAAAAATCAGGTCTAAGTTAATAGTTTGACGTTCTTAACTTCAAAATAACTAAGTCTTATTTTAGAATAGAGAATTTGTAAATCAAAACTAAGTTATTAGTTTGACGTTCTTAACTTCAAAATAGATAAATCTAATTTTAGAATACTGTAATTGTAAATCAAAACTAAGTTATTAGTTTGAAGTACTTTACTTAAAAATATCTAAGTCTGATTTTAGAAATGACAATTTGAAAATCAGATCTAAGTTAATAGTTTGACGTTCTTTACTACAAAATAACTAAGTCTTATTTTAGAATAGTGAATTTGTAAATCAGAACTAAGTTATTAGTTTGATGTTTTTTACATTGAAATAACTAATACGGATTTTTGTAATGTATATTTGAAAATCAAAGCTAAGGTTTTAGTTTGAAGTTCTTTACTTGAAAATATCTACTGCTGATTTTAGAATTGACAATTTGAAAATCAGATCTAAGTTAATAGTTTGACGTTCTTTACTTCAAAATAGATAAGTCTTATTTTAGAATGCTGTATTTGTAAATCGCCACTAAGTTGTTAGTTTGAAGTTTTTTATTTAAAAATATCTGCTTCAGATTTTAAAACTGATAAGTAGAAAATTAGATCTAAGTTAATAGTTTGACGTTCTTTACTTCAAACCAACTAAGTCTTATTTTAGTATAGTGAATTTGTAAATCAAAACTAAGTTATTAGTATGAAGTTCTTTACTTGATAAAAACTACTACTGATTTTAGAAATGACAATTTGAAAATCAGATCTAAGTTAATAGTTTGACGTTCTTTACTTCAAAATAACTATGTTTTATTTTAGAATAGAGAATTTGTAAATTAAAACTAAGTTATTAGTTTGAAGTTCTTTACTTTGAAATATCCACTTCTTTTTTAAGAAATGACAATTTGAAAATCAGATCTAAGTTAATAGAATGACGTTCTTTACTTCAAAATAGATAAGTCTTATTTTAGAATACCGTATTTGTAAATCAAAACTAAGTTGTTAGTTTAAAGTACTTTATTTGAAAATATCTGCTTCAGATTTTAGAAATGACAATTTGAAAATCAGATCTAAGTTAATAGTTTGACGTTCTTTACTTCAAACCTACTAAGTATTATTTTAGTATAGTGAATTTGTAAATCAAAACTAAGTTATTAGTATGAAGTTTTTTACTTGATAAAAACTACTACTGATTTTAGAAATGGTAATTTGAAAATCAGATCTAAGTTAATAGTTTGACGTTCTTTACTTCAAAATAACTAAGTCTTATTTTAGACTAGTAAATTTGTAAATCAAAACTAAGTTATTAGTTTAAAGTTTTTTATTTCAAATTTACTAATTCGGATCTTAGTAAAGTAAATATCGAAATCAAATCTAAGGTTGTAGTTTGAAGTTCTTTACTTGAAAATATCTACTTCTGATTTTAAAAATGATAATTTGAAAATCAGATCTAAGTTAATAGTTTGACGTTCTTTACTTCAAAATAACTAAGCCTTATTTTAGAATACTCAATTAGTAAATCAAGGCTAAGTTATTAGTTTAAAGTTGTTTACTTGAAAATATCTACTTCTGATTTTAGAAATGACAATTTGAAAATCAGATCTTAGTTAATAGTTTGACGTTCTTTACTTCAAAATAACTAAGCCTTATTTTAGAATACTCAATTTGTAAATCAAGGCTAAGTTATTAGTTTAAAGTTCTTTACTTGAAAATATCTACTTCTTGTTTTAGAAATGACAATTTGAAAATCTGATCTAAGTTAATAGTTTGACGTTCTTTACTTCTAAATAACTAAGTCTTATTTTAGTATAGTGAATTTGTAATTTAAAACAAAGTTATTAGTTTGAAGTTCTTTATTGAAAATATCTACTACTGATTTTAGAAATGACAATTTGAAAATCAGATCTAAGTTAACAGTTTGACGTTCTTTACTTTAAAATACTTAAGTCTTATTTTAGATTACAGAATTTGTAAATTAAAACTAAGTTATTAGTATGAAGTTCTGCACTTGAAAAAAACTACCACTGATTTTAGAAATGACAATTTGAAAATCAGAATAAAATCTAAAATCAGAAGAAAATCAGAATCAAAATAACTCAGTCATATTTTAGAATACTGAATTTGTAAATCAAAACTAAGTTATTAGTATGAAGTTTTTTACTTGATAAAAACTACTACTGATTTTAGAAATGGTAATTTGAAAATCAGATCTAAGTTAATAGTTTGACGTTCTTTACTTCAAAATAACTAAGTCTTATTTTAGACTAGTAAATTTGTAAATCAAAACTAAGTTATTAGTTTAAAGTTTTTTATTTCAAATTTACTAATTCGGATCTTAGTAAAGTAAATATCGAAATCAAATCTAAGGTTGTAGTTTGAAGTTCTTTACTTGAAAAAATCTACTTCTGATTTTAGAAATGACAATTTGAAAGTCAGGTCTAAGTTAATAGTTTGACGTTTTTACTTCGAAATAACTAAGCCTTATTTTAGACTAGTAAATTTGTAAATCAAAACTAAGTTATTTGTTTGAAGTTCTTTACTTGATAATTTCCACTACTGATTTTAGAAATGACAATTTGAAAATCAGATCTAAGTTAATAGTTTGACGTTTTTACTTCAAAATAACTAAGCTTATTTTCGTATAGTGAATTTCTAAATCAAAGCTAAGTTATTAGTATGAAGTTTTTTACTTGAAATTATTTACTTCTGATTTTAGAAATGACAATTTGAAAATCAGATCTAAGTTTATAGTTTGACGTTTTTTACTTCAAAATAACTAAGTCTTATTTTAGAATAGTGAATTTGTAAATCAAAGCTAAGTTATTAGTTTAAAGTTCTTTACTTGAAAATATCTACTTCTGATTTTAGAAAAGACAATTTGAAAATCAGATCTAAGTTAATAGTTTGACGTTCTTTACTTCTAAATAACTAAGTCTAATTTTAGTATAGTGAATTTGTAAATAAAAACTAAGTTATTAGTTTGAAGTTCTTTACTTCAAAATATCTACTACTGATTTTAGAAATGACAATTTGAAAATCAGATCTCAGTTAATAGTTTGAAGTTCTTTACTTCAAAATAAATAAGTCTTATTTTAGACTACTTAATTTGTAAATCAAAACTAAGTTATTAGTTTGCAGTTCTTTACTTGAAAATATCAACTACTGATTTTAGAAATGACAATTTGAAAATCAGATCTAATTTAATAGTTTGACGTTCTTTACTTCAAAATAACTAAATCTTATTTTAGAATAGTGAATTTGTAAATCAAAGCTAAGTTATTAGTTTAAAGTTCTTTACTTGAAAATATCTACTTCTGATTTTAGAAATGACAATTTGAAAATCAGATCTAAGGTAATAGTTTGACGTTCTTTACTTCTAAATAACTAAGTCTTATTTTAGTATAGTGAATTTGTAAATCAAAACTAGGTTATTAGTTAGCAGTTCTTTACTTCAAAATATCTACTACTGATTTTAGAAATGACAATTTGAAGATCAAATCTCAGTTAATAGTTTGACTTTCTTTACTACAAAATAACTAAGTCTTATTTTAGACTAGTGAGTTTGTAAATCAAAACTAAGTTATTAGTTTAAAGTTTTTTACTTCAAATTTACTAATTCGGATCTTAGTAATGTAAATTTGAAATCAAATCTAAGGTTGTAGTTTGAAGTTCTTTACTTGAAAATATCTACTTTTGATTTTAGAAATTACATTTTGAAAATCAGGTCCAAGTTATTAGTTTAAAGTTTTTTACTTGAAAAAATCTACTACTGATTTTAGAAATGACAATTTGAAAATCAGATCCAAGTTAACAGTTTGACGTTCTTTACTTCAAAATAACTAAGTGTTATTTTAGACTAGTGAATTTGTAAATCAAAGCTAAGCTATTAGTTTAAAGTTTTTTACTTCAAATTTACTAATTCGGATCTTAGAAATGTAAATTTGAAAATAAAACCTAAGGTTGTATTTTGAAGTTCTTTACTTGAAAATATCTACTTCTGATTTTAGAAATGACAATTTGAAACTCAGATATAAGTTAATAGTTTGACGTTCTTTACTGCAAAATAACTAAGACTTATTTTAGAATATTCAATTTGTAAATCAAAGCTAAGTTATTAGTTTGAAGTTCTTTACTTGAAAATATCTACTTTTGATTTTAAAAATGACAATTTGAATATCAGGTCTAACTTAATAGTTTGACGTTTTTTACTTCAAAATAACTAAGTTTATTTTAGTATAGTGAATTTGTAAATTAAAACTAAGTTATCTTCTAAGTTAATCTAAGTTAATAGTTTGACGTTTTTTACTTCTAAATAACTACGTTTTATTTTAGTATAGTGTATTTGTAAATGAAAACTAAGTTATTCGTTTGAAGTTATTTACTTAAAAATATCTCCTTCTGATTTAAGAAAGGACAATTTGAAAATCAGATCTATGTTAATAGTTTGACATTCTTTACTTCAAAATAACTAAGTCTTATTTTAGAATAGTGTACTTCTAAATCAAAACTAAGTTATTAGTTTGAAGTTTTTTACTTGAAAATATCTACAACTGATTTTAAAAATGACAATTTGAAAAGCAGATCTAAGTTCTTAGTTAGAAGTTCTTTACTTGAAAATATCTACTTCTGATTTTAAAAATGACAATTTGAAAATCCGAACTAAGTTATTAGTTTGACGTTCTTTACTTCTAAATAACTAAGTCTTATTTTAGTATAGTGAATTTGTAAATTAAAACTAAGTTATTGGTTTGAAGTTCTTTACTTGAAAATATCTACTTCTGATTTTAGAAATGACAATTTGAAAATCACATCTAAGTTAATAGTTTGACGTTCTTTACTTCTAAATAACTACCTTTTATTTTAGTATAGTGTATTTGTAAATGAAAACTAAGTTATTCGTTTGAAGTTATTTACTTAAAAATATCTTCTTCTGATTTAAGAAATGACAATTTGAAAATCAGATCTATGTTAATAGTTTGACGTTCTTTACTTCAAAATAACTAAGTCTTATTTTAGAATAGTGTACTTCTAAATCAAAACTAAGTTATTAGTTTGAAGTACTTTACTTAAAAATATCTACTTCTGATTTTAGAAATGACAATTTGAAAATCAGATCTAAGTTAGTAGTTTGACGGTCTTTACTTCAAAATAGATAAGTCTTATTTTAGAATACTGTATTTGTATATCAAAACTAAGTTATTAGTATGAAGTTCTTTACTTGAAAAAAACTACTACTGATTTTAGAAAAGACAATTTGAAAATCAGATCTAAGTTAATAGTTTGACGTTCTTTACTTCAAAATAACAGAGCCTTATTTTAGACTAGTGAATTTGTAAATCAAAACTAAGTTATTAGTTTAAAGTTTTTTACTTCAAATATACTAATTCGGATCTTAGTAATGTAAATTTCGAAATCAAATCGAAGGTTGTAGTTTGAAGTTCATTACTTGAAATTATCTACTACTGATTTTAGCAAGGAGAATTTGAAAATCAGATCTAAGTTAATAGTTTGACGTTCTTTACTTCAAAATAACTAAGTCTTAGTTTAGAATAGTGAATTTGTAAATCAAAGCCAAGTTATTAGTTTAAAGTTTTTTACTTGAAAATATCTACTTCTGATTTTAGAATTGACAATTTAAAAATCAGATCTAAGTTAATAGTTTGACGTTCTTTACTTCAAAATAACTAAGTCTTGGTTTAGACTAGTGAGTTTGTAAATCAAAACTAAGTTATTAGTTTAAAGTTTTTTACTTCAAATTTACTAATTCAGATCTTAGTAATGTAAATTTGGAAATCAAATCTAAGGTTGTAGTTTGAAGTTCTTTACATGAAAATATCTATTTCTGATTTTAGAAATGACAATTTGAAAATCAGATCTAAGTTCATAGTTTGACGATCTCTACATCAAAATAACTAAGTCTTATTTTAGAATAGTGAATTTGTACATCAAAACTAAGTTATTAATTTGAAGTTTTTTACTTCAAATTTACTAATTCGGATCTTGGTAATGTAAATTTGGAAATCAAATCGAAGGTTGTAGTTTGAAGTTTTTTACTTAAAAAAATCTACTTCTGATTTTAGAAATTACAATTTGAAAATAAGACTTATTTTAGAATAGTCAATTTGTAAATCAAAGCTAAGTTACTAGTGTGAAGTTCTTTACTTGAAAATATCTACTTCTGATTTTAGAAATGACAATTTGAAAATCAGGTCTAAGTTAATAGTTTGACGTTTTTATTCCAAAATAACTAAGACTTATTTTAGACTAGTAAATTTGTAAATCAAAACAAAGTTATTTGTTTGAAGTTCTTTACTTGAAAATATCTACTACTGATTTTAGAAATGACAATTTGAAAATCAGATCTAAGTTAATAGTTTGAAGTTTTTTACTTCAAAATAACTACGTTTATTTTAGTATAGTAAATTTGTAAATCAAAGCTATGTTATTAGTTTGAAGTTCTTTACTTGAAATTATCTACTTCTGATTTTAGAAATGACAATTTGAAAATCAGATCTAAGTTAATAGTTTGAGGATCTCTACATCAAAATAACTAAGTCTTATTTTAGAATAGTGAATTTGTACATCAAAGCTAAGTTATTAATTTGAAGTTCTTTACTTCAAATTTACTAATTCGGATCTTAGTAATGTAAATTTGGAAATCAAATCGAAGGTTGTAGTTTGAAGTTCTTTACTTGAAAAAATCTACTTCTGATTTTAAAAATTACAATTTGAAAATCAGATATAAGTTAATAGTTTGACGTTCTTTACTTCAAAATAACTAAGAATTATTTTAGAATAGTCAATTTGTAAATCAAAGCTAAGTTACTAGTGTGAAGTTCTTTACTTGATAATATCTACTTCTGATTTTAGAAATGACAATTTGAAAATCAGGTCTAAGTTAATAGTTTGACGTTTTTATTTCAAAATATCTAAGACTTATTTTAGACTAGTAAATTTGTAAATCAAAACAAAGTTATTTGTTTGAAGTTCTTTACTTGAAAATATCTACTACTGATTTTAGAAATGACAATTTGAAAATCAGATCTAAGTTAATAGTTTGAAGTTTTTTACTTCAAAATAACTAAGTTTATTTTAGTATAGTGAATTTGTAAATCAAAGCTATGTTATTAGTTTGAAGTTCTTAACTTGAAATTATCTACTTCTGATTTTTGAAATGACAATTTGAAAATCAGATCTAAGTTAATAGTTTGACGTTTTTTACTTCAAAATAACTAAGTCTTATTTTAGACTAGTAAATTTGTAAATTAAAACTAAGTTATTAGTTTGAAGTTCTTTACTTGAAAATATCTACTACTGATTTTAGAAATGACAATTTGCAAATCAGATCTAAGTTAAAATTTTAACGTTTTTTACATCGAAATAACTAAATTTTACTTTAGAATAGTTAATTTGTAAATCAAAAATAAGTTATTAGTTTAAAGTTCTTTACTTGAAAATATCTACTACTGATTTTAGAAATGACAATTTGCAAATCAGATCTAAGTTAAAATTTTAACGTTCTTTACATCGAAATAACTAAATTTTACTTTAGAATAGTTAATTTGTAAATCAAAACTAAGTTATTAGTTTAAAGTTCTTTACTTGAAAATATCTACTTCTGATTTTAGAAATGACAATTTGCAAATCAGATCTAAGTTAAAATTTTAACGTTCTTTACTTCAAAATAACTAAGTCTTATTTTAGACTAGTGAATTTGTAAATCAAAACTAAGTTATTAGTTTAAAGTTTTTTACTTCAAATTTACCTATTCGGATCTTAGTTATGTAAATTTGGAAATCAAATCTAAAGTTGTAGTTTGAAGTTCTTTACTTGAAAATATCTACTTCTGATTTTGAAAATGACAATTAGTAAATCAGATCTAAGTTAATAGCTTGACGGTCTTTACTTCAAAATAACTAACTTTTATTTTAGGATAGTTAATTTGTAAATCAAAACTAAGTTATTAGTTTGAAGTTTTTTACTTTGAAATATCTACTTCTGATTTAAGAGATGACAATTTGAAAATCAGATCTAAGTGAATAGTTTCACGTTCCTTACTTTAAAATAGATAAGTCTTATTTTAGAATAGCGTAATATATCGTTAGCGTAAAATATCTACTTCTGATTTTAGAAATGACAATTTGAAAATCAGATCTAAGTTAATAGTTTGACGTTCTTTACTTCAAAATACCTAAGTCTTATTTTAGTCTAGTAAATTTGTAAATCAAAACTAAGTTATTAGTTTGAAGTTCTTTACTTTGAAATATCTACTTCTGATTTAAGAAATGACAATTTGAAAATCAGATCTAAGTTAATAGTTTGACGTTCTTTACATCAAAGTAACTAAATTTTATTTTAGAATAGTTAATTTGTAAATCAAAACTAAGTTATTAGTTTGAAGTTTTTTACTTGAAAATATCTACTTCTGATTTTAGAATTGACAACTTGAAAATCAGATCTAAGTTAATAGTTTGGCGTTCTTTACTTCAAAACAACTAAGTCTTATTTTAGTAGAGTGAATTTGTAAATCAAAACTAAGTTATTAGTTTGAAGTTCTTTACTTGAAAATATCTACTTTTGATTTTAGAAATGACAATTCGAAAATCAGATCTAAGTTAATAGTTTGACGTTCTTTACATCAAAGTAACTAAATTTTATTTTAGAATAGTTAATTTGTAAATCAAAACTAAGTTATTAGTTTGAAGTTTTTTACTTGAAAATATCTACTTCTGATTTTAGAATTGACAACTTGAAAATCAGATCTAAGTTAATAGTTTGGCATTCTTTACTTCAAAACCACTAAGTCTTATTTTAGTATAGTGAATTTGTAAATCAAAACTAAGTTATTAGTATGAAGTTCTTTACTTGACAGAAACTACCACTGATTTTAGAAATGACAATTTGAAAATCAGATCTAAGTTAATAGTTTGACGTTCTTTACTTCAAAATAACTAAGTCTTATTTTAGAATACTCAATTTGTAAATCAAGGCTAAGTTATTAGTTTAAAGTTGTTTACTTGAAAATATTTACTTCTGATTTTAGAAATGACAATTTGAAAATCAGATCTAAGTTAATAGTTTGACGTTCTTTACTTCAAAACAACTAAGTCTTATTTTAGTATAGTGTATTTGTAAACCAAAACTAAGTTATTAGTATGAAGTTCTTCACTTGAAAAAAACTACCACTGATTTTAGAAATGACAATTTGAAAATCAGATCTAAGTTAATAGTTTGACGTTCTTTACTTCTAAATAACTAAGTCTTATTTTAGAATACTCAATTTGTAAATCAAGGCTAAGTTATTAGTTTAAAGTTCTTTACTTGAAAATATCTACTTCTTGTCTTAGAAATGACAATTTGAAAATCAGATCTAAGTTAATAGTTTGACGTTCTTTACTTCCAAATAACTAAGTCTTATTTTAGTATAGTGAATTTGTAATTTAAAACAAAGTTATTAGTTTGAAGTTCTTTACTTGAAAATATCTACTACTGATTTTAGAAATGACAATTTGAAAATCAGATCTAAGTTAACAGTTTGACGTTCTTTACTTCTAAAGAACTAAGTCTTATTTTAGTATAGTGAATTTGTAATTTAAAACTAAGTTATTAGTATAAAGTTCTTCACTTGAAAAAAACTACTACTGATTTTAGAAATGACAATTTGAAAATCAGATCCAAGTTAATAGTTTGACGTTCTTTACTTCAAAATAACTAAGTCTTATTTTAGAATACTCAATTTGTAAATCAAGGCTAAGTTATTAGTTTAAAGTTGTTTACTTGAAAATAACTACTTCTGATTTTAGAAATAAGAATTTGAAAATCAGATCTAAGTTAATAGTTTGACGTTCTTTACTTCAAAACAACTAAGTCTTATTTTAGTATAGTGAATTTGTAAACCAAAACTAAGTTGTTAGTATGAAGTTCTTCACTTGAAAAAAACTACCACTGATTTTGGAAATGACAATTTGAAATTCAGATCTAAATTAACAGTTTGACGTTCTTTACTTTAAAATAACTAAGTCTTATTTTAGAGTACTCAATTTGTAAATCAAGGCTAAGTTATTAGTTTAAAGTTCTTTACTTAAAAATATCTACTTCTTGTTTTAGAAATGAAATTTTGAAAATCAGATCTAAGTTAATAGTTTGACGTTCTTTACTTCTAAATAACTAAGTCTTATTTTAGTATAGTGAATTTGTAAACCAAAACTAAGTTGTTAGTATGAAGTTCTTCACTTGAAAAAAACTACCACTGATTTTAGAAATGACAATTTGAAAATCAGATCTAAATTAACAGTTTGACGTTCTTTACTTTAAAGTAACTAAGTCTTATTTTAGACTAGTGAATTTGTAAATCAAAACTGAGTTATTAGTTTAAAATTTTTTACTTCAAATTTACTAATTCGGATCTTAGTAATGTAAATTTGGTAATCAAATCTAAGGTTGTAGTTTGAAGTTCTTTACTTTAAAATATCTACTTCTGATTTAAAAATTACAATTTGAAAATCAGATCTAAGTTAACAGTTTGACGTTTTTTACTTCAAAATAACTAAGTCTTATTTTAGAATTATCAATTTGTAAATCAAAGCTAAGTTATTAGTTTGAAGGTCTTTACTTGAAAATATTTACTTCTGATTTTAGAAATGACAATTTGAAAATCAGGTTTACGTTAATAGTTTGACGTTTTTAATTCAAAATAACTAAGTCTTATTTCAGACTAGTAAATTTCTAAATTAAAACTAAGTTATTAGTTTGAAGTTCTTTACTTGAAAATATCTACTACTGATTTTAGAAATGACAATTTGCAAATCAGATCTAAGTTAAAATTTTAACGTTCTTTACATCGAAATAACTAAATTTTACTTTAGAATAGTTAATTTGTAAATCAAAACTAAGTTATTAGTTTGAAGTTCTTTACTTGAAAATATCTACTTCTGATTTTAGAAATGACAATTTGAAAATCAGATCTAAGTTAATAGTTTGACGTTCTTTACTTCAAAACAACTAAGTCTTATTTTAGTATAGTGAATTTGTAAATCAAAACTAAGTTATTAGTATGAAGTTGTTTACTTGAAACAAACTACCACTGATTTTAGAAATAGCATTTTGAAAAGCAGATCTAAGTTAGGTGTTTGACGTTCTTTACTTTAAAGTAACTAAGTCTTATTTTAGACTAGTGAATTTGTAAATTAAAACTAAGTTATTAGTTTAAAGTTTTTTACTTCAAATTTACTAATTCGGATCTTAGTAATGTAAATTTTGCAATCAAATCTAAGGTTGTAGCTTGAAGTTCTTTACTTTGAAATATCTACTTCTGATTAAAAAATTACAATTTGAAAATCAGATCTAAGTTAACAGTTTGACGTTCTTTACTTCAAAATAACTAAGTCTAATAATGAAGTTCTTCACTTGAAAAAAACTACCACTGATTTTAGAAATGACAATTTGAAAATCAAATCTAAGTTAATAGTTTGACGTTCTTTACTTCAAAACAGCTAAGTCTTATTTTAGTATAGTGAATTTGTAATTTAAAACGAAGTTATTAGTTTGAAATTCTTTACTTGAAAATATCTACTACTGATTTTAGAAATGACAATTTGAAAATCAGATCTAAGTTAACAGTTTGACGTTCTTTACTTTAAAATAACTAAGTCTTCTTTTAGACTAGTGAATTTGTAAATTAAAACTAAGTTATTAGTATGAAGTTCTTCACTTGAAAAAAACTACCACTGATTTTAGAAATGACAATTTGAAAATCAGATCTAAGTTAATAGTTTGACGTTCTTTACTTCAAAATAAATAAGTCTTATTTTAGAATACTCAATTTGTAAATCAAGGCTAAGTTATTAGTTTAAAGTTGTTTACTTGAAAATATCTACTTCTGATTTTAGAAATGACAATTTGAAAATCAGATCTAAGTTAATAGTTTTACGATCTTTACTTCAAAACAACTAAGTCCTATTTTAGTATAGTGAATTTGTAAACCAAAACTAAGTTATTAGTATGAAGTTCTTCACTTGAAAAAAACTACCACTGATTTTAGAAATGACAATTTGAAAATCAGATCTAAGTTAATAGTTTGACGTTCTTTACTTCAAAATAACTAAGTCTTATTTTAGAATACTCAATTTGTAAATCAAGACTAAGTTATTAGTTTAAAGTTCTGTACTTGAAACTATCTACTTCTTGTTTTAGAAATGACAAGTTGAAAATCAGATCTAAGTTAATAGTGTGACGTTCTTTACTTCTAAATAACTAAGTCTTATTTTAGAATAGTGAATTTGTAATTTAAAACTAAGTTATTAGTATGAAGTTCTTCACTTGAAAAAAACTACCACTGATTTTAGAAATGACAATTTGAAAATCAGATCTAAGTTAATAGTTTGACGTTCTTTACTTCAAAATAACTAAGCCTTATTTTAGAATACTCAATTTGTAAATCAAGGCTAAGTTATTAGTTTAAAGTTGTTTACTTGAAAATATCTACTTCTGATTTTAGAAATGACAATTTGAAAATCAGTTCTAAGTTAATAGTTTGACGTTCTTTACTCCAAAACAACTAAGTCTTATTTTAGTATAGTGAATTTGTAAACCAAAACTAAGTTATTAGTATGAAGTTCTTCACTTGAAAAAAACTACCACTGATTTTAGAAATGACAATTTGAAAATCAGATCTAAGTTAATAGTTTGACGTTCTTTACTTCAAAATAACTAAGTCTTATTTTAGAATACTCAATTTGTAAATCGAGGCTAAGTTATTAGTTTAAAGTTCTTTACTTGAAAATATCTACTTCTTGTTTTAGAAATGACAATTTGAAAATCAGATCTAAGTTAGTAGTTTGACGTTCCTTACTTCAAAATAACTAAGTCTTATTTTATAATACTCAATTTGTAAATCAAGGCTAAGTTCTTAGTTTAAAGTTCTTTACTTGAAAATATCTACTTCTTGTTTTAGAAATGACAATTTGAAAATCAGATCTAAGTTAACAGTTTGACGTTCTTTACTTCTAAATAACTAAGTCTTATTTTAATATAGTGTATTTGTAATTTAAAACTAAGTTATTAGTATGAACTTCTTCACTTGAAAAAAACTACCACTGATTTTAGAAATGACAATTTGAAAATCAGATCTAAGTTAATAGTTTGACGTTCTTTACTTTAAAATAACTAAGTCTTATTTTAGTATACTCAATTTGTAAATCAAGGCTAAGTTATTATTTGAAAGTTGTTTAGTTGAAAATATCTACTTCTGATTTTAGAAATGACAATTTGAAAATCAAATCTAAGTTAATAGTTTGACGTTCTTTACTTCAAAACAGCTAAGTCTTATTTTAGTATAGTGAATTTGTAATCTAAAACGAAGTTATTAGTTTGAAATTCTTTACTTGAAAATATCTACTACTGATTTTAGAAATTACAATTTGAAAATCAGATCTAAGTTAACAGTTTGACGTTCTTAACTTTAAAATAACTAAGTCTTATTTTAGACTAGTGAATTTGTAAGTTAAAACTAAGTTATTAGTAGGCAGTTCTTCACTTGAAAAAAACTACCACTGATTTTAGAAATGACAATTTGAAAATCAGATCTAAGTTAATAGTTTGACGTTCTTTACTTCAAAATAACTAAGTCTTATTTTAGAATACTCAATTAGTAAATCAAGGCTAAGTTATTAGTTTAAAGTTGTTTACTTGAAAATATCTACTTCTTGTTTTAGAAATGACAATTTGAAAATCAGATCTTAGTTAATAGTTTGACGTTCTTTACTTCTAAATAACTAAGTCTTATTTTAGTATAGTGAATTTGTAATTTAAAACAAAGTTATTAGTTTGAAGTTCTTTACTTTAAAATGTCTACTACTGATTTTAGAAATGACAATTTGAAAATCAGATTTAAGTTAACAGTTTGACGTTCTTTACTCCAAAACAACTAAGTCTTATTTTAGTATAGTGAATTTGTAAACCAAAACTAAGTTATTAGTATGTAGTTCTTCACTTGAAAAAAACTCTCACTGATTTTAGAAATGACAATTTGAAAATCAGATCTAAGTTAACAGTTTGACGTTCTTTACTTTAAAATAACTAAGTCTTATTTTAGACTAGTGAATTTGTAAACCAAAACTAAGTTATTAGTATGTAGTTCTTCACTTGAAAAAAACTCCCACTGATTTTAGAAATGACAATTTGAAAATCAGATCTAAGTTAACAGTTTGACGTTCTTTACTTCAAAATAACTAAGTCTTATTTTAGAATACTCAATTTGTAAATCAAGGCTAAGTTATTAGTTTAAAGTTGTTTACTTGAAAATATCTACTTCTGATTTTAGAAATGTCAATTTGAAAATCAGATCTAAGTTAATAGTTTGACGTTCTTTACTTCAAAACAACTAAGTCCTATTTTAGTATAGTGAATTTGTAAACCAAAACTAAGTTATTAGTATGAAGTTCTTCACTTGAAAAAAACTACCACTAATTTTAGAAATGACAATTTGAAAATCAGATCTAAGTTAATAGTTTGACGTTCTTTACTTCAAAATAACTAAGTCTTATTTTAGAATACTCAATTTGTAAATCAAGGCTAAGTTCTTATTTTAAAGTTATTTACTTGAAAATATCTACTTCTTGTTTTAGAAATGACAATTTGAAAATCAGATCTAAGTTAATAATTTGACGTTCTTTACTTCTAAATAACTAAGTCTTATTTTAGAATAGTGAATTTGTAATTTAAAACTAAGTTATTAGTATGAAGTTCTTCACTTGAAAAAAACTACCAATGATTTTAGAAATGACAATTTGAAAATCAGATCTAAGTTAATAGTTTGACGTTCTTTACTTCAAAATAACTAAGTCTAATTTTAGACTAGTGATTTTGTAAATCAAAACTAAGTTATTAGTTCAAAGTTTTTTATTTCAAATTTACTAATTCGGATCTTAGTAATGTAAATATCGAAATCAAATCTAAGGTTGTTGTTTGAAGTTCTTTTCTTGAAAATAACTACTACTGATTTTAGAAATGACAATTTGAAAATCAGATCTAAGTTAAAAGTTTGACGTACCTTACTTCAAAATAACTTAGTCTTATCTTAGAATAGTGAATTTTTAAATCAAAACTAAGTTATTAGTTTGTAGTTCTTTACTTGAAAATATCTACTTCTGATTTTAAAAAGGACAATTTGAAAATCAGATCTAAGTTAACTAATACAAATAAGTATTAGTTTGACGTTCTTTACTTCATAACAACTAGGTCTTATTTTAGTATAGTGAATTTGTAAATCAAAACTAAGTTATTAGTTTCAAGTTCTATACTTGAAAATATCAACTACTGATTTTAGAAATGACAATTTGAAAATCAGATCTAAGGTAATAGTTTGACGTTCTTTACTTCAAAATAACTATGTTTTATTTTAGAATAGAGAATTTGTAAATCAAAACTAAGTTATTAGTTTGAAGTTCTTTACTTTGAAATATCTACTTCTTTTTTAAGAAATGACAATTTGAAAATCAGATCTAAGTTAATAGAATGACGTTCTTTACTTCAAAATAGATAAGTCTTATTTTAGAATACTGTATTTGTAAATCAAAACTAAGTTGTTAGTTTGAAGTACTTTATTTGAAAATATCTGCTTCAGATTTTAGAAATGACAATTTGAAAATCAGATCTAAGTTAATAGTTTGACGTTCTTTACTTCAAACCTACTAAGTCTTATTTTAGACTAGTGAATGTGTAAATCAAAACTAAGTTATTAGTTTAAAGTTTTTTATTTCAAATTTACTAATTGGGATCTTAGTAATGTAAATATCGAAATCAAATCTAAGGTTGTAGTTTGAAGTACTTTACTTGAAAATATCTACATCTGATTTTAAAAATGATAATTTGAAAATCAGATGTAAATTAATAGTTTGACGTTCTATACTTCAATATAACAAAGTCTTATTTTAGTATAGTGAATTTGAAAATCAAGGCTAAGTTATTAGTTTAAAGTTCTTTACTTGAAAATATCTACTTCTAGTTTTAGAAATGACAATTTGAAAATTAGATCTAAGTTAATAGTTTGACGTTCTTTACTTCAAAATAACTAAGTCTTATTTTAGAATACTCAATTTGTAAATCAAGGCTAAGCTCTTAGTTTAAAGTTCTTTACTTGCAAATATCTACTTCTTGTTTTAGAAATGACAATTTGAAAATCAGATCTAAGTTAACAGTTTGACGTTCTTTACTTCTAAATAACTAAGTCTTATTTTAGTATAGTGAATTTGTAATTTAAAACTAAGTTATTAGTATGAAGTTCTTCACTTGAAAAAAACTACCACTGATTTTAGAAATGACAATTTGAAAATCAGATCTAAGTTAATAGTTTGACGTTCTTTACTTTAAAATAACTAAGTCTTATTTTAGAATACTCAATTTGTAAATCAAGGCTAAGTTATTAGTTTAAAGTTGTTTACTTGAAAATATCTACTTCTGATTTTAGAAATGACAATTTAAAAATCAAATCTAAGTTAAAAGTTTGACGTTCTTTACTTCAAAACAGCTAAGTCTTATTTTAGTATAGTGAATTTGTAATTTAAAACGAAGTTATTAGTTTGAAATTCTTTACTTGAAAATATCTACTACTGATTTTAGAAATGACAATTTGAAAATCAGATCTAAGTTAACAGTTTGACGTTCTTTACTTCAAAATAACTAAGTCTTATTTTAGAATACTCAATTTGTAAATCAAGGCTAAGTTATTGGTTTAAAGTTATTTACTTGAAAATATCTACTTCTTGTTTTAGAAATGACAATTTGAAAATCAGATCTAAGTTAATAGTTTGACGTTCTTCACTTCTAAATAACTAAGTCTTATTTTAGTATAGTGAATTTGTAATTTAAAACAAAGTTATTAGTTTGAAGTTCTTTACTTTAAAATATCTACTACTGATTTTAGAAATGACAATTTGAAAATCAGATCTAAGTTAACAGTTTGACGTTCTTTACTTTAAAATAACTAAGTCTTATTTTAGACTAGTGAATTTGTAAATTAAAACTAAGTTATTAGTATGACGTTCTTCACTTGAAAAAAACTACCACTGATTTTAGAAATGACAATTTGAAAAGCAGATCTAAGTTAATAGTTTGACGTTCTTTACTTCAAAATAACTAAGTCTTATTTTAGAATACTCAATTTGTAAATCAAGGCTAAGTTATTAGTTTATAGTTGATTACTTGAAAATATCTACTTCTGATTTTAGAAATGACAATTTGAAAATCAGATCTAAGTTAATATTTTGACGTTCTTTACTTCAAAACAACTAAGTCCTATTTTAGTATAGTGAATTTGTAAACCAAAACTAAGTTATTAGTATGAAGTTCTTCACTTGAAAAAAACTACCACTGATTTTAGAAATGACAATTTGAAAATCAGATCTAAGTTAATAGTTTGACGTTCTTTACTTCAAAATAACTAAGTCTTATTTTAGAATACTCAATTTGTAAATCAAGGCTAAGTTATTAGTTTAAAGATGTTTACTTGAAACTATCTACTACTTGTTTTAGAAATGACAATTTGAAAATCAGATCTAAGTTAATAGTTTGACGTTATTTACTTCTAAATAACTAAGTCTTATTTTAGTATAGTGAATTTGTAATTTAAAACTAAGTTATTAGTATGAAGTTCTTCACTTGAAAAAAACTACCACTGATTTTAGAAATGACAATTTGAAAATCAGATCTAAGTTAATAGTTTGACGTTCTTTACTTCAAAATAACTAAGTCTTATTTTAGAATACTCAATTTGTAAATCAAGGCTAAGTTCTTAGTTTAAAGTTCTTTACTTGAAAATATCTACTTCTTGTTTTAGAAATGACAGTTTGAAAATCAGATCTAAGTTAACAGTTTGACGTTCTTTACTTCTAAATAACTAAGTCTTATTTTAGTATAGTGTATTTGTAATTTAAAACTAAGTTATTAGTATGAAGTTCTTCACTTGAAAAACACTACCACTGATTTTGGAATTAACAATTTGAAAATCAGATTTAAGTTAATAGTTTGACGTTCTTTACTTTAAAATAACTAAGTCTTATTTTAGAATACTCAATTTGTAAATCAAGACTAAGTTAATAGTTTAAAGTTGTTTACTTGAAAATATCTACTTCTGATTTTAGAAATGACAATTTGAAAATCAAATCTAAGTTAATAGTTTGACGTTCTTTACTTCAAAACAACTAAGTCCTATTTTAGTATAGTGAATTTGTAAACCAAAACTAAGTTATTAGTATGAAGTTCTTCACTTGAAAAAAACTACCACTGATTTTAGAAATGACATTTTGAAAATCAGATCTAAGTTAATACTTTGACGTTCTTTACTTCAAAATAACTAAGTCTTATTTTAGAATACTCAATTTGTAAATCAAGGCTAAGTTATTAGTTTAAAGATGTTTACTTGAAACTATCTACTTCTTGTTTTAGAAATGACAATTTGAAAATCAGATCTAAGTTAATAGTTTGACGTTATTTACTTCTAAATAACTAAGTCTTATTTTAGTATAGTGAATTTGTAATTTAAAACTAAGTTATTAGTATGAAGTTCTTCACTTGAAAAAAACTACCACTGATTTTAGAAATGACAATTGGAAATCAGATCTAAGTTAATAGTTTGACGTTCTTTACTTCAAAATAACTAAGTCTTATTTTAGAATACTCAATTTGTAAATCAAGGCTAAGTTCTTAGTTTAAAGTTCTTTACTTGAAAATATCTACTTCTTGTTTTAGAAATGACAATTTGAAAATCAGATCTAAGTTAACAGTTTGACGTTCTTTACTTCTAAATAACTAAGTCTTATTTTAGACTAGTGAATTTGTAAATTAAAACTAAGTTATTAGTACGAAGTGCTTCACTTGAAAAAAACTACCACTGATTTTAGAAATGACAATTTGAAAATCAGATCTAAGTTAATAGTTTGACGTTCTTTACTTCAAAATAACTAAGTCTTATTTTAGAATACTCAATTTGTAAATCAAGACTAAGTTAATAGTTTAAAGTTGTTTACTTGAAAATATCTACTTCTGATTTTAGAAATGACAATTTGAAAATCAAATCTAAGTTAATAGCTTTACGTTCTTTACTTCAAAACAGCTAAGTATTAATTTAGTATAGTGAATTTGTAATTTAAAACAAAGTTATTAGTTTGAAATTCTTTACTTGAAAATATCTACTACTGATTTTAGAAATGACAATTTGAAAATCAGATCTAAGTTAACAGTTTGATGTTTTTTACTTTAAAATAACTAAGTCTTATTTTAGACTAGTGTATTTGTAAATTAAAACTAAGTTATTAGTAGGCAGTTCTTCACTTGAAAAAAACTACCACTGATTTTAGAAATGACAATTTGAAAATCAGATCTAAGTTAATAGTTTGACGTTCTTTACTTCAAAATAACTAAGTCTTATTTTAGAAAACTCAATTTGTAAATCAAGGCTAAGTTATTAGTTTAAAGTTGTTTACTTGAAAATATCTACTTCTTGTTTTAGTAATGACAATTTGAAAATCAGATCTAAGATAATAGTTTGACGTTCTTTACTTCTAAATAACTAAGTCTTATTTTAGTATAGTGAATTTGTAATTTAAAACAAAGTTATTAGTTTGAAGTTCTTTACTTTAAAATATCTACTACTGATTTTAGAAATGATAATTTGAAAATCAGATCTAAGTTAACAGTTTGACGTTTTTTACTTTAAAATAACTAAGTCTTATTTTAGACTAGTGAATTTGTAAATTAAAACTAAGTTATTAGTATGAAGTTCTTCACTTGAAAAAAACTACCACTGATTTTAGAAATGACAATTTGAAAATCAGATCTAAGTTAATAGTTTGACGTTCTTTACTTCAAAATAACTAAGTCTTATTTTAGAATACTCAATTTGTAAATCAAGGCTAAGTAATTAGTTTAAAGTTGTTTACTTGAAAATATCTACTTCTGATTTTAGAAATGACAATTTGAAAATCAGATCTAAGTTAATAGTTTGACGATCTTTACTTCAAAACAACTAAGTCCTATTTTAGTATAGTGAATTTGTAAACCAAAACTAAGTTATTAGTATGAAGTTCTTCACTTGAAAAAAACTACTTCTGATTTAAGAAATGACAATTTGAAAATCAGATCTAAGTTAATAGTTTGACGTTCTTTACTTCAAAATAACTAAGTCTTATTTTAGAATACTCAATTTGTAAATCAAGGCTAAGTAATTAGTTTAAAGTTGTTTACTTGAAAATATCTACTTCTGATTTTAGAAATGACAATTTGAAAATCAGATCTAAGTTAATAGTTTGACGATCTTTACTTCAAAACAACTAAGTCCTATTTTAGTATAGTGAATTTGTAAACCAAAACTAAGTTATTAGTATGAAGTTCTTCACTTGAAAAAAACTACTACTGATTTTAGAAATGACAATTTGAAAATCAGATTTAAGTTAACAGTTTGACGTTCTTTACTCCAAAACAACTAAGTCTTATTTTAGTATAGTGAATTTGTAAACCAAAACTAAGTTATTAGTATGAAGTTCTTCACTTGAAAAAAACTCCCACTGATTTTAGAAATGACAATTTGAAAATCAGATCTAAGTTAACAGTTTGACGTTCTTTACTTTAAAATAACTAAGTCTTATTTTAGACTAGTGAATTTGTAAATTAAAACTAAGTTATTAGTATGAAGTTCTTCACTTGAAAAAAAAAACCACTGATTTTAGAAATGACAATTTGAAAATCAGATCTAAGTTAATAGTTTGACGTTCTTTACTTCAAAATAACTAAGTCTTATTTTAGAATAGTGAATTTGTAATTTAAAACTAAGTTATTAGTATGAAGTTCTTCACTTGAAAAAAACTACCAATGATTTTAGAAATGACAATTTGAAAATCAGATCTAAGGTAATAGTTTGACGTTCTTTACTTCAAAATAACTATGTTTTATTTTAGAATAGAGAATTTGTAAATCAAAACTAAGTTATTAGTTTGAAGTTCTTTACTTTGAAATATCTACTTCTTTTTTAAGAAATGACAATTTGAAAATCAGATCTAAGTTAATAGAATGACGTTCTTTACTTCAAAATAGATAAGTCTTATTTTAGAATACTGTATTTGTAAATCAAAACTAAGTTGTTAGTTTGAAGTACTTTATTTGAAAATATCTGCTTCAGATTTTAGAAATGACAATTTGAAAATCAGATCTAAGTTAATAGTTTGACGTTCTTTACTTCAAACCTACTAAGTCTTATTTTAGACTAGTGAATGTGTAAATCAAAACTAAGTTATTAGTTTAAAGTTTTTTATTTCAAATTTACTAATTGGGATCTTAGTAATGTAAATATCGAAATCAAATCTAAGGTTGTAGTTTGAAGTACTTTACTTGAAAATATCTACATCTGATTTTAAAAATGATAATTTGAAAATCAGATGTAAGTTAATAGTTTGACGTTCTTTACTTCAATATAACAAAGTCTTATTTTAGTATAGTGAATTTGAAAATCAAGGCTAAGTTATTAGTTTAAAGTTCTTTACTTGAAAATATCTACTTCTAGTTTTAGAAATGACAATTTGAAAATTAGATCTAAGTTAATAGTTTGACGTTCTTTACTTCAAAATAACTAAGTCTTATTTTAGAATACTCAATTTGTAAATCAAGGCTAAGCTCTTAGTTTAAAGTTCGTTACTTGCAAATATCTACTTCTTGTTTTAGAAATGACAATTTGAAAATCAGATCTAAGTTAACAGTTTGACGTTCTTTACTTCTAAATAACTAATTCTTATTTTAGTATAGTGAATTTGTAATTTAAAACTAAGTTATTAGTATGAAGTTCTTCACTTGAAAAAAACTACCACTGATTTTAGAAATGACAATTTGAAAATCAGATCTAAGTTAATAGTTTGACGTTCTTTACTTTAAAATAACTAAGTCTTATTTTAGAATACTCAATTTGTAAATCAAGGCTAAGTTATTAGTTTAAAGTTGTTTACTTGAAAATATCTACTTCTTGTTTTAGAAATGACAATTTGAAAATCAGATCTAAGTTAATAGTTTGACGTTCTTCACTTCTAAATAACTAAGTCTTATTTTAGTATAGTGAATTTGTAATTTAAAACAAAGTTATTAGTTTGAAGTTCTTTACTTTAAAATATCTACTACTGATTTTAGAAATGACAATTTGAAAATCAGATCTAAGTTAACAGTTTGACGTTCTTTACTTTAAAATAACTAAGTCTTATTTTAGACTAGTGAATTTGTAAATTAAAACTAAGTTATTAGTATGAAGTTCTTCACTTGAAAAAAACTACCACTGATTTTAGAAATGACAATTTGAAAATCAGATCTAAGTTAATAGTTTGACGTTCTTTACTTCAAAATAACCAAATCTTATTTTAGAATACTCAATTTGTAAATCAAGGCTAAGTTATTAGTTTAAAGTTCTTTACTTGAAAATATCTACTTCTTGTTTTAGAAATGACAATTTGAAAATCAGATCTAAGTTAATAGTTTGACGTTCTTTACTTTAAAATAACTAAGTCTTATTTTAGAATACTCAATTTGTAAATCAAGACTAAGTTAATAGTTTAAAGTTGTTTACTTGAAAATATCTACTTCTGATTTTAGAAATGACAATTTGAAAATCAAATCTAAGTTAATAGTTTGACGTTCTTTACTTCAAAACAACTAAGTCCTATTTTAGTATAGTGAATTTGTAAACCAAAACTAAGTTATTAGTATGAAGTTCTTCACTTGAAAAAAACTACCACTGATTTTAGAAATGACATTTTGAAAATCAGATCTAAGTTAATACTTTGACGTTCTCTACTTCAAAATAACTAAGTCTTATTTTAGAATACTCAATTTGTAAATCAAGTCTAAGTTATTAGTTTAAAGATGTTTACTTGAAACTATCTACTTCTTGTTTTAGAAATGACAATTTGAAAATCAGATCTAAGTTAATAGTTTGACGTTATTTACTTCTAAATAACTAAGTCTTATTTTAGTATAGTGAATTTGTAATTTAAAACTAAGTTATTAGTATGAAGTTCTTCACTTGAAAAAAACTACCACTGATTTTAGAAATGACAATTTGAAAATCAGATCTAAGTTAATAGTTTGACGTTCTTTACTTCAAAATAACTAAGTCTTATTTTAGAATACTCAATTTGTAAATCAAGGCTAAGTTCTTAGTTTAAAGTTCTTTACTTGAAAATATCTACTTCTTGTTTTAGAAATGACAATTTGAAAATCAGATCTAAGTTAACAGTTTGACGTTCTTTACTTCTAAATAACTAAGTCTTATTTTAGACTAGTGAATTTGTAAATTAAAACTAAGTTATTAGTACGAAGTGCTTCACTTGAAAAAAACTACCACTGATTTTAGAAATGACAATTTGAAAATCAGATCTAAGTTAATAGTTTGACGTTCTTTACTTCAAAATAACTAAGTCTTATTTTAGAATACTCAATTTGTAAATCAAGACTAAGTTATTATTTGAAAGTTGTTTACTTGAAAATATCTACTTCTGATTTTAGAAATGACAATTTGAAAATCAAATCTAAGTTAATAGTTTGACGTTCTTTACTTCAAGACAGCTAAGTCTTATTTTAGTATAGTGAATTTGTAATTTAAAACGAAGTTATTAGTTTGAAATTCTTTACTTGAAAATATCTACAACTGATTTTATAAATGACAATTTGAAAATCAGATCTAAGTTAACAGTTTGACGTTCTTTACTCCAAAACAACTAAGTCTTATTTTAGTATAGTGAATTTGTAAACCAAAACTAAGTTATTAGTATGAAGTTCTTCACTTGAAAAAAACTCCCACTGATTTTAGAAATGACAATTTGAAAATCAGATCTAAGTTAACAGTTTGACGTTCTTTACTTTAAAATAACTAAGTCTTATTTTAGACTAGTGAATTTGTAAATTAAAACTAAGTTATTAGTATGAAGTTCTTCACTTGAAAAAAAAAACCACTGATTTTAGAAATGACAATTTGAAAATCAGATCTAAGTTAGTAGTTTGACGTTCTTTACTTCAAAATAAGTAAGTCTTAATTTAGAATACTCAATTTGTAAATCAAGGCTAAGTTCTTAGTTTAAAGTTATTTACTTGAAAATATCTACTTCTTGTTTTAGAAATGACAATTTGAAAATCAGATCTAAGTTAATAATTTGACGTTCTTTACTTCTAAATAACTAAGTCTTATTTTAGAATAGTGAATTTGTAATTTAAAACTAAGTTATTAGTATGAAGTTCTTCACTTGAAAAAAACTACCAATGATTTTAGAAATGACAATTTGAAAATCAGATCTAAGTTAATAGTTTGACGTTCTTTACTTCAAAATAGATAAGTCTTATTTTAGAATGCTGTATTTGTAAGTCTCCACTAAGTTGTTAGTTAGAAGTTTTTTATTTGAAAATATCTGCTTCAGATTTTAGAACTGACAATTTGAAAATTAGATCTAAGTTAATAGTTTGACGTTCCTTACTTCAAACCAACTAAGTTTATTTTAGTATAGTGAATTTGTAAATCAAAACTAAGTTATTAGTATGAAGTTCTTTACTTAATAAAAACTACTACTGATTTTAGCATAGACAATTTGAAAATCAGATCTAAGTTAATAGTTTGACGTTCTTTACTTCAAAATAACTAAGTCTAATTTTAGACTAGTGATTTTGTAAATCAAAACTAAGTTATTAGTTTAAAGTTTTTTATTTCAAATTTACTAATTCGGATCTTAGTAATGTAAATATCGAAATCAAATCTAAGGTTGTTGTTTGAAGTTCTTTACTTGAAAATAACTACTACTGATTTTAGAAATGACAATTTGAAAATCAGATCTAAGTAAAAGTTTGACGTACCTTACTTCAAAATAACTTAGTCTTATCTTAGAATAGTGAATTTGTAAATCAAAATTAAGTTATTAGTTTGTAGTTCTTTACTTGAAAATATTTACTTCTGATTTTAAAAATGACAATTTGAAAATCAGATCTAAGTTAATGGTTTGACGTTCTTTACTTCATAACAACTCAGTCTTATTTTAGTATGGTGAATTTGTAAACCAAAACTAATTTATTAGTATGAAGTTCTTCACTTGAAAAAAACTACCACTGATTTTATAAATGACAATTTGAAAATCAGATCTAAGTTAATAGTTTGACGTTCTTTACTTCAATATAACTAAGTCTTATTTTAGTATAGTGAATTTGTAAATCAAAGCTAAGCTATTAATTTGAAGTTCTTTACTTGAACATATCTACTTCTGATTTTAGAAATAACAATTTGAAAATCTGGTCTAAGTTAATAGTATGACGTTTTTTACTTCAAAATAACTAAGTCTTATTTCACACTAGTGAATTTGCAAATCAAAACTAAGTTATAAGTTTGAAGTTATTTACTTGAAAATATCTACTTCTGATTTTAGAAATTACAATTTGAAAATCAGATCTAAGGTAATAGTTTGACGTTCTTTACTTCAAAATAACTAAGTCTTAATTTAGAATAGTCAATATGTAAATCAAAGCTAAGTTATAAGTTTGAAGTTCTTTACTAAAAAATAACTACTACTGATTTTAGAAATGACAATTTGAAAATCAGATCTAAGTTAAAAGTTTGACGTACCTTACTTCAAAATAACTTAGTCTTATCTTAGAATACTGAATTTGTAAATAAAAACTAAGTTATTAGTTTGTAGTTCTTTACTTGAAAATATCTACTTCTGATTTTAAAAAGGACAATTTGAAAATCAGATCTAAGTTAATGGTTTGACATTCTTTACTTCATAACAACTAGGTCTTATTTTAGTATAGTGAATTTGTAAATCAAAACTAAGTTATTAGTTTCAAGTTCTATACTTGAAAATATCAACTACTGATTTTAGAAATGACAATTTGAAAATCAGATCTAAGGTAATAGTTTGACGTTCTTTACTTCAAAATAACTATGTTTTATTCTAGAATAGAGAATTTGTAAATCAAAACTAAGTTATTAGTTTGAAGTTCTTTACTTTGAAATATCTACTTCTTTTTTAAGAAATGACAATTTGAAAATCAGATCTAAGTTAATAGAATGACGTTCTTTACTACAAAATAGATAAGTCTTATTTTAGACTAGTGAATTTGTAAATCAAAACTAAGTTATTAGTTTAAAGTTTTTCATTTCAAATTTAATAATTCGGATCTTAGTAATGTAAATATCGAAATCAAATCTAATAACTTAGTTTTGATTTACAAATTCACTAGTCTAAATTAAGACTTAACTATTAACTTAGAACTGATTTTCAAATTGTCATTTCTAAAATCAGAAGTAGATATTTTCATGTAAAGAACTAGAAACTGTAACCTTAACTTTAATTTTTAAAATTTCAGTACAAAAATCCGTATTAGTTAATTTGAAAAAAAAACTTCAAATTAATAACTTACTTTTATTTAGAAATTCACTATTTTAAATAAGACTTAGTTATTTTAAAGTAAAGATAGTCAAACTATTAACTTAGATCTGATTTCCAAAATGTCATTTCCAAAATTAGAAGTAGATATTTTCAAGTAAAAAACTTTAAACTAATAAATTAGTTTTGATTTACAAATTCACTATTCCAAAATAAGACTTAGTTATTTTGAAGTAAAGAACGTCAAACTATTAACTTAGATCTAATTTCCAAATTGTCAGAAGTCAAAAAATCAGAAGTAGATATTTGCAAGTACAATACTTCAAACTAATTAGTTAGTTTTGATTTACAAATTCACTATACTAAAGTATGACTTAGTTATTTTGAAGTAAAAATCGTCAAACAATTAATTTAGTTCTGATTTTCAAATTGTCATTTCTAAAATGAGAAGTAGATAAATTCAGGTAAAGAGCTTCAAACTAATAACTTAGTTTTGATTTACAAATACACTATTCTAAAATAAGACTTATTTATTTTGAAGTTAAAACATCTAACTATTTACTTAGATCTGATTTTCAAATTGTCATATCTAAAACCAGAAGTAGATATTTCAAAGAGAAAAACTTCAAACTAAAAACTTAGTTTTGATTTACAAATTCACTATTCTAATATAAGACTTCGTTATTTTAAAGTAAAGATCGTCAAACTATTAACTTAGTTCTGATTTTCAAATTGTAATTTCAAAAATCTGGAGTAAATATTTTCAAGTATAGTTTGAAGCTAATAACTTAGGTTTGATTTACAAATTCACTATTCTAAAATAAGACTTAGTAATTTTGAAGTAAAAATCGTCAAACTATTAACTTAGATCTGATTTTCAAATTGTCATTTCTAAAATCAGAAGTAGTTATTATCTAGTAAAGCACTTCAAATTAATAACTTAGTTTTGATTTACAAATGCGCTAGTCTAAAATAAGATTTAGTTATGTTGAACCAAAGAGCGTGAAAATATTAACATAGATCTGATTCTCAAATAGCCATTTGTAAAATCAGAAGTACATATTTTCAAGTAAAGAACTTCAAACTAATAACTTAGATTTGATTTACTAATTCACTACACTATGATAAGGCTTAGTTATTTTAAAGTAAAGAACGTCAAACTATTAACTTAGATCTGCTTTTCAAATTGTCATTTTTAAAATCAGAAGTAGATATTATCAAGTAAAAAACTTCAAACTAATAACTTAATTTTGATTTACTTATTTACTATTCTAAAATAAAACTTAGTTATTTTGAAGTAAATACCGGCAAACTATTAAGTTAATTCTGATTTTCAAATTGTCATTTCTAAAATCAGAATTAGCTATTTTCAAGTAAAGAACTTCAAACTACAACCCTAGATTGGCCTTTTAAATTTACATTACTAAGATTCGAATTAGAAATTTGAACTAAAAATCTTTAAACTAATAACTTAGTTTTGATTTACAAATGCCCCAGTCTAAAATAAGACTTAGTTATTTTGAAGTAAAAAGCGTCAAACTATTAACTTAGATCTGAATTTCAAATTGTCATTTCTAAAATCAGAAGTAGATATTTCCAAGTAAGGAACTTCAAACTAATAACTTAGTTTTGCTTTACAAATTCACTATTCTAAAATAATACTTAGTTATTTTGAAGTTAAGAACGTTAAACTATTAAGTTAGAACTGATTTTCAAATTGTCATTTCTAAAATTAGAAGTAGATATTTTCAAGTAAAGTACTTCAAACAAATAATTTAGCTTGATTTACAAATAAACTATTCTAAAATAAGACTTAGTTATTTTGCAGTAAAAAATGTCAAACTATTAATTTAGATCAGATTTGCAAATTGTCATTTCTAAAATTAGAAGTAGATATTTTCAAGTAAAGTACTTCAAACAAATAATTTAGCTTGATTTACAAATTCACTAGTCTATAATAGTACTTAGTTATTTTGAAGTAAACAAGGTCAAACTATTAACTTAGATATAATTTTGAAATTATCATTTCTAAAAACAGTAGTAGATATTTTCAAGTAAAAAACTTCAAACTACAACCTTAAAGTGTAACCTCCACAGGAAGTTTTACGTTAGTTTTAAATGTAAACTTACTATTCTTCATTTGAACGTTGGTCTATATTAAGAGTTTCGTTTCATTCTATTCGACTTGGCTCTCCTGTTCTTGAACCAATTCGAAACCGCGTCGCTTCTAAGACCAAGTTGAAGCGCCAGTTCATCCCTTCTGCTGGGAGAAAGATATTGCGATTTTTGCAAAAACTCTTCTTCTAAGATGGCGGTTTGTTGGGCAGTGTAGACGGTTCTACTAACCGTTACGTTTCTGGTTTTAGTATCGCCTCGTCTCTGAGCGATCGATGTATTCCTTGGATAAGGGCTGAAACGATGAGAATGGTTTTGGCGTTCTTTAAGGCGCGATTTACAACCAACGACCGCCTTTTCATCTGAAGATGTTGGTGGTACTTTTGCAGGACTCTTTAGTAGTTTTTCGGCTTGCCAATCCTCAACCGCGTAATAGATTACAGATTCGGTCGAAGTGATTTCGGGCACGCGCACGAGATAATAACCGGGCGGAATGTTTTCGCGCGGAGATGGTGCGACGTGATCGATGTTTGTTTTGGCAATAGATGATGTTGATGCCAAACCAACGGGATCGTTTCGCGGAGTTTTTTCAACTTCCACGTTCACGGGAAGCGTGGATCTTGCGTCCGGTATGGGCTCTTCCTTTGGCCCCATCGAAACATTTTGGAAGCTTACGTCCTTTATGATGTCGTCAATATTATTTGCAAATTCTGTGTCCGAACAATCGTTATCGAGTAATCGCAATGCATCTAACAAGTAGATTCTGTCACTATCGTCGGATATACAGTCTTTAGACGCTTCGCGCGAAGTTGGTGAGACGTGATCGATGTTTCGTTCGGCAATAGATGATGATGATGCCAAATTAACGGAATCGTTTGGCGGGGTTTTTTCAACCTCCACGATCACGGGAAGCGTGGATCTTGCGTCCGGTATGGACTCTACCCTTAGCCCCATCAAAACATTTGGGAACCTTGCGTCGTGTGAATTAATATCCTCTGCGAATTCTTCTTCCGAATAATCGCTATCGGACACTTGCAAATCATTTAACAAATCGGATTTGTCACGATCGGATAAAGAGTCGAAATCTATGTTTGGCATAGAAGCATCCGCCATTGCAATTGGTAGATATAGAAAAATTATAATTTAAGTATAAAAATTAATTAAAATATGATTTTAAATAATTTAAAAATTAATTTTCATTTAAATTATTTCTATTATTATAAATTATATTATTATTTAAAAATTTGTTATAATTTTTTAAAATTGGTTACAATTTTTAAATAATAATTAATTAAGCGTAAATAAATTTTCTTTTAATCGTAAGAATTAAAAAATTTTTAATCGTAAAAAATCACAATTAAATAAAAGCAGTACGTCTGTCTCTGATGAGGTGCTAGTACCTTCTGAAGAATATTGAGTCGAGCTTTCGGTTGTATACAATTTTTCGATTTAACGGTAAAATTAACGGTGAAAAGGTAACGGTAAAAAAGAGGGATGGGCGGGCGGCAGTTTTTCGAGGAAATGTAACGGTAAATGAAATTTAAACATAATTTGAAATTATTATCTTTGCTATAAAGATAGAAAAGATTGTAGAGTGTTAATAAAAATCGCTAACGTAAAATAATAATGCTCGTGATTGCATAAAAATAAATAATGTAATCGTTTATTAATAATTGTTATTGTTCCGAATTTTGGTGGTTCGGCATCACCAAAAAGACATGTCACGCCTCGCCGCGCCTGTCCCCGAAGCAGTAATGGGGTAAGAACAATATGTGTGAAAAACTATCACTTGTCGCTCCGAGCAATAAACATGTGAATTTAAAGTGTAACTTCCAAAGGAAGTTTTACGTTAGTTTTAAATGTTAACTTACTATTCTTCATTTGAACGTTTGTCGATATTAAGAGTTTCGTTTCATTCTATTCGTCTTGGCTCTCCTGTTCTTGAACCAATTCGAAACCGCGTCGCTTCTAAGACCAAGTTGAAGCGCCAGTTCATCCCTCCTGCTGGGAGAAAGATATTGCGATTTTTGCAAAAACTCTTCTTCTAAGATGGCGGTTTGTTGGGCAGTGTAGACGGTTCTACTAACCGTTACGTTTCTGGTTTTAGTATCGCCTCGTCTCTGAGCGATCGATGTATTCCTTGGATAAGGGCTGAAACGATGAGAATGGTTTTGGCGTTCTTTAAGGCGCGATTTACAACCAACGACCGCCTTTTCATCTGAAGATGTTGGTGGTACTTTTGCAGGACTCTTTAGTAGTTTTTCGGCTTGCCAATCCTCAACCGCGTAATAGATTACAGATTCGGTCGAAGTGATTTCGGGCACGCGCACGAGATAATAACCGGGCGGAATGTTTTCGCGCGGAGATGGTGCGACGTGATCGATGTTTGTTTTGGCAATAGATGATGTTGATGCCAAACCAACGGGATCGTTTCGCGGAGTTTTTTCAACTTCCACGTTCACGGGAAGCGTGGATCTTGCGTCCGGTATGGGCTCTTCCTTTGGCCCCATCGAAACATTTTGGAAGCTTACGTCCTTTATGATGTCGTCAATATTATTTGCGAATTCTGTGTCCGAACAATCGTTATCGAGTAATCGCAATGCATCTAACAAGTAGATTCTGTCACTATCGTCGGATATACAGTCTTTAGACGCTTCGCGCGAAGTTGGTGAGACGTGATCGATGTTTCGTTCGGCAATAGATGATGATGATGCCAAATTAGCGGAATCGTTTGGCGGGGTTTTTTCAACCTCCACGATCACGGGAAGCGTGGATCTTGCGTCCGGTATGGACTCTACCCTTAGCCCCATCAAAACATTTGGGAACCTTGCGTCGTGTGAATTAATATCTTCTGCGAATTCTTCTTCCGAATAATCGCTATCGGACACTTGCAAATCATTTAACAAATCGGATTTGTCACGATCGGATAAAGAGTCGAAATCTATGTTTGGCATAGAAGCATCCGCCATTGCAATTGGTAGATATAGAAAAATTATAATTTAAGTATGAAAATTAATTAAAATATGTTTTTAAATAATTTAAAAATTAATTTTTATTTAAATTATTTCTATTATTATAAATTATATTATTATTTAAAAATTTGTTATAATTTTTTAAAATTGGTTACAATTTTTAAATAATAATTAATTAAGCGTAAATAAATTTTCTTTTAATCGTAAGAATTAAAAAATTTTTAATCGTAAAAAATCACAATGAAATAAAAGCAGTACGTCTGTCTCTAATGAGGTGCTAGTACCTTCTGAAGAATATTGAGTCGAGCTTTCGGTTGTATACAATTTTTCGATTTAACGGTAAAAAATAACGGTGAAAAGGTAACGGTAAAAAAGAGGGATGGGCGGGCGGCAGTTTTTCGAGGAAATGTAACGGTAAATGAAATTTAAACATAATTTGAAATTATTATCTTTGCTATAAAGATAGAAAAGATTGTAGAGTGTTAATAAAAATCGCTAACGTAAAATAATAATGCTCGTGATTGCATAAAAATAAATAATGTAATCGTTTATTAATAATTGTTATTGTTCCGAATTTTGGTGGTTCGGCATCACCAAAAAGACATGTCACGCCTCGCCGCGCCTGTCCCCGAAGCAGTAATGGGGTAAGAACAATATGTGTGAAAAACTATCACTTGTCGCTCCGAGCAATAAACATGTGAATTTAAAGTGTAACTTCCAAAGGAAGTTTTACGTTAGTTTTAAATGTTAACTTACTATTCTTCATTTGAACGTTGGTCGATATTAAGAGTTTCGTTTCATTCTATTCGACTTAGCTCTCCTGTTCTTGAACCAATTCGAAACCGCGTCGCTTCTAAGACCAAGTTGAAGCGCCAGTTCATCCCTCCTGCTGGGAGAAAGATATTGCGATTTTTGCAAAAACTCTTCTTCTAAGATGGCGGTTTGTTGGGCAGTGTAGACGGTTCTACTAACCGTTACGTTTCTGGTTTTAGTATCGCCTCGTCTCTGAGCGATCGATGTATTCCTTGGATAAGGGCTGAAACGATGAGAATGGTTTTGGCGTTCTTTAAGGCGCGATTTACAACCAACGACCGCCTTTTCATCTGAAGATGTTGGTGGTACTTTTGCAGGACTCTTTAGTAGTTTTTCGGCTTGCCAATCCTCAACCGCGTAAAAGATTACAGATTCGGTCGAAGTGATTTCGGGCACGCGCACGAGATAATAACCGGGCGGAATGTTTTCGCGCGGAGATGGTGCGACGTGATCGATGTTTGTTTTGGCAATAGATGATGTTGATGCCAAACCAACGGGATCGTTTCGCGGAGTTTTTTCAACTTCCACGTTCACGGGAAGCGTGGATCTTGCGTCCGATATGGGCTCTTCCTTTGGCCCCATCGAAACATTTTGGAAGCTTACGTCCTTTATGATGTCGTCAATATTATTTGCGAATTCTGTGTCCGAACAATCGTTATCGAGTAATCGCAATGCATCTAACAAGTAGATTCTGTCACTATCGTCGGATATACAGTCTTTAGACGCTTCGCGCGAAGTTGGTGAGACGTGATCGATGTTTCGTTCGGCAATAGATGATGATGATGCCAAATTAACGGAATTGTTTGGCGGGGTTTTTTCAACCTCCACGATCACGGGAAGCGTGGATCTTGCGTCCGGTATGGACTCTACCCTTAGCCCCATCAAAACATTTGGGAACCTTGCGTCGTGTGAATTAATATCCTCTGCGAATTCTTCTTCCGAATAATCGCTATCGGACACTTGCAAATCATTTAACAAATCGGATTTGTCACGATCGGATAAAGAGTCGAAATCTATGTTTGGCATAGAAGCATCCGCCATTGCAATTGGTAGATATAGAAAAATTATAATTTAAGTATGAAAATTAATTAAAATATGTTTTTAAATAATTTAAAAATTAATTTTTATTTAAATTATTTCTATTATTATAAATTATATTATTATTTAAAAATTTGTTATAATTTTTTAAAATTGGTTACAATTTTTAAATAATAATTATTTAAGAGTAAATAAATTTTCTTTTAATCGTAAAAATTAAAAAATTTTTAATCGTAAAAAATCACAATTAAATAAAAGCAGTACGTCTGTCTCTGATGAGGTGCTAGTACCTTCTGAAGAATATTGAGTCGAGCTTTCGGTTGTATACAATTTTTGGATTTAACGGTAAAAAAGAAAGGTAAAAAAAAGGGTTGGGGGGGCGGCAGTTTTTCGAGGAAATGTAACGGTAAATGAAATTTAAACATAATTTGAAATTATTATTTTTGCTATAAAGATAGAAAAGATTGTAGAGTGTTAATAAAAATCGCTAACGTAAAATAATAATGCTCGTGATTGAATATTTCAAAGTAAAGAACTACAAACTAATAACTTAGTTTTGATTTACAAATTTATTAGTCTAAAATAAGACTAAGTTTATTTGAAGTAAAAAACGTCAAAGTATTAACTTACACCTGATTTTCAAATTGTCATTTCTAAAATCAGAAGTAGATATTTTGTATCTAAGTAATGTAGTATCTAGTAATGTAAATTTGAAAATCAAAGCTAAGGTTATTGTTTGAGGATCTTTACTTAAAAATATCTACTTCTGATTTCAGAAATGACAATTTTAAAATCAGATCTAAGTTAATAGTTTGACGTTCTTTACTTCAAAATAACTAAATTTTATTTTAGAATACTTAATTTGTAAATCAAAACTAAGTAATTAGTTTGAAGTTCTTTACTTGAAAATATCTACTGCTGATTTTAGAAAAGACAATTTGAAAATCAGATCTAAGTTAATAGTTTGACGTTCTTTACTTCAAAATAACTAAGTATTATTTTAGGATAGTGAATTTGTAAATCAAAACTAACTTATTAGTTTTAAGTTCTTTACTTGAAAATATCTACTACTGATTTTAGAAATGATAATTTGAAAATCAGATCTAAGGTAATAGTTTGACGTTCTTTACTTCAAAATAATTAAGTCTTATTTTAGTATAGTGAATTTGTAAATCAAAACTAAGTTATTAGTTTAAAGTATTTTACTTCAAATTTACTAATTCGGATCTTAGTAATGTAAATATGGAAATCAAATCTAAGGTTGTAGTTTGACGTTTTTCACTTCAAAATAACTAAGTCTTATTTTAGAATAGTGAATTTGTAAATCAAAGCTAAGTTATTAGTTTGAAGTTCTTTTCTTGAAAATTTCTACTTCTGATTATAGAAATGATGATTTGAAAATCAGATCTAAGGTAATAGTTTGACGTTCTTTACTTCAAAATAACTAAGTCTTACTTTTGAATAGTAAATTTGTAAATCAAAACTACATTTATAGTTTGAAGTTCTTTACTTGAAAATATCTACTACTGATTTAAGAAATGACCATGTGAAAATCAGATCTGAGTTAATAGTTTGACGTTCTTTACTTCAAAATAACAAAGTGTTATTTTAGAATAGTGAATTTCTAAATCAAAAATAAGTTATTACTTTGAAGTTCTTTACTTGAAAATATCTACTACTGATTTTAGAAATGACAATTTGAAAATCAGATCTAAGTTAACAGTTTGACGTTCTTTACTTCAAAATAACTAAGCCGTATTTTAGAATAGTGAATTTGTAAATCAAAGTTAAGTTAATAGTTTGAAGTTCTTTACTTGAAAATATCTACTACTGATTTAAGAAATGACCATTTGAAAATCAGATCTGAGTTAATAGTTTGACGTTCTTTACTTCAAAATAACAAAGTGTTTTTTAGAATAGTGAATTTCTAAATCAAAAATAAGTTATTAGTTTGAAGTTCTTTAATTGAAAATATCTAATTCTGATTTGAGAAATGAGAATTTGCAAATCAGGTCTAAGTTAATAGTTTGACGTTCTTTACTTCTAAACAAATAAGTCTTATTTTAGTATAGTGAAATTGTAAATCAAAACTATGTTATTAGTTTGAAGTCTATACTTGAAAAAATCTACTACTGATTTTAGAAATGACATTTTGAAATTCAGATCTAAGTTAACAGTTTGACGTTCTCTATTTCAAAATAACTAAGTCTTAATTTAGACTAGTGAATTTTTTTTTTTTTTTTTTTGACTTTATTTATAATTTACAATCTGTTGTGAAACATTCAGTAAATCTTGTGACATACAATAAATTAACGTGTGAAAGTGGATCCAGTGATACACTCTCTTATATAATCTTCAAGTTAAACTTAGAGCTACATAGTAACACAGCAAATTCTATTTAAGTTTTTGAACATTTTGTACAACATAAGTACGCGATTTCATGATTACAATTTTTGTATTTATTCACTAAATCTTGTTTTAAGATCAGGGGGTTTAAACCTCTTTAGTCTACTCACTTCACAGCTATTATTGTAGCTAAGCTTTTCCGCAAGTGGATTTGGATGGTTTTCGAGTCTTTCATGATAAGCTTTGTAGAAATTATTAATTTCTTCTCTAATTGTTGGCATCTCCAAGTCCCGCTGAATTATTTGATTTGTGACGTACCAAGGGGCATCAACAATCATTCTCAAAACTTTTGATTGAAAGCGTTGAAGAATGTCTATATTTGAGTTGGACGCAGAGCCCCACAGCTGGATCCCGTAAGTCCATATAGGTTTTATAATTATTTTATAAATCAGCAGTTTGTTTTCTGTTGTGAGTTTAGATGTTCTACTCATGAGCCAATATAATTTTCGAAGTTTGTGTCCCATTTGCTTTCTTTTTGTAAATATGTGTTTTTGCCATGTTAACCTTCTATCTAGATGGATTCCCAGATATTTAACTTCATCCATTTGAGGGAGTTGACAATTATTCAGAAGTACAGGTGGACATGTATTTCTCTTCAACGTAAAGGTTATCTGTGCAGACTTTGTCTCGTTCACTTTGATTCTCCACATTTTCAACCACTTTTCTATTTCGCTGAGGCTTCTTTGTAACATTTCACTAGCTATATTTTGGTGTTTATGGATGGCTATTATAGTTGTGTCGTCTGCAAACGTGGCCGTTGTGACAGACTTTGATGTAGGTAGGTCAGCTGTGAACAGAACATATAATATTGGTCCAATTACGCTACCATGGGGTACCCCCGAGCGAATGGATGTTAGTGGTGTGTGCTCATCTTGGTACTTTACCAGGAAATGTCTATCCGTCAAGTAGGATTTCAGCATTCTGTAGTAGTTATGAGGTACTTTCTCCTTTAACTTATATAACAGGCCCTCATGCCAGACCTTATCGAAAGCTTGAGTGACGTCAAGAAACGCTGCAGAACAGTAACTGTTGTTCTCGAATGCTTTATGTATTTCTGTCACAATTCGATGGATTTGTTCGACAGTACCATGCCGCTGTCTGAAGCCAAACTGATGATTGGGGATCAAGCAAAGTTCCTCTAAGATTGGTCTCATTCTTTTTAGGATCATTTTTTCAAACAGCTTTGATAATATCGGCAAGAGACTGATCGGTCTGTACGACTTTACATCCTCAATTGGTTTACCAGGTTTTGCAATGAGAATCATTTGGGCGACTTTCCATTGCGCTGGGAAGTATTCTCGACGTAAGATAGCATTAAACAACTGAGTTACATACTTAAACCCTTTATCTGAAAACTCTTTTAGTATTTTTCCTGTTATTAGATCGTAGCCGGGAGCTTTCTTTGGACTAAGATCGTTTTTTATGACAAACTTAATTTCAGTTTTTTTGAAGCGTTTGATTGGTAGTTCCAGCTGATCGGGAGAATCTAGAAATTGTCTTACATGTTCTTCTTTAGTGTGATTTTCAGATTTGAACGGTGTAAAAACGCTGCCCAAATGTCTTGCAAAAAGCATCGCCTTTTCACTATCACTCTTAGCCCATTGCCCATTTTCTATTAGAAGTGGTGGATAGGTATCCTGGGGCTGCTTTAATTTCTTAGTTGCTTTCCAAAGTGAGTAGTCCGTGGCTTCCGTTGCAGATAGGTTTGTCAGGTAGTTTTGTATATTTTCATTTTTGTAATTACTAAACAACTGTTTAAGTTCTTTTACAGCTTTATTTAGTTTGCTTTTATCCTGCTGAGCTCTTGTTTGATGCCATATTTTCCTCAGTTGGCGTTTTTCTGAAATCTTTTGTTTTATAGTAATCGGACATTCGTCTGTATCCTTAGCCTCTTTACGCAACGGTGTTGAGTTCCAAGCTGCACTTTGTATTGCTAGAGTTAAGTGTTCGGTTGCTTCATCGATATCTTCGTTAGTTTTTAAAGGAATTTCTAGTACTAAATTTTCGTCTAGCAGGCATTTAAACTTTTCCCAATTTGTTTTCTTACTAGTTAAGAAGAGAGGTTTCTCTTTGTTTGTTATTTTAGAGCTTAGTGTTACTATTACCGGGGAATGATCCGACGACAAATCCAAGCAAGATTCAGCTTTATTTTGGAAATCAAAACTAAGTTATTAGTTTAAAGTTTTTTAATTCAAATTTACTAATTCGGATTTTAGTAATGTAAATTTGGAGATCAAATCTAAGGTTGTAGTTTGACGTTCTTTACTTCAAAATAACTAAGTCTTATTTTAGTATAGTGAATTTGTAAATTAAAACTAAGTTATTAGTTTGACGTTCTTTACTTGAAAATATCTACTACTGATCTTAGAAATGACAATTTGAAAATCAGAACTAAGTTAATAGTATGACGTTCTTTACTTCAAAATAACTAAGTTTTATTTTAGAATAGTCAATTTGTAAATCAAAGCTAAGTTATTAGTTTGAAGTTCTTTACTTGAAAATATTTACTTCTGATTTTAGAAATGACAATTTGAAAATCAGGTCTAAGTTAATAGCTTGATGTTTTTTACTTAAAAATAACTTAGTCTTATTTCAGACTAATAAAATTGTAAATCAAAACTAAGTTATTAGTTTGGAGTTCTTTACTTGAAAATATCTACTACTGATTTTCCAAATGACAATTTGAAAATCAGATCTTAGGTAATAGTTTGACGTTCTTTACTTCAAAATAGCTAAGTCTTATTTTAGAATGGTGAATTTGTAAATCAAAGCTAAGGTTATAATTTGAAGTACTTTACTTGAAAATATCTACTTCTGATTTTAGAAATGACAATTTGAAAATAAGATCTAAGTTAATACTTTGACGATCTATACTTCAAAATAACTAAGTCTTATTTTAGACTAGTGAATTTGTAAATCAAAACTCAGTTATTAGTTTGAAGTTCTTTACTTGAAAATATCTACTTCTGATTTTAGAAATGACAATTTGAAAATCAGATTTAAGTTAATAATTTGACGATTTTTACTTCAAAATTACTAAGTCTTTCTTTAGAATACTGAATTTGTAAATCAAAGCTAAGTTATTAGTTTGAAGTTCTTTACTTGAAAAAATTTACTACTGATTTTAGAAATGACAATTTGTAATTTAGATCTAAGTTAACAGTTTGAAGTTCTCTATTTCAAAATAGCTAAGTCTTAATTTAGACTAGTGAATTTGTAAATCAAAACTAAGTTATTAGTTTAAAGTTTTTTAATTCAAATTTACTAATTCGGATCTTAGTAATGTAAATTTGGAAATCAAATCTAAGGTTGTAGTTTGACGTTCTTTACTTCAAAATAACTAAGTCTTATTTTAGAATACTGAATTTGTAAATCAAAGCTAAGTTATTAGTTTGAAGTACTTTACTTGAAAATATCTACTTCTGATTTTAGAAATGACAATTAAAAACATCAGATCTAAGGTAATAGTTTGACGTTCTTTACTTCAAAATAACTAAGTCTTATTTTAGTATAGTGAATTTGTAAATTAAAACTAAGTTATTAGTTTGAAGTTCTTTACTTGAAAATATCTACTACTGATCTTAGAAATAACAATTTGAAAATCAGAACTAAGTTAATAGTATGACGTTCTTTACTTCAAAATAACTAAGTTTTATTTTAGAATAGTCAATTTGTAAATCAAAGCTAAGTTATTAGTTTGAAGTTCTTTACTTGAAAATATCTACTACTGATTTTACAAATGACAATTTGAAAATCAGATCTAAGTTAATAGTTTGACGATTTTTACTTCAAAATTAATAAGTCTTTCTTTCGAATAGTGAATTTGTAAATCAAAACTAAGTTATTAGTTTGAAGTTCTATACTTGAAAATATCTACTCCTGATTTTAGAAATGTCAATTTGAAAATCAGATCTAAGTTAATTGTTTGACGATTTTTACTTCAAAATAAATAAGTCTTACTTTAGTATAGTGAATTTTTAAATAGAAATAAGTTTATAATTTGAAGATTTTCCTTCAAATTAACTAATACGGATTTTTGTACTGTAATTTTGAAATTCAAAGTTAACGTTATAGTTTCATGTTCTTAACTTGAAAATATCTACTGCTGATTTTAGAAAAGACAATTTGAAAATTAGATCTAAGTTATTAGTTTGACGTTCTTTACTTCAAAATAACTAAGTCGCATTTTAGAATAGTGAATTTGTAAACCAAAGCTTAGTTATAGTCTGAAGTTCTTTAATTGAAAATATCTAGATCTAAATTTAGAAATGACAATTTGTAAATCAGATCTAAGTTAATAGTTTGACGTTATTTACTTCAAAATAACTAAGTCTTATTTTAGAGTAGTAAATTTCAAAATCAAAACTAAGTTATGAGCTTGAAGATTTTTTCTTTGAAATAAATACTTCTTATTTTTTAAATGACAATTTGTAAATCAGATCTAAGTTAATAGTTTGACGATTTAAACTTCAAAATAACTAAGTCTTTCTTTAGAATAGTGAATTTGTAAATAAAAACTAAGTTATAAGTTTGAAGTTCTATACTTGAAAATATCTACTCCTGATTTTAGAAATGACAATTTGAAAATCAGATCTAAGTTAATAGTTTGACGTTCTTTACTTCAAAATAAGTAAGTCGCATTTTAGAATAGTGAATTTGTAAACCAAAGCTTAGTTATAGTTTGAAGTTCTTTAATTGAAAATATCTAGTTCTGAATTTAAAAATGACAATTTGTAAATCAGATCTAAGTTAATAGTTTGACGTTATTTACTTCAAAATAACTAAGTCTTATTTTAGACTAGTGAATTTGTAAATCAAAACTAAGTTATTAGTTTGAAGTTCTTTTCTTGAAAATATCTAGATCTAAATTTAGAAATGACAATTTGAAAATCAGATCTAAGGTAATAGTTTGACGTTCTTTACATCAAATTAACTAAGTCTGATTTTAGAGTAGTAAATTTGGAAATCAAAACTAAGTTATGAGCTTGAAGTTTTTTTTTTTGAAATAAATACTTCTTATTTTTTAAATGACAATTTGAAAATCAGATCTAAGTTAATAGTTTGACGATTTTTACTTCAAAATAACTAAGTCTTTCTTTAGAATAGTGAATTTGTAAATCAAAACTAAGTTATAAGTTTGAAGTTCTATACTTGAAAATATCTACTCCTGATTTTAGAAATGACAATTTGAAAATCAGATCTAAGTTAAGAGTTTGACGTTCTTTACTTCAAAATAAGTAAGTCGCATTTTAGAATAGTGAATTTGTAAACCAAAGCTTAGTTATAGTTTGAAGTTCTTTAATTGAAAATATCTAGTTCTGAATTTAGAAATGACAATTTGTAAATCAGATCTAAGTTAATAGTTTGACGTTATTTACTTCAAAATAACTAAGTCTTATTTTAGACTAGTGAATTTGTAAATCAAAACTAAGTTATTAGTTTGAAGTTCTTTTCTTGAAAATATCTACTACTAATTTTAGAAATGACAATTTGAAAATCAGATCTAAGGTAATAGTTTGACGTTCTTTACATCAAATTAACTAAGTCTGATTTTAGAGTAGTAAATTTGGAAATCAAAACTAAGTTATGAGCTTGAAGTTTTTTTTTTTGAAATAAATACTTCTTATTTTTTAAATGACAATTTGAAAATCAGATCTAAGTTAATAGTTTGACGATTTTTACTTCAAAATAACTAAGTTATTACTTTAGAATAGTGAATTTGTAAATCAAAACTAATTTTTAGTTTAAAGTTTTTTACATGAAAATATCTACATCTGATTATAGAAATGACAATTTGAAAATCAGATCTAAGTTAATAGTTTGTCTTCCTTTACTTCAAAATAACTATGTCTTATTTTAGAATAGTGAATTTGTAAATAAAAATAAGTTATTAATTTGAAGCTTTTTACTTCAAATTAACTAATACGGATTTTTGTACGGTAATTTTGAAATTCAAAGTTAACGTTATAGTCAATTAAAACGGATATTGGGTATGAAGGGAAGTAAATCAAACAATATTATCTGCTAGCCGACGTTTCGAGATAATATTTATTTTTATTCGTTATTATTTACTTTTACTAATTATTTACTTTTATTCGTATTTTGTATTAGAGTAAAATTATTTATTGACTACTATTGTGATTTTAAATTAAATTAAGTTTACATGTTTTTACAATATTGTTAATTTTTATGTTTTGACTACGATCGTACACGCAATTAATTTTTGTATATTCATGTCAATTCCCAACACCATATATGTAACTTCAAACGTTTACCATCTCAAACTGTCTGGTATGTTTACGCCCTTATGGCCGCCGTTTATAGATTTTTTCACCCCTGTTATATATTTCAGCCCTGACGATGGACTAATAAATAGTTCGAAACGTCGGCTAGCAGATAATATTGTTTGATTTACTTCCTTTTATACCCAATATCCGTTTTAATTGACTATTAGAAGTAAGGGGAAAATCTGTTTACTTTCCAGTTAACGTTATAGTTTCAAGTTCTTAGCTTGAAAATATCTACTGCTGATTTTAGAAAAGACAATTTGAAAATTAGATCTAAGTTAATAGTTTGTCGTTTTTTACTTCAAAATATATAAGTCTTATTTTAGAATAGTGTATTTGTAAATCAAAACAAAGTTATTAGTTTGAAGTTCTTTACTTGAAAATATCTACTACTGATTTTATAAATGACAATTTGAAAATCAGGTCTAAGTTACTAGTTTGACGCTCTTTACATCAAAATAACTAAATTTTATTTTAGAATAGTTAACTTGTAAATCAAAACTAAGTTATTAATTTGAAGTTTTTTACTTGTAAATATCTACTTCTCATTTTAGAAATGACAATTTGAAAATCAGATCTAAGTTAATAGTTTGACGTTCTTTACTTCAAAATAGATAAGCCTTATTTTAGAATACTGTATTTGTAAATCAAAACTAAGTTGTTAATTTGAATTTTTTTATTTGAAAATATCTGCTTTAGATTTTAGAAATGACAATTTGAAAATCAGATCTAAGTTAATAGTTTGACGTTCTTTACATCAAAATAACTAAATTTTGTTTTAGAATAGTTAACTTGTAAATCAAAACTAAGGTATTAGTTTGAAGTTTTTTGCTTGAAAATATCTACTTCTGATTTTAGAAATGACAATTTGAAAATCAGATCTAAGTTAAAAGTTTGACGTTCTTTACTTCTAAATAACTAAGTCTTATTTTAGTATAATGAATTTGTAAATCAAAACTAAGTTATTAGTTTGAAGTTCTTTACTTGAAAATATCAACTACTGATTTTAGAAATGACAATTTGAAAATCAGATCTAAGTTAATAGTTTGACGTTCTTTACTTCAAAATAGCTAAGTCTTATTTTAGGATAGTTAATTTGTAAATCAAAACTATGTTATTAGTGTGTAGTTCTTTACTTGAAAATATCTACTTCTTATTTTAGAAATGAAAATTTGAAAATCATATCTAAGTTAATAGTTTGACGTTCTTTACTTCTAAATAACTAACTCTTATTTTAGTATAGTGAATTTGTAAATTAAAACTAAGTTATTAGTTTGAAGTTCTTGACTTGAAAATATCTACTACTAATTTCAGAAATGACAATTTGAAAACAGATCTAAGTTAATAGTTTGACATTTTTCACTTCAAAATAACTAAGACTTATTTTAGACAAGTGAATTTGTAAATCAAAACTCAGTTATTAGTTTAAAGTTTTTTACTTCAAATTTACTGATTCGGATCTTAGTAATGTAAATTTGGACATCAAATCTAAGGTTGTAGTTTAAAAGTTTTTTACTTGAAAATATCTACTTCTGATTTTAGAAATGACAATTTGAAAATCAGGTCTAAGTTAATAGTTTGACGTTCTTTACTTCTAAACAAATAACTCTTATTTTAGTATAGTGAAATTGTAAATCAAAACTAAGTTATTAGTTTGAAGTCTATACTTAAAAAAATCTACTGCTGATTTTAGAAATGACAAGTTGAAATACAGATCTAAGTTAACAGTATGACGTTCTCTACTTCAAAATAACTAAGTCTTAATTTAGACTAGTGAATTTGTAAATCAAAACTAAGTTATTAGTTTAAAGTTTTTTACTTCAAATTTACTAATTCGGATCTTAGTAATGTAAATATGGAAATCAAATCTAAGGTTGTAGTTTGACGTTTTTCACTTCAAAATAACTAAGTCTTATTTTAGAATAGTGAATTTGTAAATCAAAGCTAAGTTATTAGTTTGAAGTTCTTTTCTTGAAAATTTCTACTTCTGATTTTAGAAAAGATGATTTGAAAATCAGATCTAAGGTTTTGACGTTAAGGTTAAGGTTAAGTTAAGGTTAAGTTTGACGTTCTTTACTTCAAAATAACTAAGTCTTACTTTTGAATAGTAAATTTGTAAATCAAAACTACATTTATAGTTTGAAGTTCTTTACTTGAAAATATCTACTACTGATTTAAGAAATGACCATGTGAAAATCAGATCTGAGTTAATAGTTTCACGTTCTTTACTTCAAAATAACAAAGTGTTATTTTAGAATAGTGAATTTCTAAATCAAAAATAAGTTATTAGTTTGAAGTTCTTTACTTTGAAATATCTACGTCTGATTTCAGAAATGACAATTTGAAATTCAGATCTAAGTTAATAGTTTGACGTTTTTTACTTCAAAATAACTAAGTCTTATTTAGACTAGTGAATTTGTAAATCAAAACTAAGCTATTAGTTTAAAGTTCTTTACTTGAAAATATCTACTATTGATTTTAGAAATGACAATTTGAAAATCAGACCTAAGTTAATAGTTTGACGTTTTTTACTTTAAAATAACTAAGTCCTATTTTAAACTAGTGAATTTGTAAATCAAATCTACGTAATTAGTTTGCAGTTTTTTACTTGAAAAAATCTATTACTGATTTAAGAAATGACAATTTGAAAATCAGATCTAAATTAATAGTTTGACGTTCTTTACTTCAAAATAGATAAGTCTTATTTTAGACTAGTGAATTTGTAAATCAAAACTAAATGATTAGTTTGAAGTGATTAACTTGAAAATATCTACTACTGATTTCAGAAATTGCAATTTTAAAATCAGTTCTAAGTTAATAGTTTGACGTTTTTTACTTCAAACTAAGTCTAATTTTAGATTAGTGAATTTGTAAACCACAACTAAGTTATTAGTTTGAAGTTATTTACTTGAAATTATCTACTACTGTTTTTAGAAATGACAATTTGTAAATCAGATCTAAGTTAAGAGTTTGACGTTTTTTACTTCAAACTAAGTCTTATTTTAGACTAGTGGATTTGTAAATCAAAACTACGTAATTAGTTTGCAGTTTTTTACTTGAAAATATCTATTACTGATTTTAGAAATGACAATTTGAAAGTCAGATCTAAGTTAATAGTTTGACGTTCTTTACTACAAAATAGATAAGTCTTAATTTAGAATACTGTATTAGTAAATCAAAACTAAGTTATTAGTTTGAAGTTTTTTACTTGAGAATATCTACTTCTGATTTTAGAAATGACAATTTGAAAATCAGACCTAAATTAATAGTTAGACGTTCTTTACTTCAAACTAACTAAGTCTTATTTTAGTATAGTGAATATGTAAATCAAAATTAAGTTATTAGTTTAAAGTTTATTACTTGAAAATATCTATTTCTGATTTTAGAAATGACAATTTGAAAATCAGATCAAAGTTAATAGTTTGACGTTTTTTACTTCAAACTAACTAAGTCTTATTTTAGACTAGTGAAATTGTAAATCAAAACTAAGTTATTAGTTTGAAGTTCTTTACTTGAAAATATCTACTACCGATTTTAGAAATGACACCTTGAAAATCAGATCAAAGTTAATAGTTTGACGTTTTTTACTTCAAAATAACTAAGTATTATTTTAGAATAGTTAATTTGTAAATTAAAACTAAGTTAGTAGTTTGAAGTTCTTTACTTGAAAATATCGACTTCTCATTTCATAAATGGCAATTCGAAAATCAGATCTAAGTTAATAGTTTGACGTTCTTTACTTCAAAATAACTAAGTCTTATTTTAGTAAATTTTTGGTTGGGTTTGGACGTAATGTTTCCAATCAGTGAACTCATTCATGTCCACTACAGTATAAGGTTTGTGGCCCTTTTTACGCGCACTGCGGGCTATTGCTTTCCAGTCCTCTGGCCAATATACCTTTCCTACCCTTTTAAATTCCGACCCAATAGCTGAATGCATTGAATCGCATTCCATTTCACTATGCCCGGAAGTCAAAAATTTTAAATTAATATTTCTGAGCTTTTGACGATGGTTTATTGCGTAAATGCACATTCCTGCAACAAATTGGTTGAGGTTTTGCCCCCCGCAGCGATCACTAAAGCACCGAATTTCTTCTACATAATCTGGGAGCGATTCAAAATATTTATAGAGGCAAGATGCGATTTCGCAGCTTCCTCTTCCACTTTGCCCCTCATGCCACATGAAACAAACCCCTTCGTTCGTCACAACATTGTAAATTGTAATGTTATAGGATGCCAATCTCCTTTTGTAAAAGAAAGCATTATTTGTGGGATCCGAGGGAACCATAAGGACCTGCTGGAGATCAAAGTTTAGAGATACAATCTTTCCCTCAGACGCTGCAGCTTCAGTTTTGTCTTTCCTTTTGTTGTCTCGAGCAATGTTTTTTCTTTTGATGTGATCATCATACTCCGGTACAACGCTGGGAGAATCACTATGTGCTACACAAATGCGACACTGATCCTTTCTAGGACGATGAAATCCCAAATTATATCTTTCGAGAAATACGTTTCTGTATGCGTATTCTTTGGCCTTCTCGTTATTATTTTCCTCACACCATGCTGTATACAATCTATACATTATTCTTATGTTTAAATCGGATTGCAAATATTTTCTCTCCGTATCCGATCTGCAGTAGTGCGATGGCACAACTGGAAATGATTCAATGTGTGCTTTAATATTCTGTATTACTTGATGATTTATTATTGATTTTAGATGACACCCTCTTGAATCACCGCCAGAAGTATTAGCTGTTGAACGCTTTGCAACAGCTATGTCCACTACACCCTTTTTTATTCCCAATGTATTAATAAACATTGTTTTACAAACACTTACTCTACCTCCATCAACTGGCAAGAAGAAGAAACAGCTAAACTTCCTCTTAGATAAATCGTCCCCCGTTGTTTTAACCTTTGTTGGTTTTTTATCAATATTGCTTCATATGAAATTGCGTTGCCTAGTGTAATTTCCCAAAGCATAATATTCATTAAAAATTGCTAATCGATGTTCTTCACTCACTTTACATTTGCGTTTACACGTATCTTTGGTACAACGACACCCTTTGCATTGACAAACTCCTGTCCATGTATTCTTTTCCTTTTTAAAATATTTCGTTTCCAGGTTTCTGGGTTTCTCTTTCTTTTTCTAGGCTTGTCAGATACCATTGGGTGTTCCTCCATTCCTTCCAAATCCACTGACTCGGGATCTGGTTCAGAATCGCTTAGCTCACCATGCAGATCAGGTACATAATCTGATTCATCACCAGAAAAGTCTGTATTAAAAAATAAATAGATTAATTTATTGGTTAATCACACATTGAAATTATAATTACCAGTAGCTGCTTCGGAACCGCTAACCTCGGGATCTGAAGATGGATTTCCTGGATTTTCCAAATTGACTTCTACAGAATTATTGCCAAAATATTCTGTAAGAAAATCAAAACATTAACATAAAACATAGTTACTCGAACAATAAATTCAATTGTAACAATAATACCTGTGGCTGTATTCGTAATGTTCTCCATTTCGATGGGTTCATTTTCCAATAACTCTGTATTTGACGTTGAATTGCAGGATTTATCGGCGAATTTTGCACTCATAACATCTAAAAACGATTGTGCTTGACTTAAAATAATGTTTTATAACAATTTTAAATGCAGCTATAAACTATAGCAGTAAACACCGTTAAAACAAAAGAAAAAAATAAAATGTATAAATAAAAATAACTATAAAAAAATAAAGCACTTACCTCCATTTTGCAACGCTAATTGAAGAATAACCTTTGTCCTCGTATTCGTTTTGTTCAAAAATAATAATACTTTTAATACTAAATTATAAACTAACAGTAGTAAATAAATAGTATTGTACACTTAAACACATAAAACTCAACATTTATCTAGTGTATAGGTGAAATCACTACTAGGTATCTTCAATATTTTCGCCACCTACCCATGCCAAAATTAGACATCTCAAGTTATCCACTTTTGACACTAGGGTGGTATATGCAACAAATTTTGTAACAAGTAGATATCTTTAGTTAGCTACTTATTATTACGTATTACAATAAATATTTTGTTGATTTTGTAGTTGTCTAGTAATAGAACACCCTATTATATGGGGTAGGGGGCATCGTACACTTATCTACTTTTAGCAGTTGATAGATCATCTCATAGTCAGTCACCTGATGTAGATAACTCAAAAGCGCAAAAAATCGAGTTATCCAGTTCTAGTACTGAACCCACGAAATGCAGATTAATAGTTTGACCTTCTTTACTTCAAAATAACTAAGTCTTATTTTAGAATACTGAATTTGTAAATCAAAACTAAGCTATTTGTTTGAAGTTTTTTATTTCAGATTTACTAATTCGGATTTTAGTAATGTAAATTTAAAAATCAAAACTAAGGATGTAGTTTAAAGTTCTTTACTTGAAAATATCTACTTCTGATTTTAGAAATGACAATTTGGAAATCAGATCTAAGTTGATAGTTTGACCTTCTTTACTTCAAAATAACTAAGTCTTATTTTAGAATAGTGAATTTGTAAATCATAACTAAGTTATTAGTTTGAAGTTTTTTACTTGAGAATATCTACTTCTGATTTTTGAAATAACAATTTGAAAATCAAATCTAAGTTAATAGTTTGACGTTCTTTACTTCATAATAACTAAGTCTTATTTTAGAATAGTGAATTTGTAAATCATAACTAAGTTATTAGTTTGAAGTTTTTTACTTGAGAATATCTACTTCTGATTTTAGAAATAACAATTTGAAAATCAGACCTAAGTTAATAGTTTGATGTTCTTTACTTCATAATAACTAAGTCTTATTTTAGAATAGTGAATTTGTAAATCATAACTAAGTTATTAGTTTGAAGTTTTTTACTTGAGAATATCTACTTCTGATTTTAGAAATAACAATTTGAAAATCAGAATTAAGTTAATAGTTTGACGTTTTTTACTTCAAAATAACTAAGTCTTATTTTAGACTAGTTAATTTGTAAATCAAATCTACGTAATTACTTTGCAGTTTTTTACTTGGAAAAATCTATTACTGATTTAAGATATGACAATTTGAAAATCAGATCTAAATTAATAGTTTGACGTTTTTTACTTCAAAATAACTAAGTCTTATTTTAGAATAGTGAATTTGTAAATCAAAACTACGTAATTAGTTTGCAGTTTTTTACTTGAAAATATATATTACTGATTTTAGAAATGACAATTTGTAAATCATATTTAAATTAATAGTTTGACGTTCTTAACTTCAAAATAACTAAGTCTTATTTTAGAATAGTGAATTTGTTAATCAAAACTAAGTTATTAGTTTGAAGTTCCTTACTTGGAAATATCTACTTCTGATTTGTGAGGAAGTGAGGAACTTCAAACTAATAACTTAGTATTGATTTACAAATTTACTATACTAAAATAAGGCTTAGTTATTTAGAAGTAAAGAACGTCAAACTATTAACTTAGATCTGATTTTCAAATTGTCATTTCTAAAATCAGGAGTAGAAATTTTCACGTAAAGAACTTCAAACCATTAACTTAGCCTTCAATTAGAAATTTACTATTCTAAAATAAGACTTAGTTATTTTGAAGTAAAGAGCGTCAAACTATTAACTTAGATCTGATTTTCAAATTGTCATTTCTAAAATCAGAAGTAGATATTTTCAAGTAAAGTACTTCAAACTACTTCAAATTTACATTACTAAGATACGAATTAGTAAATTTGAAGTAAAAAATTTTAAACTAATAACTTAGTTTTGATTTACAAATTCACTAGTCTTAAATAAAACTTAGTTATTTTGAAGTAAAGAACGTCAAACTATTAACTTAGATCTGATTTTGAAATTGTCATTTATAAAATCAGTAGTAGATATTTTCAAGTAAAGAACTTCAAACTAATAACTTTGTTTTGATTTACAAATACACTATTCTAAAATAAGACTTATATATTTTGAAGTAAAAAACGACAAACTATTAACTTAGATCTAATTTTCAAATTGTCTTTTCTAAAATCAGCAGTAGATATTTTCAAGCTAAGAACTTGAAACTATAACGTTAACTGGAAAGTAAACAGATTTTCCCCTTACTTCTAATAGTCAATTAAAACGGATATTGGGTATAAAAAGAAGTAAATCAAACAATATTATCTGCTAGCCGACGTTTCGAACTATTTATTAGTCCATCGTCAGGGCTGAAATATATAACAGGGGTGAAAAAATCTATAAACGGCGGCCATAAGGGCGTAAACATACCAGACAGTTTGAGATGGTAAACGTTTGAAGTTACATATATGGTGTCGGGAATTGACATGAATATACAAAAATTAATTGCGTGTACGATCGTAGTCAAAACATAAAAATTAACAATATTGTAAAAACATGTAAACTTAATTTAATTTAAAATCACAATAGTAGTCAATAAATAATTTTACTCTAATACAAAATACGAATAAAAGTAAATAATTAGTAAAAGTAAATAATAACGAATAAAAATAAATATTATCTCGAAACGTCGGCTAGCAGTTAATATTGTTTGATTTACTTCCCTTCATACCCAATATCCGTTTTAATTGACTATAACGTTAACTTTGAATTTCAAAATTACCGTACAAAAATCCGTATTAGTTAATTTGAAGTAAAAAGCTTCAAATTAATAACTTATTTTTATTTACAAATTCACTATTCTAAAATAAGACATAGTTATTTTGAAGTAAAGGAAGACAAACTATTAACTTAGATCTGATTTTCAAATTGTCATTTTTATAATCAGATGTAGATATTTTCATGTAAAAAACTTTAAACTAAAAATTACTTTTGATTTACAAATTCACTATTCTAAAGTAATAACTTAGTTATTTTGAAGTAAAAATCGTCAAACTATTAACTTAGATCTGATTTTCAAATTGTCATTTCTGAAATCAGAAGTAGATATTTTCAAGTAAAAAACTTCAAACTAATAACTAAGTACTGATTTACAAATTCACTATTCTAAAATAAGACTTAGCAATTTTGAAGTAAAGAACGTCAAACTATTAACTTAGATCTGATTTACAAATTGTCATTTAAAAAATAAGAAGTATTTATTTCAAAAAAAAAAACTTCAAGCACATAACTTAGTTTTGATTTCCAAATTTACTACTCTAAAATCAGACTTAGTTAATTTGATGTAAAGAACGTCAAACTATTACCTTAGATCTGATTTTCAAATTGTCATTTCTAAAATTAGTAGTAGATATTTTCAAGAAAAGAACTTCAAACTAATAACTTAGTTTTGATTTACAAATTCACTAGTCTAAAATAAGATTTAGTTATTTTGAAGTAAATAACGTCAAACTATTAACTTAGATCTGATTTACAAATTGTCATTTCTAAATTCAGAACTAGATATTTTCAATTAAAGAACTTCAAACTATAACTAAGCTTTGGTTTACAAATTCACTATTCTAAAATGCGACTTACTTATTTTGAAGTAAAGAACGTCAAACTATTAACTTAGATCTGATTTTCAAATTGTCATTTCTAAAATCAGGAGTAGATATTTTCAAGTATAGAACTTCAAACTTATAACTTAGTTTTGATTTACAAATTCACTATTCTAAAGAAAGACTTAGTTATTTTGAAGTTTAAATCGTCAAACTATTAACTTAGATCTGATTTACAAATTGTCATTTAAAAAATAAGAAGTATTTATTTCAAAGAAAAAATCTTCAAGCTCATAACTTAGTTTTGATTTTGAAATTTACTACTCTAAAATAAGACTTAGTTATTTTGAAGTAAATAACGTCAAACTATTAACTTAAATCTGATTTACAAATTGTCATTTCTAAATTTAGAACTAGATATTTTCAATTAAAGAACTTCAGACTATAACTAAGCTTTGGTTTACAAATTCACTATTCTAAAATGCGACTTAGTTATTTTGAAGTAAAGAACGTCAAACTAATAACTTAGATCTAATTTTCAAATTGTCTTTTCTAAAATCAGCAGTAGATATTTTCAAGTTAAGAACATGAAACTATAACGTTAACTTTGAATTTCAAAATTACAGTACAAAAATCCGTATTAGTTAATTTGAAGGAAAATCTTCAAATTATAAACTTATTTTTATTTAAAAATTCACTATACTAAAGTAAGACTTATTTATTTTGAAGTAAAAATCGTCAAACAATTAACTTAGATCTGATTTTCAAATTGACATTTCTAAAATCAGGAGTAGATATTTTCAAGTATAGAACTTCAAACTAATAACTTAGTTTTGATTTACAAATTCACTATTCGAAAGAAAGACTTATTAATTTTGAAGTAAAAATCGTCAAACTATTAACTTAGATCTGATTTTCAAATTGTCATTTCTAAAATCAGAAGTAGATATTTTCAAGTAAAGAACTTCAAACTAATAACTGAGTTTTGATTTACAAATTCACTATTCTGAAAAAAGACTTAGTTATTTTGAAGTATAGATCGTCAAAGTATTAACTTAGATCTTATTTTCAAATTGTCATTTGTAAAATCAGTAGTAGATATTTTCAAGTAAAGAACTTCAAACTAATAACTTAGCTTTGATTTACAAATTGACTATTCTAAAATAAAACTTAGTTATTTTGAAGTAAAGAACGTCATACTATTAACTTAGTTCTGATTTTCAAATTGTTATTTCTAAGATCAGTAGTAGATATTTTCAAGTAAAGAACTTCAAACTAATAACTTAGTTTTAATTTACAAATTCACTATACTAAAATAAGACTTAGTTATTTTGAAGTAAAGAACGTCAAACTATTACCTTAGATCTGATGTTTTTAATTGTCATTTCTAAAATCAGAAGTAGATATTTTCAAGTAAAGTACTTCAAACTAATAACTTAGCTTTGATTTACAAATTCAGTATTCTAAAATAAGACTTAGATATTTTGAAGTAAAGAACGTCAAACTACAACCTTAGATTTGATTTCCAAATTTACATTACTAAGATCCGAATTAGTAAATTTGAATTAAAAAACTTTAAACTAATAACTTAGTTTTGATTTACAAATTCACTAGTCTAAATTAAGACTTAGCTATTTTGAAATAGAGAACGTCAAACTGTTAACTTAGATCTAAATTACAAATTGTTATTTCTAAAATCAGTAGTAAATTTTTTCAAGTAAAGAACTTCAAACTAATAACTTAGCTTTGATTTACAAATTCAGTATTCTAAAGAAAGACTTAGTAATTTTGAAGTAAAAATCGTCAAACTATTAACTTAAATCTGATTTTCAAATTGTCATTTCTAAATTCAGAAGTAGATATTTTCAAGTAAAGAACTTCAAACTAATAACTGAGTTTTGATTTACAAATTCACTATTCTGAAATAAGACTTAGTTATTTTGAAGTATAGATCGTCAAAGTATTAACTTAGATCTTATTTTCAAATTGTCATTTCTAAAATCAGAAGTAGATATTTTCAAGTAAAGTACTTCAAATTATAACCTTAGCTTTGATTTACAAATTCACCATTCTAAAATAAAACTTAGCTATTTTGAAGTAAAGAACGTCAAACTATTACCTAAGATCGGATTTTCAAATTGTCATTTGTAAAATCAGTAGTAGATATTTTCAAGTAAAGAACTCCAAACTAATAACTTAGTTTTGATTTACTATTTTATTAGTCTAAAATAAGACTAAGTTATTTTTAAGTAAAAAACATCAAACTATTAACTTAGACCTGATTTTCAAATTGTCATTTCTAAAATCAGAAGTAAATATTTTCAAGTAAAGAACTTCAAACTAATAACTTAGCTTTGATTTACAAATTGACTATTCTAAAATAAAACTTAGTTATTTTGAAGTAAAGAACGTCATACTATTAACTTAGTTCTGATTTTCAAATTGTCATTTCTAAGATCAGTAGTAGATATTTTCAAGTAAAGAACGTCAAACTAATAACTTAGTTTTAATTTACAAATTCACTATACTAAAATAAGACTTAGTTATTTTGAAGTAAAGAACGTCAAACTATTACCTTAGATCTGATTTTCAAATTGTCTTTTCTAAAATCAGAAGTAGATATTTTCAAGTAAAGAACTTCAAACTAAAAACTTAGCTTTGATTTACAAATTTAGTATTCTAAAATAAGACTTAGTTATTTTGAAGTAAAGAACGTCAAACTACAACCTTAGATTTGATCTCCAAATTTACATTACTAAAATCCGAATTAGTAAATTTGAATTAAAAAACTTTAAACTAATAACTTAGTTTTGATTTTCAAAATAAAGCTGAATCTTGCTTGGATTTGTCGTCGGATCATTCCCCGGTAATAGTAACACTAAGCTCTAAAATAACAAACAAAGAGAAACCTCTCTTCTTAACTAGTAAGAAAACAAATTGGGAAAAGTTTAAATGCCTGCTAGACGAAAATTTAGTACTAGAAATTCCTTTAAAAACTAACGAAGATATCGATGAAGCAACCGAACACTTAACTCTAGCAATACAAAGTGCAGCTTGGAACTCAACACCGTTGCGTAAAGAGGCTAAGGATACAGACGAATGTCCGATTACTATAAAACAAAAGATTTCAGAAAAACGCCAACTGAGGAAAATATGGCATCAAACAAGAGCTCAGCAGGATAAAAGCAAACTAAATAAAGCTGTAAAAGAACTTAAACAGTTGTTTAGTAATTACAAAAATGAAAATATACAAAACTACCTGACAAACCTATCTGCAACGGAAGCCACGGACTACTCACTTTGGAAAGCAACTAAGAAATTAAAGCAGCCCCAGGATACCTATCCACCACTTCTAATAGAAAATGGGCAATGGGCTAAGAGTGATAGTGAAAAGGCGATGCTTTTTGCAAGACATTTGGGCAGCGTTTTTACACCGTTCAAATCTGAAAATCACACTAAAGAAGAACATGTAAGACAATTTCTAGATTCTCCCGATCAGCTGGAACTACCAATCAAACGCTTCAAAAAAACTGAAATTAAGTTTGTCATAAAAAACGATCTTAGTCCAAAGAAAGCTCCCGGCTACGATCTAATAACAGGAAAAATACTAAAAGAGTTTTCAGATAAAGGGTTTAAGTATGTAACTCAGTTGTTTAATGCTATCTTACGTCGAGAATACTTCCCAGCGCAATGGAAAGTCGCCCAAATGATTCTCATTGCAAAACCTGGTAAACCAATTGAGGATGTAAAGTCGTACAGACCGATCAGTCTCTTGCCGATATTATCAAAGCTGTTTGAAAAAATGATCCTAAAAAGAATGAGACCAATCTTAGAGGAAATTTGCTTGATCCCCAATCATCAGTTTGGCTTCAGACAGCGGCATGGGACTGTCGAACAAATCCATCGAATTGTGACAGAAATCACAGAAATTGTGACAGATCTAAGTTAATAGTTTGACGTTCTTTACTTCAAAATAACTAAGTCTTATTTTAGAATAGTGAATTAGTAAATCAAAACTAAGTGATTAGTTTGAAGTTCTTTACTTTAAAATATCTACTTCTGATTTTAGAAATGACAATTTGAAAATCAGGTCTAAGTTAATAGTTTGACGTTTTTTACTTCAAAATACCTAAGTCTTATTTTAGTCTAGTAAATTTGTAAATCAAAACTAAGTTATTAGTTTGAAGTTCTTTACTTTGAAATATGTACTTCTGATTTAAGAAATGACAATTTGAAAATCAGTTCTAAGTGAATAGTTTCACGTTCTTTACTTTAAAATAGATAATTCTTATTTTAGAATACCGCATTTCTAAATCAAAACTAATTTATTAGTTTGAAGTACTTTACTTAAAAATATCTACTTCTGATTTTAGAAATGACAATTTGAAAATCAGATCTAAGTTAATAGTTTGACGTTCTTTACTTCAATATAGATAAGTCCCATTTTAGAATACTGTATTTGTAAATCAAAACTAAGTTGTTACTTTGCAGTTGTTTATCTGAAAATATCTGCTTCAGAATTTGGAAATGACAATTTCAAAATCAGATCTAAGTTAATAGTTTGACGTTCTTTACTTTAAAATAACTAAGTCTTATTTTAGACTAGTGAATTTGTAAATCAAAACTAGGTTATTAGTTTAAAGTTTTTTACTTCAAGCTTACTAATTCGGATCTTAGAAATGTAATATTGAAAATGAAATCTAAGGTTGTAGTTTGAAGTTATTTACTTGAAATTATCAACTTCTGATTTTAGAAATGACAATTTGAAAATCAGATCTAAGCTAATAGCTTGACGGTCTTTACTTCAAAATAACTAAATTTTATTTTACAATAGTTAATTTGTAAATCAAAACTAAGTTAATAGTTTTAAGCTCTTTACTTCCAATTAACTAATACGGATTTTAGTAATGTGTATTTGAAAATCAAAGCGAAGGTTATAGTTTGAAGTTCTTTACTTGAAAATATCTACTTCTGATTTTAGAAATAAAAATTTGAAAATTAGATCTAAGTTAATATTTTGAGGTGCTTTACTTCAAAATAACTAAGTCTTATTTTAGACTAGTAAATTTTTAAATAAAAACCAAGTTATTAGTTTGAAGTATTTTACTAAAAAATATCTACTTCTGATTTTAGAAATGACAATTTGAAAATCAGATCTACGTTAATAGTTTGACGTTCTTTACTTCAAAACAACTAAGTCTTATTTTAGTAGAGTGAATTTGTAAATCAAAACTAAGTTATTAGTTTGAAGTTGAAAATATCTACTACTGATTTTAGAAATGACAATTTGCAAATCAGATCTAAGTTAATAGTTTGACGTTCTTTACTTCAAAACAACTAAGTCTTATTTTAGTAGAGTGAATTTGTAAATTAAAGCTATGTTATTAGTTTGCAGTTCTTTACTTCCAATTAACTAATACGGATTTTAGTAATGTGCATTTGAAAATCAAAGCGAAGGTTATAGTTTGAAGTTCTTTACTTGAAAATATCTACTTCTGATTTTAGAAATAAAAATTTGAAAATTAGATCTAAGTTAATATTTTGAGGTGCTTTACTTCAAAATAACTAAGTCTTATTTTAGACTAGTAAATTTTTAAATAAAAACCAAGTTATTAGTTTGAAGTACTTTACTAAAAAATATCTACTTCTGATTTTAGAAATGACAATTTGAAAATCAGATCTACGTTAATAGCTTGACGGTCTTTACTTCAAAATAACTAACTTTTATTTTAGGATAGTTAATTTGTAAATCAAAACTAAGTTATTAGTTTGAAGTTCTTTACTTTGAAATATCTACTTCTATTTTAGTATAGTGTATTTGTAAACCAAAACTAAGTTATTAGTATGAAGTTCTTCACTTGAAAAAAACTACCACTGATTTTAGAAATGACAATTTGAAAGTCAGATCTAAGTTAATAGTTTGACGTTCTTTACCACAAAATAGATAAGTCTTAATTTAGAATACTGTATTAGTAAATCAAAACTAAGTTATTAGTTTGAAGTTTTTTACTTGAGAATATCTACTTCTGATTTTAGAAATGACAATTTGAAAATCAGACCTAAATTAATAGTTAGACGTTCTTTACTTCAAACTAACTAAGTCTTATTTTAGTATAGTGAATATGTAAATCAAAATTAAGTTATTAGTTTGAAGTTCTTTACTCGAAAATATCTACTACTGATTTTAGAAATGACAATTTGAAAATCAGATCTAAGTTAATAGTTTGACGTTCTTTACTTCCAAATAACTAAGTCTTATTTTAGTATAGTGAATTTGTAATTTAAAACAAAGTTATTAGTTTGAAGTTCTTTACTTGAAAATATCTACTACTGATTTTAGAAATGACAATTTGAAAATCAGATCTAAGTTAACAGTTTGACGTTCTTTACTTTAAAATTACTAAGTCTTATTTTAGACTAGTGAATTTGTAAATTAAAACTAAGTTATTAGTATGAAGTTATTTACTTGAAAAAAACTACCACTGATTTTAGAAATGACAATTTGAAAATCAGATCTAAGTTAATAGTTTGACGTTCTTTACTTCTAAATAACTAAGTCTTATTTTAGAATACTCAATTTGTAAATCAAGGCTAAGTTATTAGTTTAAAGTTGTTTACTTGAAAATATCTACTTCTTATTTTCGAAATGACAATTTGAAAATCAGATCTAAGTTAATAGTTTGACGTTCTTTACTTCAAAACAACTAAGTCTTATTTTAGTATAGTGAATTTGTAAACCAAAACTAAGTTATTAGTATGAAGTTCTTCACTTGAAAACAACTACCACTGATTTTAGAACTGACAATTTGAAAATCAGATCTAAGCTTATAGTTTGACGTTTATTACTTCAAACTAACTAAGTCTTATTTTAGAATACTCAATTTGTAAATCAAGGCTAAGTTATTAGTTTAAAGTTTTTTACTTGAAAATATCTACTTCTGATTTTAGAAATAAGAATTTGAAAATCAGATCTAAGTTAATAGTTTGACGTTCTTTACTTCAAAACAACTAAGTCTTATTTTAGTATAGTGAATTTGTAAACCAAAACTAAGTTGTTAGTATGAAGTTCTTCACTTGAAAAAACTACCACTGATTTTGGAAATGACAATTTGAAAATCAGATCTAAATTAACAGTTTGACGTTCTTTACTTTAAAATAACTAAGTCTTATTTTAGAATACTCAATTTGTAAATCAAGGCTAAGTTATTAGTTTAAAGTTCTTTACTTAAAAATATCTACTTCTTGTTTTAGAAATGACAATTTGAAAATCAGATCTAAGTTGATAGTTTGACGTTCTTTACTTCTAAATAACTAAGTCTTATTTTAGTATAGTGAATTTGTAAACCAAAACTAAGTTGTTAGTATGAAGTTCTTCACTTGAAAAAAACTACCACTGATTTTAGAAATGACAATTTGAAAATCAGATCTAAATTAACAGTTTGACGTTCTTTACTTTAAAGTAACTAAGTCTTATTTTAGACTAGTGAATTTGTAAATCAAAACTGAGTTATTAGTTTAAAATTTTTTACTTCAAATTTACTAATTCGGATCTTAGTAATGTAAATTTGGAAATCAAATCTAAGGTTGTAGTTTGAAGTTCTTTACTTTAAAATATCTACTTCTGATTTAAAAATTACAATTTGAAAATCAGATCTAAGTTAACAGTTTGACGTTTTTTACTTCAAAATAACTAAGTCTTATTTTAGAATTATCAATTTGTAAATCAAAGCTAAGTTATTAGTTAGAAGGTCTTTACTTGAAAATATTTACTTCTGATTTTAGAAATAACAATTTGAAAAGCAGATCTAAGTTAGTTGTTTGACGTTCTTTACTTTAAAGTAACTAAGTCTTATTTTAGACTAGTGAATTTGTAAATTAAAACTAAGTTATTAGTTTAAAGTTTTTTACTTCAAATTTACTAATTCGGATCTTAGTAATGTAAATTTGGTAATCAAATCTAAGGTTGTAGCTTGAAGTTCTTTACTTTGAAATATCTACTTCTGATTAAAAAATTACAATTTGAAAATCAGATCTAAGTTAACAGTTTGACGTTCTTTACTTCAAAATAACTAAGTCTTATTTTAGACTAGTAAATTTGTAAATTAAAACTAAGTTATTAGTTTAAAGTTCTTTACTTGAAAATATCTACTACTGATTTTAGAAATGACAATTTGCAAATCAGATCTAAGTTAAAATTTTAACATTCTTTACATCGAAATAACTAAATTTTACTTTAGAATAGTTAATTTGTAAATCAAAACTAAGTTATTAGTTTAAAGTTCTTTACTTGAAAATATCTACTACTGATTTTAGAAATGACAATTTGCAAATCAGATCTAAGTTAAAATTTTAACGTTCTTTACATCGAAATAACTAAATTTTACTTTAGAATAGTTAATTTGTAAATCAAAACTAAGTTATTAGTTTAAAGTTCTTTACTTGAAAATATCTACTTCTGATTTTAGAAATGACAATTAGCAAATCAGATCTAAGTTAAAATTTTAACGTTCTTTACTTCAAAATAACTAAGTCTTATTTTAGACTAGTGAATTTGTAAATCAAAACTAAGTTATTAGTTTAAAGTTTTTTACTTCAAATTTACTAATTCGGATCTTAGTAATGTAAATTTGGAAATCAAATCTAAAGTTGTAGTTTGAAGTTCTTTACTTGAAAATATCTACTTCTGATTTTAAAAATGACAATTTGTAAATCAGATCTAAGTTAATAGCTTGACGGTCTTTACTTCAAAATAAATAAATATTATTTTACAATAGTTAATTTGTAAATCAAAACTAAGTTATTAGTTTGAAGTTCTTTACTTTGAAATATCTACTTCTGATTTAAGAGATGACAATTTGAAAATCAGATCTAAGTGAATAGTTTCACGTTCTTTACTTTAAAATAGATAAGTCTTATTTTAGAATAGCGTAATATATCGTTAGCGTAAAATATCTACTTCTGATTTTAGAAATGACAATTTGAAAATCAGATCTAAGTTAATAGTTTGACGTTCTTTACTTCAAAATACCTAAGTCTTATTTTAGTCTAGTAAATTTGTAAATCAAAACTAAGTTATTAGTTTGAAGTTCTTTACTTTGAAATATCTACTTCTGATTTAAGAAATGATAATTTGAAAATCAGATCTAAGTTAATAGTTTGACGTTCTTTACTTCAAAACAACTAAGTCTTATTTTAGTATAGTGAATTTGTAAATCAAAACTAAGTTATTAGTATCAAGTTCTTTACTTGACACAAACTACCACTGATTTTAGAAATAACAATTTGAAAAGCAGATCTAAGTTAGGCGTTTGACGTTCTTTACTTTAAAGTAACTAAGTCTTATTTTAGACTAGTGAATTTGTAAATCAAAACTGAGTTATTAGTTTAAAATTTTTTACTTCAAATTTACTAATTCGGATCTTAGTAATGTAAATTTGGAAATAAAATCTAAGGTTGTAGTTTGAAGTTCTTTACTTCAAAACAACTAAGTCGTATTTTAGTAGAGTGATTTTCTAAATCAAAACTAAGTTATTAGTTTGAAGTTCTTTACTTGAAAATATCTACTTCTGATTTTAGAAATGACAATTTGAAAATCAGATCTAAGTTAATGGCTTGACGGTCTTTACTTCAAAATAACTAAATTTTATTTTACAATAGTTAATTTGTAAATCAAAACTAAGTTATTAGTTTGAAGTTCTTTACTTTGAAATATCTACTTCTGATTTAAGAGATGACAATTTGAAAACCAGATCTAAGTGAATAGTTTCACGTTCTTTACTTTAAAATAGATAAGTCTTATTTTAGAATAGCGTAATATATCGTTAGCGTAAACTATCTACTTCTGATTTTAGAAATGACAATTTGATAATCAGATCTAAGTTAATAGTTTGACGTTCTTTACTTAAAAATAACTAAGACTTATTTTAGAATAGTAAATTTGTAAATCAAAACTAAGTTGGTATTTTGAAGTTCTTTATCTGAAAATATCTGCTTCAGATTTTAGAAATGACAATTTGAAAATCAGATCTAAGTTGATAGTTTGACGTTCTTTACATCAAAATAACTAAATTTTATTTTAGAATAGTTAATTTGTAAATCAAAACTAAGTTATTAGTTTGAAGTTTTTTACTTGAAAATATCTACTTCTGATTTTAGAATTGACAACTTGAAAATCAGATCTAAGTTAATAGTTTGACGTCCTTTACTTCAAAACCACTAAGTCTTATTTTAGTATAGTGAATTTGTAAATCAAAACTAAGTTATTAGTATGAAATTCTTTACTTGACACAAACTACCACTGATTTGAGAAATAACAATTTGAAAAGCAGATCTAAGGTAGGCGTTTGACGTTCTTTACTTTAAAGTAACTAAGTCTTATTTTAGACTAGTGAATTTGTAGATCAAAACTGAGTTATTAGTTTAAAATTTTTTACTTCAAATTTACTAATTCGGATCTTAGTAATGTAAATTTGGAAATCAAATCTAAGGTTGTAGTTTGAAGTTCTTTACTTTAAAATATCTACTTCTGATTTAAAAATTACAATTTGAAAATCAGATCTAAGTTAACAGTTTGACGTTCTTTACTTCTAAATAACTAAGTCTTATTTTAGAATTATCAATTTGTAAATCAAAGCTAAGTTATTAGTTTGAAGGTCTTTACTTGAAAATATTTACTTCTGATTTCAGAAATGACAATTTGAAAATCAGGTCTAAGTTAATAGTTTGACGTTTTTAATTCAAAATAACTAAGTCTTATTTTAGACTAGTAAATTTGTAAATTAAAACTAGGTTATTAGTTTAAAGTTTTTTACTTCAAGCTTACTACCACTACCACTGATTTTAGAACTGACAATTTGAAAATCAGATCTAAGCTTATAGTTTGACGTTTATTACTTCAAACTAACTAAGTCTTATTTTAGAATACTCAATTTGTAAATCAAGGCTAAGTTATTAGTTTAAAGTTTTTTACTTGAAAATATCTACTTCTGATTTTAGAAATAAGAATTTGAAAATCAGATCTAAGTTATTAGTTTGAAGTTCTTTACTTTGAAATATGTACTTCTGATTTAAGAAATGACAATTTGAAAATCAGTTCTAAGTGAATAGTTTCACGTTCTTTACTTTAAAATAGATAATTCTTATTTTAGAATACCGCATTTCTAAATCAAAACTAATTTATTAGTTTGAAGTACTTTACTTAAAAATATCTACTTCTGATTTTAGAAATGACAATTTGAAAATCAGATCTAAGTTAATAGTTTGACGTTCTTTACTTCAATATAGATAAGTCCCATTTTAGAATACTGTATTTGTAAATCAAAACTAAGTTGTTACTTTGCAGTTGTTTATCTGAAAATATCTGCTTCAGAATTTGGAAATGACAATTTCAAAATCAGATCTAAGTTAATAGTTTGACGTTCTTTACTTTAAAATAACTAAGTCTTATTTTAGACTAGTGAATTTGTAAATCAAAACTAGGTTATTAGTTTAAAGTTTTTTACTTCAAGCTTACTAATTCGGATCTTAGAAATGTAATATTGAAAATGAAATCTAAGGTTGTAGTTTGAAGTTATTTACTTGAAATTATCAACTTCTGATTTTAGAAATGACAATTTGAAAATCAGATCTAAGCTAATAGCTTGACGGTCTTTACTTCAAAATAACTAAATTTTATTTTACAATAGTTAATTTGTAAATCAAAACTAAGTTAATAGTTTTAAGCTCTTTACTTCCAATTAACTAATACGGATTTTAGTAATGTGTATTTGAAAATCAAAGCGAAGGTTATAGTTTGAAGTTCTTTACTTGAAAATATCTACTTCTGATTTTAGAAATAAAAATTTGAAAATTAGATCTAAGTTAATATTTTGAGGTGCTTTACTTCAAAATAACTAAGTCTTATTTTAGACTAGTAAATTTTTAAATAAAAACCAAGTTATTAGTTTGAAGTATTTTACTAAAAAATATCTACTTCTGATTTTAGAAATGACAATTTGAAAATCAGATCTACGTTAATAGTTTGACGTTCTTTACTTCAAAACAACTAAGTCTTATTTTAGTAGAGTGAATTTGTAAATCAAAACTAAGTTATTAGTTTGAAGTTGAAAATATCTACTACTGATTTTAGAAATGACAATTTGCAAATCAGATCTAAGTTAATAGTTTGACGTTCTTTACTTCAAAACAACTAAGTCTTATTTTAGTAGAGTGAATTTGTAAATCAAAACTAAGTTAATAGTTTTAAGCTCTTTACTTCCAATTAACTAATACGGATTTTAGTAATGTGCATTTGAAAATCAAAGCGAAGGTTATAGTTTGAAGTTCTTTACTTGAAAATATCTACTTCTGATTTTAGAAATAAAAATTTGAAAATTAGATCTAAGTTAATATTTTGAGGTGCTTTACTTCAAAATAACTAAGTCTTATTTTAGACTAGTAAATTTTTAAATAAAAACCAAGTTATTAGTTTGAAGTACTTTACTAAAAAATATCTACTTCTGATTTTAGAAATGACAATTTGAAAATCAGATCTACGTTAATAGCTTGACGGTCTTTACTTCAAAATAACTAACTTTTATTTTAGGATAGTTAATTTGTAAATCAAAACTAAGTTATTAGTTTGAAGTTCTTTACTTTGAAATATCTACTTCTATTTTAGTATAGTGTATTTGTAAACCAAAACTAAGTTATTAGTATGAAGTTCTTCACTTGAAAAAAACTACCACTGATTTTAGAAATGACAATTTGAAAGTCAGATCTAAGTTAATAGTTTGACGTTCTTTACCACAAAATAGATAAGTCTTAATTTAGAATACTGTATTAGTAAATCAAAACTAAGTTATTAGTTTGAAGTTTTTTACTTGAGAATATCTACTTCTGATTTTAGAAATGACAATTTGAAAATCAGACCTAAATTAATAGTTAGACGTTCTTTACTTCAAACTAACTAAGTCTTATTTTAGTATAGTGAATATGTAAATCAAAATTAAGTTATTAGTTTGAAGTTCTTTACTTGAAAATATCTACTACTGATTTTAGAAATGACAATTTGAAAATCAGATCTAAGTTAATAGTTTGACGTTCTTTACTTCCAAATAACTAAGTCTTATTTTAGTATAGTGAATTTGTAATTTAAAACAAAGTTATTAGTTTGAAGTTCTTTACTTGAAAATATCTACTACTGATTTTAGAAATGACAATTTGAAAATCAGATCTAAGTTAACAGTTTGACGTTCTTTACTTTAAAATTACTAAGTCTTATTTTAGACTAGTGAATTTGTAAATTAAAACTAAGTTATTAGTATGAAGTTATTTACTTGAAAAAAACTACCACTGATTTTAGAAATGACAATTTGAAAATCAGATCTAAGTTAATAGTTTGACGTTCTTTACTTCTAAATAACTAAGTCTTATTTTAGAATACTCAATTTGTAAATCAAGGCTAAGTTATTAGTTTAAAGTTGTTTACTTGAAAATATCTACTTCTTATTTTCGAAATGACAATTTGAAAATCAGATCTAAGTTAATAGTTTGACGTTCTTTACTTCAAAACAACTAAGTCTTATTTTAGTATAGTGAATTTGTAAACCAAAACTAAGTTATTAGTATGAAGTTCTTCACTTGAAAACAACTACCACTGATTTTAGAACTGACAATTTAAAAATCAGATCTAAGCTTATAGTTTGACGTTTATTACTTCAAACTAACTAAGTCTTATTTTAGAATACTCAATTTGTAAATCAAGGCTAAGTTATTAGTTTAAAGTTTTTTACTTGAAAATATCTACTTCTGATTTTAGAAATAAGAATTTGAAAATCAGATCTAAGTTAATAGTTTGACGTTCTTTACTTCAAAACAACTAAGTCTTATTTTAGTATAGTGAATTTGTAAACCAAAACTAAGTTGTTAGTATGAAGTTCTTCACTTGAAAAAAACTACCACTGATTTTGGAAATGACAATTTGAAAATCAGATCTAAATTAACAGTTTGACGTTCTTTACTTTAAAATAACTAAGTCTTATTTTAGAATACTCAATTTGTAAATCAAGGCTAAGTTATTAGTTTAAAGTTCTTTACTTAAAAATATCTACTTCTTGTTTTAGAAATGACAATTTGAAAATCAGATCTAAGTTAATAGTTTGACGTTCTTTACTTCTAAATAACTAAGTCTTATTTTAGTATAGTGAATTTGTAAACCAAAACTAAGTTGTTAGTATGAAGTTCTTCACTTGAAAAAAACTACCACTGATTTTAGAAATGACAATTTGAAAATCAGATCTAAATTAACAGTTTGACGTTCTTTACTTTAAAGTAACTAAGTCTTATTTTAGACTAGTGAATTTGTAAATCAAAACTGAGTTATTAGTTTAAAATTTTTTACTTCAAATTTACTAATTCGGATCTTAGTAATGTAAATTTGGAAATCAAATCTAAGGTTGTAGTTTGAAGTTCTTTACTTTAAAATATCTACTTCTGATTTAAAAATTACAATTTGAAAATCAGATCTAAGTTAACAGTTTGACGTTTTTTACTTCAAAATAACTAAGTCTTATTTTAGAATTATCAATTTGTAAATCAAAGCTAAGTTATTAGTTAGAAGGTCTTTACTTGAAAATATTTACTTCTGATTTTAGAAATAACAATTTGAAAAGCAGATCTAAGTTAGTTGTTTGACGTTCTTTACTTTAAAGTAACTAAGTCTTATTTTAGACTAGTGAATTTGTAAATTAAAACTAAGTTATTAGTTTAAAGTTTTTTACTTCAAATTTACTAATTCGGATCTTAGTAATGTAAATTTGGTAATCAAATCTAAGGTTGTAGCTTGAAGTTCTTTACTTTGAAATATCTACTTCTGATTAAAAAATTACAATTTGAAAATCAGATCTAAGTTAACAGTTTGACGTTCTTTACTTCAAAATAACTAAGTCTTATTTTAGACTAGTAAATTTGTAAATTAAAACTAAGTTATTAGTTTAAAGTTCTTTACTTGAAAATATCTACTACTGATTTTAGAAATGACAATTTGCAAATCAGATCTAAGTTAAAATTTTAACATTCTTTACATCGAAATAACTAAATTTTACTTTAGAATAGTTAATTTGTAAATCAAAACTAAGTTATTAGTTTAAAGTTCTTTACTTGAAAATATCTACTACTGATTTTAGAAATGACAATTTGCAAATCAGATCTAAGTTAAAATTTTAACGTTCTTTACATCGAAATAACTAAATTTTACTTTAGAATAGTTAATTTGTAAATCAAAACTAAGTTATTAGTTTAAAGTTCTTTACTTGAAAATATCTACTTCTGATTTTAGAAATGACAATTAGCAAATCAGATCTAAGTTAAAATTTTAACGTTCTTTACTTCAAAATAACTAAGTCTTATTTTAGACTAGTGAATTTGTAAATCAAAACTAAGTTATTAGTTTAAAGTTTTTTACTTCAAATTTACTAATTCGGATCTTAGTAATGTAAATTTGGAAATCAAATCTAAAGTTGTAGTTTGAAGTTCTTTACTTGAAAATATCTACTTCTGATTTTAAAAATGACAATTTGTAAATCAGATCTAAGTTAATAGCTTGACGGTCTTTACTTCAAAATAAATAAATATTATTTTACAATAGTTAATTTGTAAATCAAAACTAAGTTATTAGTTTGAAGTTCTTTACTTTGAAATATCTACTTCTGATTTAAGAGATGACAATTTGAAAATCAGATCTAAGTGAATAGTTTCACGTTCTTTACTTTAAAATAGATAAGTCTTATTTTAGAATAGCGTAATATATCGTTAGCGTAAAATATCTACTTCTGATTTTAGAAATGACAATTTGAAAATCAGATCTAAGTTAATAGTTTGACGTTCTTTACTTCAAAATACCTAAGTCTTATTTTAGTCTAGTAAATTTGTAAATCAAAACTAAGTTATTAGTTTGAAGTTCTTTACTTTGAAATATCTACTTCTGATTTAAGAAATGATAATTTGAAAATCAGATCTAAGTTAATAGTTTGACGTTCTTTACTTCAAAACAACTAAGTCTTATTTTAGTATAGTGAATTTGTAAATCAAAACTAAGTTATTAGTATCAAGTTCTTTACTTGACACAAACTACCACTGATTTTAGAAATAACAATTTGAAAAGCAGATCTAAGTTAGGCGTTTGACGTTCTTTACTTTAAAGTAACTAAGTCTTATTTTAGACTAGTGAATTTGTAAATCAAAACTGAGTTATTAGTTTAAAATTTTTTACTTCAAATTTACTAATTCGGATCTTAGTAATGTAAATTTGGAAATAAAATCTAAGGTTGTAGTTTGAAGTTCTTTACTTCAAAACAACTAAGTCGTATTTTAGTAGAGTGATTTTCTAAATCAAAACTAAGTTATTAGTTTGAAGTTCTTTACTTGAAAATATCTACTTCTGATTTTAGAAATGACAATTTGAAAATCAGATCTAAGTTAATGGCTTGACGGTCTTTACTTCAAAATAACTAAATTTTATTTTACAATAGTTAATTTGTAAATCAAAACTAAGTTATTAGTTTGAAGTTCTTTACTTTGAAATATCTACTTCTGATTTAAGAGATGACAATTTGAAAACCAGATCTAAGTGAATAGTTTCACGTTCTTTACTTTAAAATAGATAAGTCTTATTTTAGAATAGCGTAATATATCGTTAGCGTAAACTATCTACTTCTGATTTTAGAAATGACAATTTGATAATCAGATCTAAGTTAATAGTTTGACGTTCTTTACTTAAAAATAACTAAGACTTATTTTAGAATAGTAAATTTGTAAATCAAAACTAAGTTGGTATTTTGAAGTTCTTTATCTGAAAATATCTGCTTCAGATTTTAGAAATGACAATTTGAAAATCAGATCTAAGTTGATAGTTTGACGTTCTTTACATCAAAATAACTAAATTTTATTTTAGAATAGTTAATTTGTAAATCAAAACTAAGTTATTAGTTTGAAGTTTTTTACTTGAAAATATCTACTTCTGATTTTAGAATTGACAACTTGAAAATCAGATCTAAGTTAATAGTTTGACGTCCTTTACTTCAAAACCACTAAGTCTTATTTTAGTATAGTGAATTTGTAAATCAAAACTAAGTTATTAGTATGAAATTCTTTACTTGACACAAACTACCACTGATTTGAGAAATAACAATTTGAAAAGCAGATCTAAGGTAGGCGTTTGACGTTCTTTACTTTAAAGTAACTAAGTCTTATTTTAGACTAGTGAATTTGTAGATCAAAACTGAGTTATTAGTTTAAAATTTTTTACTTCAAATTTACTAATTCGGATCTTAGTAATGTAAATTTGGAAATCAAATCTAAGGTTGTAGTTTGAAGTTCTTTACTTTAAAATATCTACTTCTGATTTAAAAATTACAATTTGAAAATCAGATCTAAGTTAACAGTTTGACGTTCTTTACTTCTAAATAACTAAGTCTTATTTTAGAATTATCAATTTGTAAATCAAAGCTAAGTTATTAGTTTGAAGGTCTTTACTTGAAAATATTTACTTCTGATTTCAGAAATGACAATTTGAAAATCAGGTCTAAGTTAATAGTTTGACGTTTTTAATTCAAAATAACTAAGTCTTATTTTAGACTAGTAAATTTGTAAATTAAAACTAAGTTATTAGTTTGAAGTTCTTTACTTGAAAATATCTACTACTGATTTTAGAAATGACAATTTGCAAATCAGATCTAAGTTAAAATTTTAACGTTCTTTACATCGAAATAACTAAATTTTACTTTAGAATAGTTAATTTGTAAATCAAAACTAAGTTATTAGTTTAAAGTTCTTTACTTGAAAATATCTACTTCTGATTTTAGAAATGACAATTTGCAAATCAGATCTAAGTTAAAATTTTAACGTTCTTTACTTCAAAATAACTAAGTATTATTTTAGACTAGTGAATTTGTAAATCAAAACTAAGTTATTAGTTTAAAGTTTTTTACTTCAAATTTACCTATTCGGATCTTAGTAATGTAAATTTGGAAATCAAATCTAAAGTTGTAGTTTGAAGTTTTTTACTTGAAAATATCTACTTCTGATTTTGAAAATGACAATTAGTAAATCAGATCTAAGTTAATAGCTTGACGGTCTTTACTTCAAAATAACTAACTTTTATTTTAGGATAGTTAATTTGTAAATCAAAACTAAGTTATTAGTTTGAAATTCTTTACTTTGAAATATCTACTTCTGATTTAAGAGATGACAATTTGAAAATCAGATCTAAGTGAATAGTTTCACGTTCCTTACTTTAAAATAGATAAGTCTTATTTTAGAATAGCGTAATATATCGTTAGCGTAAAATATCTACTTCTGATTTTAGAAATGACAATTTGAAAATCAGATCTAAGTTAATAGTTTGACGTTCTTTACTTCAAAATACCTAAGTCTTATTTTAGTCTAGTAAATTTGTAAATCAAAACTAAGTTATTAGTTTGAAGTTCTTTACTTTGAAATATCTACTTCTGATTTAAGAAATGACAATTTGAAAATCAGATCTAAGTTAATAGTTTGACGTTCTTTACATCAAAGTAACTAAATTTTATTTTAGAATAGTTAATTTGTAAATCAAAACTAAGTTATTAGTTTGAAGTTTTTTACTTGAAAATATCTACTTCTGATTTTAGAATTGACAATTTGAAAATCAGATCTAAGTTAATAGTTTGACGTTCTTTACTTCAAAACCACTAAGTCTTATTTTAGTATAGTGAATTTGTAAATCAAAACTAAGTTATTAGTATGAAGTTCTTTACTTGACAGAAACTACCACTGATTTTAGTAATGACAATTTGAAAATCAGATCTAAGTTAATAGTTTGACGTTCTTTACTTCTAAATAACTAAGTCTTATTTTAGTATAGTGAATTTGTAATTTAAAACTAAGTTATTAGTATGAAGTTCTTCACTTGAAAGAAACTACCACTGATTTTAGAAATGACAATTTGAAAATCAGATCTAAGTTAATAGTTTGACGTTCTTTACTTCAAAAAAACTAAGTTTTATTTTAGAATACTCAATTTGTAAATCAGGCTAAGTTATTAGTTTAAAGTTGTTTACTTGAAAATATCTACTTCTGATTTTAGAAATGACAATTTAAAAATCAGATCTAAGTTAATAGTTTGACGTTCTCTACTTCAAAACAACTAAGTCTTATTTTAGTATAATGAATTTGTAAACTAAAACTAAGTTGTTAGTATGAAGTTCTTCACTTGAAAAAAACTACCGCTGATTTTAAAAATGACAATTTGAAAATCAGATCTAAATTATCAGTTTGACGTTCTTTACTTTAAAATAACTAAGTCTTATTTTAGACTATTGAATTTGTAAATTAAAACTAAGTTATTAGTATGAAGTTCTTCACTTGAAAAAACTACCACTGATTTTAGAAATGACAATTTGAAAATCAGATCTAAGTTAATAGTTTGACGTTCTTTACTTCAAAACAACTAAGTCTTATTTTAGTATAGTGAATTTGTAAACCAAAACTAAGTTATTAGTATGAAGTTCTTCACTTGAAAAAAACTACCACTGATTTTAGAAATGACAATTTGAAAATCAGATCTAAGTTAATAGTTTGACGTTCTTTACTTCAAAATAACTAAGTCTTATTTTAAAATACTCAATTTGTAAATCAAGGCTAAGTTATTAGTTTAAAGTTCTTTACTTGAAAATATCTACGTCTTGTTTTAGAAATGACAATTTGAAAATCAGATCTTAGTTAATAGTTTGACGTTCTTTACTTCAAAATAACTAAGTCTTATTTTAGAATACTCTATTTGTAAATCAAGGCTAAGTTATTAGTTTAAAGTTCTTTACTTGAAAATATCTACTTCTTGTTTTAGAAATGACAATTTGAAAATCAGATCTAAGTTAATAGTTTGACGTTCTTTACTTCTAAATAACTAAGTCTTATTTTAGTATAATGAATTTGTAATTTAAAACTAAGTTATTAGTATGAAGTTCTTCACTTAAAAAAACTACCACTGATTTTAGAAATGACAATTTGAAAATCAGATCTAAGTTAATAGTTTGACGTTCTTTACTTCAAAATAACTAAGTCTTATTTTAGAATACTCAATTTGTAAATCAAGGCTAAGTTATTAGTTTAAAGTTGTTTACTTGAAAATATCTACTTCTGATTTTAGAAATGACAATTTGAAAATCAGATCTAAGTTAATAGTTTGACGTTCTTTACTTCAAAAAAACTAAGTTTTATTTTAGAATACTCAATTTGTAAATCAGGCTAAGTTATTAGTTTAAAGTTGTTTACTTGAAAATATCTACTTCTGATTTTAGAAATGACAATTTAAAAATCAGATCTAAGTTAATAGTTTGACGTTCTCTACTTCAAAACAACTAAGTCTTATTTTAGTATAATGAATTTGTAAACCAAAACTAAGTTGTTAGTATGAAGTTCTTCACTTGAAAAAAACTACCGCTGGTTTTAAAAATGACAATTTGAAAATCAGATCTAAATTAACAGTTTGACGTTCTTTACTTTAAAATAACTAAGTCTTATTTTAGACTATTGAATTTGTAAATTAAAACTAAGTTATTAGTATGAAGTTCTTCACTTCAAAAAACTACCACTGATTTTAGAAATGACAATTTGAAAATCAGATCTAAGTTAATAGTTTGACGTTCTTTACTTCAAAACAACTAAGTCTTATTTTAGTATAGTAAATTTGTAAACCAAAACTAAGTTATTAGTATGAAGTTCTTCACTTGAAAAAAACTACCACTGATTTTAGAAATGACAATTTGAAAATCAGATCTAAGTTAATAGTTTGACGTTCTTTACTTCAAAATAACTAAGTCTTATTTTAAAATACTCAATTTGTAAATCAAGGCTAAGTTATTAGTTTAAAGTTCTTTACTTGAAAATATCTACGTCTTGTTTTAGAAATGACAATTTGAAAATCAGATCTAAGTTAATAGTTTGACGTTCTCTACTTCAAAACAACTAAGTCTTATTTTAGTATAATGAATTTGTAAACTAAAACTAAGTTGTTAGTATGAAGTTCTTCACTTGAAAAAAACTACCGCTGATTTTAAAAATGACAATTTGAAAATCAGATCTAAATTAACAGTTTGACGTTCTTTACTTTAAAATAACTAAGTCTTATTTTAGACTATTGAATTTGTAAATTAAAACTAAGTTATTAGTATGAAGTTCTTCACTTGAAAAAACTACCACTGATTTTAGAAATGACAATTTGAAAATCAGATCTAAGTTAATAGTTTGACGTTCTTTACTTCAAAACAACTAAGTCTTATTTTAGTATAGTGAATTTGTAAACCAAAACTAAGTTATTAGTATGAAGTTCTTCACTTGAAAAAAACTACCACTGATTTTAGAAATGACAATTTGAAAATCAGATCTAAGTTAATAGTTTGACGTTCTTTACTTCAAAATAACTAAGTCTTATTTTAAAATACTCAATTTGTAAATCAAGGCTAAGTTATTAGTTTAAAGTTCTTTACTTGAAAATATCTACGTCTTGTTTTAGAAATGACAATTTGAAAATCAGATCTAAGTTAATAGTTTGACGTTCTTTACTTCAAAACAACTAAGTCTTATTTTAGTATAGTGAATTTGTAAACCAAAACTAAGTTATTAGAATGAAATTCTTCACTTGACAAAAACTACCACTGATTTTAGAAATGACAATTTGAAAATCGGATCTTAGTTAATAGTTTGACGTTCTTTACTTCAAAATAACTAAGTCTTATTTTAGAATACTCAATTTGTAAATCAAGGCTAAGTTATTAGTTTAAAGTTCTTTACTTGAAAATATCTACTTCTTGTTTTAGAAATGACAATTTGAAAATCAGATCTAAGTTAATAGTTTGACGTTCTTTACTTCTAAATAACTAAGTCTTATTTTAGTATAATGAATTTGTAATTTAAAACTAAGTTATTAGTATGAAGTTCTTCACTTAAAAAAACTACCACTGATTTTAGAAATGACAATTTGAAAATCAGATCTAAGTTAATAGTTTGACGTTCTTTACTTCAAAATAACTAAGTCTTATTTTAGAATACTCAATTTGTAAATCAAGGCTAAGTTATTAGTTTAAAGTTGTTTACTTGAAAATATCTACTTCTGATTTTAGAAATGACAATTTGAAAATCAGATCTAAGTTAATAGTTTGACGTTCTTTACTTCAAAAAAACTAAGATTTATTTTAGAATACTCAATTTGTAAATCAGGCTAAGTTATTAGTTTAAAGTTGTTTACTTGAAAATATCTACTTCTGATTTTAGAAATGACAATTTAAAAATCAGATCTAAGTTAATAGTTTGACGTTCTCTACTTCAAAACAACTAAGTCTTATTTTAGTATAATGAATTTGTAAACCAAAACTAAGTTGTTAGTATGAAGTTCTTCACTTGAAAAAAACTACCGCTGGTTTTAAAAATGACAATTTGAAAATCAGATCTAAATTAACAGTTTGACGTTCTTTACTTTAAAATAACTAAGTCTTATTTTAGACTATTGAATTTGTAAATTAAAACTAAGTTATTAGTATGAAGTTCTTCACTTCAAAAAACTACCACTGATTTTAGAAATGACAATTTGAAAATCAGATCTAAGTTAATAGTTTGACGTTCTTTACTTCAAAACAACTAAGTCTTATTTTAGTATAGTGAATTTGTAAACCAAAACTAAGTTATTAGTATGAAGTTCTTCACTTGAAAAAAACTACCACTGATTTTAGAAATGACAATTTGAAAATCAGATCTAAGTTAATAGTTTGACGTTCTTTACTTCAAAATAACTAAGTCTTATTTTAAAATACTCAATTTGTAAATCAAGGCTAAGTTATTAGTTTAAAGTTCTTTACTTGAAAATATCTACGTCTTGTTTTAGAAATGACAATTTGAAAATCAGATCTAAGTTAATAGTTTGACGTTCTTTACTTCAAAACAACTAAGTCTTATTTTAGTATAGTGAATTTGTAAACCAAAACTAAGTTATTAGAATGAAATTCTTCACTTGACAAAAACTACCACTGATTTTAGAAATGACAATTTGAAAATCAGATCTAAGTTAATAGTTTGACGTTCTTTACTTCAAAATAACTAAGTCTTATTTTAGAATACTCAATTTGTAAATCAAGGCTAAGTTATTAGTTTAAAGTTCTTTACTTGAAAATATCTACTTCTTGTTTTAGAAATGACAATTTGAAAATCAGATCTAAGTTAATAGTTTGACGTTCTTTACTTCTAAATAACTAAGTCTTATTTTAGTATAGTGAATTTGTAATTTAAAACTAAGTTATTAGTATGAAGTTCTTCACTTGAAAAAACTACCACTGATTTTAGAAATGACAATTTGAAAATCAGATCTAAGTTAATAGTTTGACGTTCTTTACTTCAAAATAACTAAGTCTTATTTTAGAATACTCAATTTGTAAATCAAGGCTAAGTTATTAGTTTAAAGTTGTTTACTTGAAAATATCTACTTCTGATTTTAGAAATGACAATTTGAAAATCAGATCTAAGTTAATAGTTTGACGTTCTTTACTTTAAAACAACTAAGTCTTATTTTAGTATAGTGAATTTGTAAATTAAAACTAAGTTATTAGTATGAAGTTCTTCACTTGAAAAAAACTACCACTTATTTTAGAAATGACAATTTGAAAATCAGATCTAAGTTAATAGTTTGACGTTCTTTACTTCAAAATAACTAAATCTTATTTTAGAATACTCAATTTGTAAATCAAGGCTAAGTTATTAGTTTAAAGTTGTTTACTTGAAAATATCTACTTCTGATTTTAGAAATGACAATTTGAAAATCAGATCTAAGTTAATAGTTTGACGTTCTTTACTTCAAAACAACTAAGTCTTATTTTAGTATAGTGAATTTGTAAACCAAAACTAAGTTATTAGAATGAAATTCTTCACTTGAAAAAACTACCACTGATTTTAGAAATGACAATTTGAAAATCAGATCTAAGTTAATAGTTTGACGTTCTTTACTTCAAAATAACTAAGTCTTATTTTAGAATACTCAATTTGTAAATCAAGGCTAAGTTATTAGTTTAAAGTTGTTTACTTGAAAATATCTACTTCTGATTTTAGAAATGACAATTTGAAAATCAGATCTAAGTTAATAGTTTGACGTTCTTTACTTTAAAACAACTAAGTCTTATTTTAGTATAGTGAATTTGTAAATTAAAACTAAGTTATTAGTATGAAGTTCTTCACTTGAAAAAAACTACAACTTATTTTAGAAATGACAATTTGAAAATCAGATCTAAGTTAATAGTTTGACGTTCTTTACTTCAAAATAACTAAATCTTATTTTAGAATACTCAATTTGTAAATCAAGGCTAAGTTATTAGTTTAAAGTTCTTTACTTGAAAATATCTACGTCTTGTTTTAGAAATGACAATTTGAAAATCAGATCTAAGTTAATAGATTGACGTTCTTTACTTCAAAACAACTAAGTCTTATTTTAGTATAGTGAATTTGTAAACCAAAACTAAGTTATTAGAATGAAATTCTTCACTTGACAAAAACTACCACTGATTTTAGAAATGACAATTTGAAAATCAGATCTAAGTTAATAGTTTGACGTTCTTTACTTCAAAATAACTAAGTCTTATTTTAGAATACTCAATTTGTAAATCAAGGCTAAGTTATTAGTTTAAAGTTCTTTACTTGAAAATATCTACGTCTTGTTTTAGAAATGACAATTTGAAAATCAGATCTAAGTTAATAGTTTGACGTTGTTTACTTCAAAATAACCAAGTCATATTTTAGAATACTCAATTTGTAAATCAAGGCTAAGTTATTAGTTTAAAGTTCTTTACTTGAAAATATCTACTTCTTGCTTTAGAAATGACAATTTGAAAATCAAATCTAAGTTAATAGTTTGACGTTCTTTACTTCTAAATAACTAAGTCTTATTTTAGTATAGTGAATTTGTAATTTAAAGCAAAGTTATTAGTTTGAAGTTCTTTACTTGAAAATATCTACTACTGATTTTAGAAATGACAATTTGAAAATCAGATCTAAGTTAATAGTTTGACGTTCTTTACTTCTAATTAACTAAGTCTTATTTTAGTATAGTGAATTTGTAATTTAAAACAAAGTTATTAGTTTGAAGTTCTTTACTTGAAAATATCTACTACTGATTTTAGAAATGACAATTTGAAAATCAGATCTAAGTTAACAGTTTGACGTTTTTTACTTTAAAATAACTAAGTCTTATTTTAGACTAGTGAATTTGTAAATTAAAACTAAGTTATTAGTATGAAGTTCTTCACTTGAAAAAAACTACCACTGATTTTAGAAATGACAATTTGAAAATCAGATCTAAGTTAATAGTTTGACGTTCTTTACTTCAAAATAACCAAATCTTATTTTAGAATACTCAATTTGTAAATCAAGGCTAAGTTATTAGTTTAAAGTTGTTTACTTCAAAATATCTACTTCTGATTTTAGAATAGACAATTTGAAAATCAGATCTAAGTTAACAGTTTGACGTTTTTTACTTTAAAATAACTAAGTCTTATTTTAGACTAGTGAATTTGTAAATTAAAACTAAGTTATTAGTATGAAGTTCTTCACTTGAAAAAAACTACCACTGATTTTAGAAATGACAATTTGAAAATCAGATCTAAGTTAATAGTTTGACGTTCTTTACTTCAAAATAACTAAGTCTTATTTTAGAATACTCAATTTGTAAATCAAGGCTAAGTTATTAGTTTAAAGTTCTTTACTTGAAAATATCTACTACTGATTTTAGAAATGACAATTTGAAAATCAGATCTAAGTTAATAGTTTGACGTTCTTTACTTCTAAATAACTAAGTCTTATTTTAGTATAGTGAATTTGTAATTTAAAACAAAGTTATTAGTTTGAAGTTCTTTACTTGAAAATATCTACTACTGATTTTAGAAATGACAATTTGAAAATCAGATCTAAGTTAACAGTTTGACGTTTTTTACTTTAAAATAACTAAGTCTTATTTTAGACTAGTGAATTTGTAAATTAAAACTAAGTTATTAGTATGAAGTTCTTCACTTGAAAAAAACTACCACTGATTTTAGAAATGACAATTTGAAAATCAGATCTAAGTTAATAGTTTGACGTTCTTTACTTCAAAATAACCAAATCTTATTTAAGAATACTCAATTTGTAAATCAAGGCTAAGTTATTAGTTTAAAGTTGTTTACTTGAAAATATCTACTTCTGATTTTAGAAATGACAATTTGAAAATCAGATCTAAGTTAATAGTTTGACGTTCTTTACTTCAAAACAACTAAGTTTTATTTTAGTATAGTGAATTGGTAAACCAAAACTAAGTTATTAGTATGAAGTTCTTCACTTGAAAAAAACTACCACTGATTTTAGAAATGACAATTTGAAAATCAGATCTAAGTTAATAGTTTGACGTTCTTTACTTCAAAATAACTAAGTCTTATTTTAGAATACTCAATTTGTAAATCAAGGCTAAGTTATTAGTTTAAAGTTCTTTACTTGAAATTATCTACTTCTTGTTTTAGAAATGACAATTTGAAAATCAGATCTAAGTTAATAGTTTGACGTTCTTTACTTCTAAATAACTAAGTCCTATTTTAGTGTAGTGAATTTGTAATTTAAAACAAAGTTATTAGTTTGAAGTTCTTCACTTGAAAATATCTACTATTGATTTTAGAAATGACAATTTGAAAATCAGATCTAAGTTAACAGTTTGACGTTCTTTACTTTAAAATAACTAAGTCTTATTTTAGACTAATGAATTTGTAAATTAAAACTAAGTTATTAGTATGAAGTTCTTCACTTGAAAAAAACTACCACTGATTTTAGAAATGACAATTTGAAAATCAGAGCTAAGTTAATAGTTTGACGTTCTTTACTTCAAAATAACTAAGTCTTATTTTAAAATACTCAATTTGTAAATCAAGGCTAAGTTATTAGTTTAAAGTTGTTTACTTGAAAATATCTACTTCTGATTTTAGAAATGACAATTTGAAAATCAGATCTAAGTTAATAGTTTGACGTTCTTTACTTCAGAACAACTAAGTCTTATTTTAGTATAGTGTATTTGTAAACCAAAACTAAGTTATTAGTATGAAGTTCTTCACTTGAAAAAAACTACCACTGATTTTAGAAATGACAATTTGAAAATCAGATCTAAGTTAATAGTTTGACGTTCTTTACTTCAAAATAACTAAGTCTTATTTTAAAATACTCAATTTGTAAATCAATATCTTGTAAATCAAGTTATTAGTTTAAAGTTCTTTACTTGAAAATATCTACTTCTTGTTTTAGAAATGACAATTTGAAAATCAGATCTAAGTTAATAGTTTGACGTTTTTTACTTCAAAATAACTAAGTCTTATCTTAGACTAGTGATTTTGTAAATCAAAACTAAGTTATTAGTTTAAAGTTCTTTACTTGAAAATATCTACTTCTTGTTTTAGAAATGACAATTTGAAAATCAAATCTAAGTTAATAGTTTGACGTTCTTTACTTCAAAACAACTAAGTCTTATTTTAGTATAGTGAATTTGTAAACCAAAACTAAGTTATCAATATGAAGTTCTTCACTTGAAAAAAACTACCACTGATTTTAGAAATGACAATTTGAAAATCAGATCTAAGTTAATAGTTTGACGTTCTTTACTTCAAAATAACTAAGTCTTATTTTAGAATACTCAATTTGTAAATCAAGGCTAAGTTATTAGTTTAAAGTTCTTTACTTGAAAATATCTACTTCTTGTTTTAAAAATGACAATTTGAAAATCAGATCTAAGTTAATAGTTTGACGTTCTTTACTTCTAAATAACTAAGTCTTATTTTAGTATAGTGAATTTGTAATTTAAAACTAAGTTATTAGTATGAAGTTCTTCACTTGAAAAAAACTACCACTGATTTTAGAAATGACAATTTGAAAATCAGATCTAAGTTAATAGTTTGACGTTCTTTACTTCAAAATAACTAAGTCTTATTTTAGACTAGTGAATTTGTAAATTAAAACTAAGTTATTAGGATGAAGTTCTGCACTTGAAAAAAACTACCACTGATTTTAGAAATGACAATTTGAAAATCAGTTCTAAGTTAATAGTTTGACGTTCTTTACTTCAAAATAACTAAGTTTTATTTTAGAATACTCAATTTGTAAATCAAGGCTAAGTTATTAGTTTAAAGTTCTTTACTTGAAAATATCTACGTCTTGTTTTAGAAATGACAATTTGAAAATCAGATCTAAGTTAGTAGTTTGACGTTGTTTACTTCAAAATAACCAAGTCATATTTTAGAATACTCAATTTGTAAATCAAGGCTAAGTTATTAGTTTAAAGTTCTTTACTTGAAAATATCTACTTCTTGTTTTAGAAATGACAATTTGAAAATCAAATCTAAGTTAATAGTTTGACGTTCTTTACTTCTAAATAACTAAGTCTTATTTTAGTATAGTGAATTTGTAATTTAAAGCAAAGTTATTAGTTTGAAGTTCTTTACTTGAAAATATCTACTACTGATTTTAGAAATGACAATTTGAAAATCAGATCTAAGTTAATAGTTTGACGTTCTTTACTTTAAAATAACTAAGTCTAATTTTAGACTAGTGAATTTGTAAATTAAAACTAAGTTATTAGTATGAAGTTCTTCACTTGAAAAAAACTACCACTGATTTTAGAAATGACAATTTGAAAATCAGATCTAAGTTAATAGTTTGACGTTCTTTACTTCAAAATAACCAAATCTTATTTAAGAATACTCAATTTGTAAATCAAGGCTAAGTTATTAGTTTTAAGTTGTTTACTTGAAAATATCTACTTCTGATTTTAGAAATGACAATTTGAAAATCAGATCTAAGTTAATAGTTTGACGTTCTTTACTTCAAAACAACTAAGTTTTATTTTAGTATAGTGAATTGGTAAACCAAAACTAAGTTATTAGTATGAAGTTCTTCACTTGAAAAAAACTACCACTGATTTTAGAAATGACAATTTGAAAATCAGATCTAAGTTAATAGTTTGACGTTCTTTACTTCAAAATAACTAAGTCTTATTTTAGAATACTCAATTTGTAAATCAAGGCTAAGTTATTAGTTTAAAGTTCTTTACTTGAAATTATCTACTTCTTGTTTTAGAAATGACAATTTGAAAATCAGATCTAAGTTAATAGTTTGACGTTCTTTACTTCTAAATAACTAAGTCCTATTTTAGTGTAGTGAATTTGTAATTTAAAACAAAGTTATTAGTTTGAAGTTTTTTACTTGAAAATATCTACTATTGATTTTAGAAATGACAATTTGAAAATCAGATCTAAGTTAACAGTTTGACGTTCTTTACTTTAAAATAACTAAGTCTTATTTTAGACTAATGAATTTGTAAATTAAAACTAAGTTATTAGTATGAAGTTCTTCACTTGAAAAAAACTACCACTGATTTTAGAAATGACAATTTGAAAATCAGAGCTAAGTTAATAGTTTGACGTTCTTTACTTCAAAATAACTAAGTCTTATTTTAAAATACTCAATTTGTAAATCAAGGCTAAGTTATTAGTTTAAAGTTGTTTACTTGAAAATATCTACTTCTGATTTTAGAAATGACAATTTGAAAATCAGATCTAAGTTAATAGTTTGACGTTCTTTACTTCAGAACAACTAAGTCTTATTTTAGTATAGTGTATTTGTAAACCAAAACTAAGTTATTAGTATGAAGTTCTTCACTTGAAAAAAACTACCACTGATTTTAGAAATGACAATTTGAAAATCAGATCTAAGTTAATAGTTTGACGTTCTTTACTTCAAAATAACTAAGTCTTATTTTAAAATACTCAATTTGTAAATCAATAACTTGTAAATCAAGTTATTAGTTTAAAGTTCTTTACTTGAAAATATCTACTTCTTGTTTTAGAAATGACAATTTGAAAATCAGATCTAAGTTAAAAGTTTGACGTAACTTACTTCAAAATAACTTAGTCTTATCTTAGAATAGTGAATTTGTAAATCAAAACTAAGTTATTAGTTTGTAGTTCTTTACTTGAAAATATCTACTTCTGATTTTAGACATGACAATTTGAAAATCAGATCTAAGTTAATAGTTTGATGTTCTTTATTTCAAAATAGATAAGTCTTATTCTAGAATACTGTATTTGTAAATCAAGACTAAGTTATTAGTCTGAAGTTTTTTACTTGAAAAAAACTACTATTGATTTTAGAAATGACAATTTGTAAATCAGATCATATTAATAGTTTGACGTTCTTTACTTCAAAATAGCTAAGTCTTATTTTAGAATAGTGAATTTGGAAATCAGAACTAAGTTATTAGTTTGAAGTTTTTTACTTAAAAATATCTACTTCTGATTTCAAAAATGACAATTTGAAAACCATTTTAAGCTAATAGTTTGACGTTCTTTACATCAAATTAACTTAGTCTTTATTTAGAATAGTAAATTTGGAAATCAAAACTAAGCTATGAGCTTGAAGTTTTTTTCTTTGAAATAAATACTTCTGATATTTTAAATGACAATTTGTAATTCATATCTAAGTTAATAGTTTGACGATTTTTACTTCAAAATTACTAAGTCTCTCTTTAGAATAATGAATTTGTAAATCAATATTAAGTTATTAGTTTGAAGTTCTATACTTGAAAATATCTACTCCTGATTTTAGAAATGTCAATTTGAAAATCAGAACTAAGTTAATAGTTTGAAGTTTTTTAGTTCAAAATATCTAAGTTTTATTTTAGAATAGTAAATTTGTAAATTAAACTAAGTTATTAGTTTGAACCTCTTTACTTGAAATTATCTACTTCAGATTTTAGAAATGACAATTCAAAAATCATATCTAAGTTAATAGTTTGACGTTCTTTACTTCAAAATAGATAAGTCTTATTTTAGAATACTGTATTTGTAGATCAAAACTAAGTTATTAGTTTGAAGTACTTTACTTAAAAATATCTACTTCTGATATTAGAAATGACAATTTGAAAATCGGATCTAAGTTAATAGTTTGACGTTCTTTGCTTCAAAATAGATAAGTCTTAATTTAGAATGTTGTATTTGTAAATCACCACTAAGTTGTTAGTTTGAAGTTCTTTATTTGAAAATATCTGCTTCTGATTTTAGAAATGACAATTTGAAAATTAGATCTAAGTTAATAGTTTGACGTTCTTTACTTCAAACCAACTAAGTCTTATTTTAGTATAGTGAATGTGTAAATCAAAACTAAGTTATTAGTATGAAGTTCTTTACTTGATAAAAACTACTACTGATTTTAGAAATGACAATTTGAAAATCAGATCTAAGTTAATAGTTTGACGTTTTTTACTTCAAAATAACTAAGTCTTATCTTAGACTAGTGATTTTGTAAATCAAAACTAAGTTATTAGTTTAAAGTTTTTTATTTCAAATTTACTAATTCGGATCTTAGTAATGTAAATATCGAAATCAAATCTAAGGTTGTAGTTTGAAGTTCTTTACTTGAAAATATCTACTTCTGATTTTAAAAATGTTAATTTGAAAATCAGATCTTAGTTAATAGTTTGACGTTCTTTACTTCAATATAACTAAGGCTTACTTTAGTATAGTGAATTTGTAAATCAAAGCTAAGTTATTAATTTGAAGTTCTTTACTTGACATATCTACTTCTGATTTTAGAAATAACAATTTAAAAGTCAGGTCTAAGTTAATAGTATGACATTTTTTACTTCAAAATAACTAAGTCTTATTTCACACTAGTGAAATTTGTAAATCAAAACTAAGTTATAAGTTTGAAGTTATTTACTTGAAACTATCTACTTGTGATTTTAGAAATGGCAATTTGAAAATCAGGTCTAAGTTAATAGTTTGACGATTTTTACTTCAAAATTACTAAGTCTTTCTTTAGAATAATGAATTTGTAAATCAAAACTAAGTTATTAGTTTGAAGTTCTATACTTGAAAATATCTACTTCTGATTTTAGAAATGTCAATTTGAAAATCAGAACTAAGTTAATAGTTTGAAGTTTTTTAGTTCAAAATATCTAAGTCTTATTTTAGAATAGTAAATTTGTAAATCAAAACTAAGTTTTTAGTTTGAAGTTTTTTACTTTGAAATATCTACGTCTGATTTTAGAAATAACTATTTAAAAAGCAGATCTAAGTTAATAGTTTGACGTTCTTTACTTCAAACCAACTAAGTCTTATTTTAGTATAGAGAATTTGTAAATCAAAACTAAGTTATTAGTATGAAGTTCTTTACTTGATAAAAACTACTACTGATTTTAGAAATGACAATTAGAAAATCAGATCTAAGTTAATAGTTGGACGTTCTTTACTTCAAAATAACTAAGTCTTATTTTAGACTATTGAATTTGCAAATCAAAACTAAGTTATTAGTTTAAAGTTTTTTATTTCAAATTTACTAATTCGGATATTAGTAATGTAAATTTGGAAATCAAATCTAAGGTTGTAGTTTGAAGTTTATTACTTGAAATTATCTACTTCTGATTTTAGAAATGACAATTTGAAAAGCAGATCTAAGTTAACAGTTTGACGTTCTTTACTTTAAAATAACTAAGTCTTATTTTAGACTAGTGAATTTGTAAATTAAAACTAAGTTATTAGTATGAAGTTCTTCACTTGAAAAAAACTACCACTGATTTTAGAAATGACAATTTGAAAATCAGATCTAAGTAAATAGTTTGACGTTCTTTACTTCAAAATAACTAAGTCTTATTTTAGAATACTCAATTTGAAAATCAAGGCTAAGTTATTAGTTTAAAGTTGTTTACTTGAAAATATCTACTTCTGATTATAGAAATGACAATTTGAAAATCAGATCTAAGTTAATAGTTTGACGTTCTTTACTTCAAAACAACTAAGTCTTATTTTAGTATAGTGAATTTGTAAACCAAACCTAAGTTATTAGTATGAAGTTCTTCACTTGAAAAAAACTACCACTGATTTTAGAAATGACAATTTGAAAATCAGATCTAAGTTAATAGTTTGACGTTCTTTACTTCAAAATAACTAAGTCTTATTTTAGAATACTCAATTTGTAAATCAAGGCTAAGTTATTAGTTTAAAGTTGTTTACTTGAAAATATCTACTTCTGATTTTAGAAATGACAATTTGAAAATCAGATCTAAGTTAATAGTTTGACGTTCTTTACTTCAAAACAACTAAGTCTTATTTTAGTATAGTGAATTTGTAAACCAAAACTAAGTTATTAGTATGAAGTTCTTCACTTGAAAAAAACTACCACTGATTTTAGAAATGACAATTTGAAAATCAGATCTAAGTTAACAGTTTGACGTTCTTTACTTTAAAATAACTAAGTCTTATTTTAGACTAGTGAATTTGTAAATTAAAACTAAGTTATTAGTATGAAGTTCTTCACTTGAAAAAAACTACCACTGATTTTAGAAATGACAATTTGAAAATCAGATCTAAGTTAATAGTTTGACGTTCTTTACTTCAAAATAACTAAGTCTTATTTTAGAATACTCAATTTGTAAATCAAGGCTAAGTTATTAGTTTAAAGTTGTTTACTTGAAAATATCTACTTCTGATTTTAGAAATAACAATTTGAAAATCAGTTCTAAGTTAATAGTTTGACGTTCTTTACTTCAAAACAACTAAGTCTTATTTTAGTATAGTGAATTTGTAAACCAAAACTAAGTTATTAGTATGAAGTTCTTCACTTGAAAAAAACTACCACTGATTTTAGAAATGACAATTTGAAAATCAGATCTAAGTTAATAGTTTGACGTTCTTTACTTCAAAATAACTAAGTCTTATTTTAGAATACTCAATTTGTAAATCAAGGCTAAGTTATTAGTTTAAAGTTGTTTACTTGAAAATATCTACTTCTGATTTTAGAAATGACAATTTGAAAATCAGATCTAAGTTAATAGTTTGACGTTCTTTACTTCAAAACAACTAAGTCTTATTTTAGTTTAGTGAATTTGTAAACCAAAACTAAGTTATTAGTATGAAGTTCTTCACTTGAAAAAAACTACCACTGATTTTAGAAATGACAATTTGAAAATCAGATCTAAGTTAACAGTTTGACGTTCTTTACTTTAAAATAACTAAGTCTTATTTTAGACTAGTGAATTTGTAAATTAAAACTAAGTTATTAGTATGAAGTTCTTCACTTGAAAAAAACTACCACTGATTTTAGAAATGACAATTTGAAAATCAGATCTAAGTTAATAGTTTGACGTTCTTTACTTCAAAATAACTAAGTCTTATTTTAGAATACTCAATTTGTAAATCAAGGCTAAGTTATTAGTTTAAAGTTGTTTACTTGAAAATATCTACTTCTGATTTTAGAAATAACAATTTGAAAATCAGATCTAAGTTAATAGTTTGACGTTCTTTACTTCAAAACAACTAAGTCTTATTTTAGTATAGTGAATTTGTAAACCAAAACTAAGTTATTAGTATGAAGTTCTTCACTTGAAAAAAACTACCACTGATTTTAGATATGACAATTTGAAAATCAGATCTAAGTTAATAGTTTGACGTTCTTTACTTCAAAATAACTAAGTCTTATTTTAGAATACTCAATTTGTAAATCAAGGCTAAGTTATTAGTTTAAAGTTCTTTACTTGAAAATATCTACTTCTTGTTTTAGAAATGACAATTTGAAAATCAGATCTAAGTTAATAGTTTGACGTTCTTTACTTCAAAACAACTAAGTCTTATTTTAGTATAGTGAATTTGTAAACCAAAACTAAGTTATTAGTATGAAGTTCTTCACTTGAAAAAAACTACCACTGATTTTAGAAATGACAATTTGAAAATCAGATCTAAGTTAACAGTTTGACGTTCTTTACTTTAAAATAACTAATTCTTATTTTAGACTAGTGAATTTGTAAATCAGAACTAAGTTATTAGTTTGAAGTTTTTTACATTGAAATAACTAATACGGATTTTTGTACTGTATATTTGAAAATCAAAGCTAAGGTTATAGTTTGAAGTTCTTTACTTGAAAATATCTACTGCTGATTTTAGAAATGACAATGTGAAAATCAGATCTAGGTTAATAGTTTGACGTTCTTTACTTCAAAATAACTAAGTCTTATTTTAGAATAGTGAATTTGTAAATCAGAACTAAGTTATTTGTTTGAAGTTTTCTACTTGAAAATATCTACTTCTGATTTTAGGCATGACCATTTGAAAATCAGATCTAAATTAATAGTTTGACGATTTTTACTTCAAAATAACTAAGTCTTACTTTAAAATAGTGAATTTGTAAATCAAAACTAAGTTATTAGTTTGAAGTTTTCTACTTTGAAATATCTACTTCTGATTTTAGAAATTACAATTTGAAAATCAGATCTAGATTAATTGTTTGACATTCTTTACTACAAATTATTTAAGTCTTATTTTAGAATAGTGAATTCATAAATCAAAACTAAGTTATTAGTTTGAAGTTCTTTACATTGAAATAACTAATACGGATTTTTGTACTGTATATTTGAAAATCAAAGCTAAGGTTATAGTTTGAAGTTCTTTACTTGAAAATATCTACTGCTGATTTTAGAAATGATACTTTGAAAATCAGATCTAAGTTAATAGTTTGACGTTCTTTCTTTCAGTATAACTAAGTCTTACTTTAGTATAGTGAATTTGTAAAGCACAACCAACTTATTAGTTTTTAGTTCTTTACTTGAAAATATCTACTTCTGATTTTAGTAATCACAATTTAAAAACAGGTCTAAGTTAATAGTTTGACGTTCTTAACTTCAAAATAACTAAGTCTTATTTTAGAATAGAGAATTTGTAAATCAAAACTAAGTTATTAGTTTGACGTTCTTAACTTCAAAATAGATAAATCTAATTTTAGAATACTGTATTTGTAAATCAAAACTAAGTTATTAGTTTAAAGTACTTTACTTAAAAATATCTAAGTCTGATTTTAGAAATGACAATTTGAAAATCAGATCTAAGTTATCGACGTAGTTTGACGTTCTTTACTACAAAAGAACTAAGTCTTATTTTAGAATAGTGAATTTGTAAATCAGAACTAAGTTATTAGTTTAATGTTTTTTACATTGAAATAACTAATACGGATTTTTGTAATGTATATTTGAAAATCAAAGCTAAGGTTATAGTTTGAAGTTCTTTACTTGAAAATATCTACTGCTGATTTTAGAAATGACAATTTGAAAATCAGATCTAAGTTAATAGTTTGACGTTCTTTACTTCAAAATAGATAAGTCTTATTTTAGAATGCTGTATTTGTAAATCGCCACTAAGTTGTTAGTTTGAAGTTTTTTATTTGAAAATATCTGCTTCAGATTTTAAAACTGACAAGTTGAAAATTAGATCTAAGTTAATAGTTTAACGTTCTTTACTTCAAACCAACTAAGTCTTATTTTAGTATAGTGAATTTGTAAATCAAAACTAAGTTATTAGTATGAAGTTCTTTACTTGATAAAAACTACTACTGATTTTAGAAATGACAATTTGAAAATCAGATCTAAGTTAATAGTTTGACGTTCTTTACTTCAAAATAACTATGTTTTATTTTAGAATAGAGAATTTGTAAATTAAAACTAAGTTATTAGTTTGAAGTTCTTTACTTTGAAATATCCACTTCTTTTTTAAGAAATGACAATTTGAAAATCAGATCTAAGTTAATAGAATGACGTTCTTTACTTCAAAATAGATAAGTCTTATTTTAGAATACCGTATTTGTAAATCAAAACTAAGTTGTTAGTTTAAAGTACTTTATTTGAAAATATCTGCTTCAGATTTTAGAAATGACAATTTGAAAATCAGATCTAAGTTAATAGTTTGACGTTCTTTACTTCAAACCTACTAAGTATTATTTTAGTATAGTGAATTTGTAAATCAAAACTAAGTTATTAGTATGAAGTTTTTTACTTGATAAAAACTACTACTGATTTTAGAAATGATAATTTGAAAATCAGATCTAAGTTAATAGTTTGACGTTCTTTACTTCAAAATAACTAAGTCTTATTTTAGACTAGTAAATTTGTAAATCAAAACTAAGTTATTAGTTTAAAGTTTTTTATTTCAAATTTACTAATTCGGATCTTAGTAAAGTAAATATTGAAATCAAATCTAAGGTTGTAGTTTGAAGTTCTTTACTTGAAAATATCTACTTCTGATTTTAAAAATGATAATTTGAAAATCAGATCTAAGTTAATAGTTTGACGTTCTTTACTTCAAAATAACTAAGTCTTATTTCACACTAGTAAATTTGTAAATCAAAACTAAGTTATAAGTTTGAAGTTATTTACTTGAAAATATCTACTACTGATCTTAGAAATAACAATTTGAAAATCAGGGCTAAGTTAATAGTTTGACGTTCTTTACTTCAATATAACTAATTCTTATTTTAGTATAGTGAATTTGTAAATCAAAGCTAAGCTATTAATTTGAAGTTCTTTACTTGAAAATATCTACTTCTGATTTTAAAAATGATAATTTGAAAATCAGATCTAATTTAATAGTTTGACGTTCTTTACTTCTAAATAACTAAGTCTTATTTTAGTATAGTGAATTTGTAATTTAAAACTAAGTTATTAGTATGAAGTTCTTCACTTGAAAAAAACTACCACTGATTTTAGAAATGACAATTTGAAAATCAGATCTAAGTTAATAGTTTGACGTTCTTTACTTCAAAATAACTAAGCCTTATTTTAGAATACTCAATTAGTAAATCAAGGCTAAGTTATTAGTTTAAAGTTGTTTACTTGAAAATATCTACTTCTGATTTTAGAAATGACAATTTGAAAATCAGATCTAAGTTAATAGTTTGATGTCCTTTACTTCAAAATAACTAAGCCTTATTTTAGAATACTCAATTTGTAAATCAAGGCTAAGTTATTAGTTTAAAGTTCTTTACTTGAAAATATCTACTTCTTGTTTTAGAAATGACAATTTGAAAATCAGATCTAAGTTAATAGTTTGACGTTCTTTACTTCTAAATAACTAAGTCTTATTTTAGTATAGTGAATTTGTAATTTAAAACAAAGTTATTAGTTTGAAGTTCTTTATTGAAAATATCTACTACTGATTTTAGAAATGACAATTTGAAAATCAGATCTAAGTTAACAGTTTGACGTTCTTTACTTTAAAATACTTAAGTCTTATTTTAGATTAGTGAATTTGTAAATTAAAACTAAGTTATTAGTATGAAGTTCTGCACTTGAAAAAAACTACCACTGATTTTAGAAATGACAATTTGAAAATCAGATCTAAGTTAAGAGTTTGACGTTCTTTACTTCAAAATAACTAAGTCTTATTTTAGAATACTCAATTTGTAAATCAAGGCTAAGTTATTAGTTTAAAGTTGTTTACTTGAAAATATCTACTTCTGATTTTAGAAATGACAATTTGAAAATCAGATCTAAGTTAATAGTTTGACATTCTTTACTTCAAAACAACTAAGTCTTATTTTAGTATAGTGAATTTGTAAACCAAAACTAAGTTATTAGTATGAAGTTCTTCACTTGAAAAAAACTACCACTGATTTTAGAAATGACAAGTTGAAAATCAGTTCTAAGTTAATAGTTTGACGTTCTTTACTTCTAAATAACTAAGTCTTATTTTAGTATAGTGAATTTGTAATTTAAAACAAAGTTATTAGTTTAAAGTTCTTTACTTGAAAATAACTAAGTCTTATTTTAGACTAGTGAATTTGTAAATTAAAACTAAGTTATTAGTATGCAGTTCTTCACTTGAAAAAAACTACCACTGATTTTAGAAATGACAATTTGAAAATCAGATCGAAGTTAATAGTTTGACGTTCTTTACTTCAAAATAACTAAGTCTTATTTTAGAATACTCAATTTGTAAATCAAGGCTAAGTTATTAGTTTAAAGTTGTTTACTTGAAAATATCTACTTCTGATTTTAGAAATGACAATTTGAAAATCAGATCTAAGTTAATAGTTTGACGTTCTTTACTTCAAAACAACTAAGTCTTATTTTAGTATAGTGAACTTGTAAACCAAAACTAAGTTATTAGTATGAAGTTCTTCACTTGATAAAAACTACCACTGATTTTAGAAATGACAATTTGAAAATCAGATCTAAGTTAATAGTTTGACGTTCTTTACTTGAAAATATCTACTACTGATTTTAGAAATGACAATTTGAAAATCAGATCTAAGTGACGTTCTTTACTTCAAAATAACTAATTCTTATTTTAGAATAATCAATTTGTAAATCAAGGCTAAGTTATTAGTTTAAAGTTCTTCACTTAAAAATATCTACTTCTTGTTTTAGAAATAACAATTTGAAAGTCAGATCTAAGTTAATAGTTTGACGTTCTTTACTTCTAAATAACTAAGTCTTATTTTAGTATAGTGAATTTCTAATTTAAAACAAAGTTATTAGTTTGAAGTTCTTTACTTGAAAGAATCTACTACTGATTTTAGAAATGACAATTTGAAAATCAGATCTAAGTTAACAGTTTGACGTTCTTTACTTTAAAATAACTAAGTCTTATTTTAGACTAGTGAATTTGTAAATTAAAACTAAGTTATTAGTATGAAGTTCTTCACTTGAAAAAAACTACCACTGATTTTAGAAATGACAATTTGAAGATCAGATCTAAGTTAATAGTTTGACGTTCTTTACTTCAAAATAACTAAGTCTTATTTTAGAATACTCAATTTGTAAATCAAGGCTAAGCTATTAGTTTAAAGTTCTTTACTTGAAAATATCTACTTCTTGTTTTAGAAATGACAATTTAAAAAGCAGATCTAAGTTAATAGTTTGACGTTCTTTACTTCTAAATAACTAAGTCTTATTTTAGTATAGTGAATTTGTAATTTAAAACAAAGTTATTAGTTTGAAGTTCTTTACTTGCAAATATCTACTACTGATTTTAGAAATGACAATTTGAAAATCAGATCTAAGTTAACAGTTTGACGTTCTTTACTTTAAAATAACTAAGACTTATTTTAGACTAGTGAATTTGTAAATTAAAACTAAGTTATTAGTATGAAGTTCATCACTTGAAAAAACTACCACTGATTTTAGAAATGACAATTTGAAAATCAGATCTAAGTTAATAGTTTGACGTTCTTTACTTCAAAACAACTAAGTCTTATTTTAGTATAGTGAATTTGTAAATTATAACTAAGTTATTAGTATGAAGTTCTTCACTTGAAAAAAACTACCACTGATTTTAGAAATGACAATTTGAAAATCAGATCTAAGTTATTAGTTTGACATTCTTAACTTCAAAATAGATAAATCTAATTTTAGAATACTGTATTTGTAAATCAAAACTAAGTTATTAGTTTGAAGTACTTTACTTAAAAATATCTAAGTCTGATTTTAGAAATGACAATTTGAAAATCAGATCTAAGTTAATAGTTTGACGTTCTTTACTACAAAATAACTAAGTCTTATTTTAGAATAGTGAATTTGTAAATCAGAACTAAGTTATTAGTTTGATGTTTTTTACATTGAAATAACTAATACGGATTTTTGTAATGTATATTTGAAAATCAAAACTAAGGTTATAGTTTGAAGTTCTTTACTTGAAAATATCTACTGCTGATTTTAGAAATGACAATTTGAAAATCAGATCTAAGTTAATAGTTTGACGTTCTGTACTTCAAAATAGATAAGTCTTATTTTAGAATGCTGTATTTGTAAATCGCCACTAAGTTGTTAGTTTGAAGTTTTTTATTTGAAAATATCTGCTTCAGATTTTAGAACTGACAAGTTGAAAATTAGATCTAAGTTAATAGTTTGACGTTCTTTACTTCAAACCAACTAAGTCTTATTTTAGTATAGTGAATTTGTAAATCAAAACTAAGTTATTAGTATGAAGTTCTTTACTTGATAAAAACTACTACTGATTTTAGAAATGACAATTTGAAAATCAGATCTAAGTTAATAGTTTGACGTTCTTTACTTCAAAATAACTATGTTTTATTTTAGAATAGAGAATTTGTAAATTAAAACTAAGTTATTAGTTTGAAGTTCTTTACTTTGAAATATCCACTTCTTTTTTAAGAAATGACAATTTGAAAATCAGATCTAAGTTAATAGAATGACGTTCTTTACTTCAAAATAGATAAGTCTTATTTTAGAATACCGTATTTGTAAATCAAAACTAAGTTGTTAGTTTAAAGTACTTTATTTGAAAATATCTGCTTCAGATTTGAGAAATGACAATTTGAAAATCAGATCTAAGTTAATAGTTTGACGTTCTTTACTTCAAACCTACTAAGTATTATTTTAGTATAGTGAATTTGTAAATCAAAACTAAGTTATTAGTATGAAGTTTTTTACTTGATAAAAACTACTACTGATTTTAGAAATGATAATTTGAAAATCAGATTTAAGTTAATAGTTTGACGTTCTTTACTTCAAAATAACTAAGTCTTATTTTAGACTAGTAAATTTGTAAATCAAAACTAAGTTATTAGTTTAAAGTTTTTTATTTCAAATTTACTAATTCGGATCTTAGTAAAGTAAATATCGAAATCAAATCTAAGGTTGTAGTTTGAAGTTCTTTACTTGAAAATATCTACTTCTGATTTTAAAAATGATAATTTGAAAATCAAATCTAAGTTAATAGTTTGACGTTCTTTACTTCAATATAACTAAGTCTTATTTTAGTATAGTGAATTTGTAATTTAAAACTAAGTTATTAGTATGAAGTTCTTCACTTGAAAAAAACTACCACTGATTTTAGAAATGACATTTTGAAATTCAGATCTAAGTTAATAGTTTGACGTTCTTTACTTCAAAATAACTAAGCCTTATTTTAGAATACTCAATTAGTAAATCAAGGCTAAGTTATTAGTTTAAAGTTGTTTACTTGAAAATATCTACTTCTGATTTTAGAAATGACAATTTGAAAATCAGATCTAAGTTAATAGTTTGACGTTCTTTACTTCAAAATAACTAAGCCTTATTTTAGAATACTCAATTTGTAAATCAAGGCTAAGTTATTAGTTTAAAGTTCTTTACTTGAAAATATCTACTTCTTGTTTTAGAAATGACAATTTGAAAATCAGATCTAAGTTAATAGTTTGACGTTCTTTACTTCTAAATAACTAAGTCTTATTTTAGTATAGTGAATTTGTAATTTAAAACAAAGTTATTAGTTTGAAGTTCTTTATTGAAAATATCTACTACTGATTTTAGAAATGACAATTTGAAAATCAGATCTAAGTTAACAGTTTGACGTTCTTTACTTTAAAATACTTAAGTCTTATTTTAGATTAGTGAATTTGTAAATTAAAACTAAGTTATTAGTATGAAGTTCTGCACTTGAAAAAAACTACCACTGATTTTAGAAATGACAATTTGAAAATCAGATCTAAGTTAATAGTTTGACGTTCTTTACTTCAAAATAACTAAGTCTTATTTTAGAATACTCAATTTGTAAATCAAGGCTAAGTTATTAGTTTAAAGTTCTTTACTTGAAAATATCTACTTCTTGTTTAAGAAATGACAATTTGAAAATCAGATCTAAGTTAATAGTTTGACGTTCTTTACTTCTAAATAACTAAGTCTTATTTTAGTATAGTGAATTTGTAATTTAAAACTAAGTTATTAGTTTGAAGTTCTTTACTTGAAAATATTTACTACTGATTTTAGAAATGTCAATTTGAAAATCAGATCTAAGTTAACAGTTTGACGTTCTTTACTTTAAAATAACTAAGTCTTATTTTAGACTAGTGAATTTGTAAATTAAAACTAAGTTATTAGTATGAAGTTCTTCACTTGAAAAAAACTACCACTGATTTTAGAAATGACAATTTGAAAATCAGATCGAAGTTAATAGTTTGACGTTCTTTACTTCAAAATAACTAAGTCTTATTTTAGAATACCCAATTTGTAAATCAAGGCTAAGTTATTAGTTTAAAGTTGTTTACTTGAAAATATCTACTTCTGATTTTAGAAATGACAATTTCAAAATCAGATCTAAGTTTATAGTTTGGCGTTCTTTACTTCAAAACAACTAAGTCTTATTTTAGTATAGTGAATTTGTAAACCAAAACTAAGGTATCAGTATGAAGTTCTTCACTTGAAAAAAACTACCACTGATTTTAGAAATGACAATTAGAAAATCAGATCTAAGTTAATAGTTTGACGTTCTTTACTTCAAAATAACTAAGTCTTAATTTAGAATACTCAATTTGTAAATCAAGGCTAAGTTATTAGTTTAAAGTTCTTTACTTGAAAATATCTACTTCTTGTTTTAGAAATGACAATTTGAAAATCAGATCTAAGTTAATAGTTTGACGTTCTTTACTTCTAAATAACTAAGTCTTATTTTAGTATAGTGAATTTGTAATTTAAAACAAAGTTATTATTTTGAAGTTCTTTACTTGAAAATATCTACTACTAATTTTAGAAATGACAATTTGAAAATCAGATCTAAGTTAACAGTTTGACGTTCTTTACTTTAAAATAACTAAGTCTTATTTTAGCCTAGTGAATTTGTAAATTAAAACTAAGTTATTAGTATGAAGTTCTTCACTTGACAAAAACTACCACTGATTTTAGAAATGACAATTAGAAAATCAGATTTATGTTAATACTTTGACGTTCTTTACTTCAAAATAACTAAGTCTTAATTTAGAATACTCAATTTGTAAATCAAATTAGTTTAAAGTTCTTTACTTGAAAATATCTACTTCTTGTTTTAGAAATGACAATTTGAAAATCAGATCTAAGTTAATAGTTTGACGTTCTTTACTTCTAAATAACTAAGTCTTATTTTAGTATAGTGAATTTGTAATTTAAAACAAAGTTATTATTTTGAAGTTCTTTACTTGAAAATATCTACTACTAATTTTAGAAATGACAATTTGAAAATCAGATCTAAGTTAACAGTTTGACGTTCTTTACTTTAAAATAACTAAGTCTTATTTTTGACTAGTGAATTTGTAAATTAAAACTAAGTTATTAGTATGAAGTTCTTCACTTGAAAAAAACTACCACTGATTTTAGAAATGACAATTTGAAAATCAGATCTAAGTTAATAGTTTCACGAACTTTACTTCAAAACAACTAAGTCTTATTTTAGAATACTCACTTTGTAAATCAAGGCTAAGTTATTAGTTTAAAGTTCTTTACTTGAAAATATCTACTTCTTGTTTTAGAAATGACAATTTGAAAATCAGATCTAAGTTAATAGTTTGACGTTCTTTACTTCTAAATAACTAAGTCTTATTTTAGTATAGTGAATTTGTAATTTAAAACTAAGTTATTAGTATGAAGTTCTTCACTTGAAAAAAACTACCACTGATTTTAGAAATGACAATTTGAAAATCAGATCTAAGTTAATAGTTTGACGTTCTTTACTTCAAAATAACTAAGTCTTATTTTAGAATACTCAATTTGTAAATCAAGGCTAAGTTATTAGTTTAAAGTTGTTTACTTGAAAATATCTACTTCTGATTTTAGAAATGACAATTTGAAAATCAGATCTAAGTTAATAGTTTGACGTTATTTACTTCTAAATAACTAAGTCTTATTTTAGTATAGTAAATTTGTAAACCAAAACTAAGTTGTTAGTATGAAGTTCTTCACTTGAAAAAAACTACCACTGATTTTAGAAATGACAATTTGAAAATCAGATCTAAATTAACAGTTTGACGTTCTTTACTTTAAAATAACTAAGTCTTATTTTAGACTAGTGAATTTGTAAATGAAAACTAAGTTATTAGTATGAAGTTCTTCACTTGAAAAAAACTACCACTGATTTTAGAAATGACAATTTGAAAATCAGATCTAAGTTAATAGTTTGACGTTCTTTACTTCTAAATAACTAAGTCTTATTTTAGTATAGTGAATTTGTAATTTAAAACAAAGTTATTAGTTTGAAGTTCTTTACTTGAAAATATCTACTACTGATTTTAGAAATGACAATTTGAAAATCAGATCTACGTTAACAGTTAGACGTTCTTTACTTTAAAATAACTAAGTCTTATTTTAGACTAGTGAATTTGTAAAATAAAACTAAGTTATTAGTATGAAGTTCTTCACTTGAAAAAAACTACCACTGATTTTAGAAAAGACAATTTGAAAATCAGATCTAAGTTAATAGTTTGACGTTCTTTACTTCAAAATAACTAAGTCTTATTTTAGAATACTCAATTTGTAAATCAAGGCTAAGTTATTAGTTTAAAGTTGTTTACTTGAAAATATCTACTACTGATTTTAGAAATGACAATTTGAAAATCAGATCTAAGTTAATAGTTTGACGTTCTTTACTTCTAAATAACTAAGTCTTATTTTAGTATAGTGAATTTGTAATTTAAAACAAAGTTATTAGTTTGAAGTTCTTTACTTGAAAATATCTACTACTAATTTTAGAAATGACAATTTGAAAATCAGATCTAAGTTAACAGTTTGACGTTCTTTAATTTAAAATAACTAAGTCTTATTTTAGACTAGTGAATTTGTAAATTAAAACTAAGTTATTAGTATGAAGTTCTTCACTTGAAAAAAACTACCACTGATTTTAGAAATGACAATTTGAAAATCAGATCTAAGTTAATAGTTTGACGTTCTTTACTTCAAAATAACTAAGTCTTATTTTAGAATACTCAATTTGTAAATCAAGGCTAAGTTATTAGTTTAAAGTTGTTTACTTGAAAATATCTACTTCTGATTTTAGAAATGACAATTTGAAAATCAGATCTAAGTTAATAGTTTGACGTTCTTTACTTCAAAACAACTAAGTCTTATTTTAGTACAGTGAATTTGTAAACCAAAACTAAGTTATCAGTATGAAGTTCTTCACTTGAAAAAAACTACCACTGATTTTAGAAATGACAATTTGAAAATCAGATCTAAGTTAATAGTTTGACGTTCTTTACTTCAAAATAACCAAGTCTTATTTTAGAATACTCAATTTGTAAATCAAGGCTAAGTTATTAGTTTAAAGTTGTTTACTTGAAAATATCTACTTCTGATTTTAGAAAAGACAATTTGAAAATCAGATCTAAGTTAATAGTTTGACGTTCTTTACTTCAAAACAACTAAGTCTTATTTTAGTATAGCGAATTTGTAAACCAAAACTAAGTTATTAGTATGAAGTTCTTCACTTGAAAAAAACTACCACTGATTTTAGAAATGACAATTTGAAAATCAGATCTAAGTTAATAGTTTGACGATCTTTACTTCAAAATAACTAAGTCTTATTTTAGAATACTCAATTTGTAAATCAAGGCTAAGTTATTAGTTTAAAGTTGATTACTTGAAAATATCTACTACTGATTTTAGAAATGACAATTTGAAAATCAGATCTAAGTTAATAGTTTGACGTTCTTTACTTCTAAATAACTAAGTCTTATTTTAGTATAGTGAATTTGTAATTTAAAACAAAGTTATTAGTTTGAAGTTCTTTACTTGAAAATATCTACTACTAATTTTAGAAATGACAATTTGAAAATCAGATCTAAGTTAACAGTTTGACGTTCTTTAATTTAAAATAACTAAGTCTTATTTTAGACTAGTGAATTTGTAAATTAAAACTAAGTTATTAGTATGAAGTTCTTCACTTGAAAAAAACTACCACTGATTTTAGAAATGACAATTTGAAAATCAGATCTAAGTTAATAGTTTGACGTTCTTTACTTCAAAATAACCAAGTCTTATTTTAGAATACTCAATTTGTAAATCAAGGCTAAGTTATTAGTTTAAAGTTGTTTACTTGAAAATATCTACTTCTGATTTTAGAAAAGACAATTTGAAAATCAGATCTAAGTTAATAGTTTGACGTTCTTTACTTCAAAACAACTAAGTCTTATTTTAGTATAGCGAATTTGTAAACCAAAACTAAGTTATTAGTATGAAGTTCTTCACTTGAAAAAAACTACCACTGATTTTAGAAATGACAATTTGAAAATCAGATCTAAGTTAATAGTTTGACGATCTTTACTTCAAAATAACTAAGTCTTATTTTAGAATACTCAATTTGTAAATCAAGGCTAAGTTATTAGTTTAAAGTTGATTACTTGAAAATATCTACTACTGATTTTAGAAATGACAATTTGAAAATCAGATCTAAGTTAATAGTTTGACGTTCTTTACTTCTAAATAACTAAGTCTTATTTTAGTATAGTGAATTTGTAATTTAAAACAAAGTTATTAGTTTGAAGTTCTTTACTTGAAAATATCTACTACTAATTTTAGAAATGACAATTTGAAAATCAGATCTAAGTTAACAGTTTGACGTTCTTTAATTTAAAATAACTAAGTCTTATTTTAGACTAGTGAATTTGTAAATTAAAACTAAGTTATTAGTATGAAGTTCTTCACTTGAAAAAAACTACCACTGATTTTAGAAATGACAATTTGAAAATCAGATCTAAGTTAATAGTTTGACGTTCTTTACTTCAAAATAACTAAGTCTTATTTTAGAATACTCAATTTGTAAATCAAGGCTAAGTTATTAGTTTAAAGTTGTTTACTTGAAAATATCTACTTCTGATTTTAGAAATGACAATTTGAAAATCAGATCTAAGTTAATAGTTTGACGTTCTTTACTTCAAAACAACTAAGTCTTATTTTAGTACAGTGAATTTGTAAACCAAAACTAAGTTATCAGTATGAAGTTCTTTACTTGAAAAAAACTACCACTGATTTTAGAAATGACAATTAGAAAATCAGATCTAAGTTAATAGTTTGACGTTCTTTACTTCAAAACAACTAAGTCTTATTTTAGTACAGTGAATTTGTAAACCAAAACTAAGTTATCAGTATGAAGTTCTGCACTTGAAAAAAACTACCACTGATTTTAGAAATGACAATTTGAAAATCAGATCTAAGTTAATAGTTTGACGTTCTTTACTTCAAAATAACTAAGTCTTATTTTAGAATACTCAATTTGTAAATCAAGGCTAAGTTATTAGTTTAAAGTTCTTTACTTGAAAATATCTACTTCTTGTTTAAGAAATGACAATTTGAAAATCAGATCTAAGTTAATAGTTTGACGTTCTTTACTTCTAAATAACTAAGTCTTATTTTAGTATAGTGAATTTGTAATTTAAAACTAAGTTATTAGTTTGAAGTTCTTTACTTGAAAATATTTACTACTGATTTTAGAAATGTCAATTTGAAAATCAGATCTAAGTTAACAGTTTGACGTTCTTTACTTTAAAATAACTAAGTCTTATTTTAGACTAGTGAATTTGTAAATTAAAACTAAGTTATTAGTATGAAGTTCTTCACTTGAAAAAAACTACCACTGATTTTAGAAATGACAATTTGAAAATCAGATCGAAGTTAATAGTTTGACGTTCTTTACTTCAAAATAACTAAGTCTTATTTTAGAATACCCAATTTATAAATCAAGGCTAAGTTATTAGTTTAAAGTTGTTTACTTGAAAATATCTACTTCTGATTTTAGAAATGACAATTTCAAAATCAGATCTAAGTTTATAGTTTGGCGTTCTTTACTTCAAAACAACTAAGTCTTATTTTAGTATAGTGAATTTGTAAACCAAAACTAAGGTATCAGTATGAAGTTCTTCACTTGAAAAAAACTACCACTGATTTTAGAAATGACAATTAGAAAATCAGATCTAAGTTAATAGTTTGACGTTCTTTACTTCAAAATAACTAAGTCTTAATTTAGAATACTCAATTTGTAAATCAAGGCTAAGTTATTAGTTTAAAGTTCTTTACTTGAAAATATCTACTTCTTGTTTTAGAAATGACAATTTGAAAATCAGATCTAAGTTAATAGTTTGACGTTCTTTACTTCTAAATAACTAAGTCTTATTTTAGTATAGTGAATTTGTAATTTAAAACAAAGTTATTATTTTGAAGTTCTTTACTTGAAAATATCTACTACTAATTTTAGAAATGACAATTTGAAAATCAGATCTAAGTTAACAGTTTGACGTTCTTTACTTTAAAATAACTAAGTCTTATTTTAGACTAGTGAATTTGTAAATTAAAACTAAGTTATTAGTATGAAGTTCTTCACTTGAAAAAAACTACCACTGATTTTAGAAATGACAATTTGAAAATCAGATCGAAGTTAATAGTTTGACGTTCTTTACTTCAAAATAACTAAGTCTTATTTTAGAATACCCAATTTATAAATCAAGGCTAAGTTATTAGTTTAAAGTTGTTTACTTGAAAATATCTACTTCTGATTTTAGAAATGACAATTTCAAAATCAGATCTAAGTTTATAGTTTGGCGTTCTTTACTTCAAAACAACTAAGTCTTATTTTAGTATAGTGAATTTGTAAACCAAAACTAAGGTATCAGTATGAAGTTCTTCACTTGAAAAAAACTACCACTGATTTTAGAAATGACAATTAGAAAATCAGATCTAAGTTAATAGTTTGACGTTCTTTACTTCAAAATAACTAAGTCTTAATTTAGAATACTCAATTTGTAAATCAAGGCTAAGTTATTAGTTTAAAGTTCTTTACTTGAAAATATCTACTTCTTGTTTTAGAAATGACAATTTGAAAATCAGATCTAAGTTAATAGTTTGACGTTCTTTACTTCTAAATAACTAAGTCTTATTTTAGTATAGTGAATTTGTAATTTAAAACAAAGTTATTATTTTGAAGTTCTTTACTTGAAAATATCTACTACTAATTTTAGAAATGACAATTTGAAAATCAGATCTAAGTTAACAGTTTGACGTTCTTTACTTTAAAATAACTAAGTCTTATTTTAGACTAGTGAATTTGTAAATTAAAACTAAGTTATTAGTATGAAGTTCTTCACTTGACAAAAACTACCACTGATTTTAGAAATGACAATTAGAAAATCAGATTTATGTTAATACTTTGACGTTCTTTACTTCAAAATAACTAAGTCTTAATTTAGAATACTCAATTTGTAAATCAAATTAGTTTAAAGTTCTTTACTTGAAAATATCTACTTCTTGTTTTAGAAATGACAATTTGAAAATCAGATCTAAGTTAATAGTTTGACGTTCTTTACTTCTAAATAACTAAGTCTTATTTTAGTATAGTGAATTTGTAATTTAAAACAAAGTTATTATTTTGAAGTTCTTTACTTGAAAATATCTACTACTAATTTTAGAAATGACAATTTGAAAATCAGATCTAAGTTAACAGTTTGACGTTCTTTACTTTAAAATAACTAAGTCTTATTTTTGACTAGTGAATTTGTAAATTAAAACTAAGTTATTAGTATGAAGTTCTTCACTTGAAAAAAACTACCACTGATTTTAGAAATGACAATTTGAAAATCAGATCTAAGTTAATAGTTTCACGAACTTTACTTCAAAACAACTAAGTCTTATTTTAGAATACTCACTTTGTAAATCAAGGCTAAGTTATTAGTTTAAAGTTCTTTACTTGAAAATATCTACTTCTTGTTTTAGAAATGACAATTTGAAAATCAGATCTAAGTTAATAGTTTGACGTTCTTTACTTCTAAATAACTAAGTCTTATTTTAGTATAGTGAATTTGTAATTTAAAACTAAGTTATTAGTATGAAGTTCTTCACTTGAAAAAAACTACCACTGATTTTAGAAATGACAATTTGAAAATCAGATCTAAGTTAATAGTTTGACGTTCTTTACTTCAAAATAACTAAGTCTTATTTTAGAATACTCAATTTGTAAATCAAGGCTAAGTTATTAGTTTAAAGTTGTTTACTTGAAAATATCTACTTCTGATTTTAGAAATGACAATTTGAAAATCAGATCTAAGTTAATAGTTTGACGTTATTTACTTCTAAATAACTAAGTCTTATTTTAGTATAGTAAATTTGTAAACCAAAACTAAGTTGTTAGTATGAAGTTCTTCACTTGAAAAAAACTACCACTGATTTTAGAAATGACAATTTGAAAATCAGATCTAAATTAACAGTTTGACGTTCTTTACTTTAAAATAACTAAGTCTTATTTTAGACTAGTGAATTTGTAAATGAAAACTAAGTTATTAGTATGAAGTTCTTCACTTGAAAAAAACTACCACTGATTTTAGAAATGACAATTTGAAAATCAGATCTAAGTTAATAGTTTGACGTTCTTTACTTCTAAATAACTAAGTCTTATTTTAGTATAGTGAATTTGTAATTTAAAACAAAGTTATTAGTTTGAAGTTCTTTACTTGAAAATATCTACTACTGATTTTAGAAATGACAATTTGAAAATCAGATCTACGTTAACAGTTAGACGTTCTTTACTTTAAAATAACTAAGTCTTATTTTAGACTAGTGAATTTGTAAAATAAGACTTAGTTATTAGTATGAAGTTCTTCACTTGAAAAAAACTACCACTGATTTTAGAAAAGACAATTTGAAAATCAGATCTAAGTTAATAGTTTGACGTTCTTTACTTCAAAATAACTAAGTCTTATTTTAGAATACTCAATTTGTAAATCAAGGCTAAGTTATTAGTTTAAAGTTGTTTACTTGAAAATATCTACTACTGATTTTAGAAATGACAATTTGAAAATCAGATCTAAGTTAATAGTTTGACGTTCTTTACTTCTAAATAACTAAGTCTTATTTTAGTATAGTGAATTTGTAATTTAAAACAAAGTTATTAGTTTGAAGTTCTTTACTTGAAAATATCTACTACTAATTTTAGAAATGACAATTTGAAAATCAGATCTAAGTTAACAGTTTGACGTTCTTTAATTTAAAATAACTAAGTCTTATTTTAGACTAGTGAACTTGTAAATTAAAACTAAGTTATTAGTATGAAGTTCTTCACTTGAAAAAAACTACCACTGATTTTAGAAATGACAATTTGAAAATCAGATCTAAGTTAATAGTTTGACGTTCTTTACTTCAAAATAACTAAGTCTTATTTTAGAATACTCAATTTGTAAATCAAGGCTAAGTTATTAGTTTAAAGTTGTTTACTTGAAAATATCTACTTCTGATTTTAGAAATGACAATTTGAAAATCAGATCTAAGTTAATAGTTTGACGTTCTTTACTTCAAAACAACTAAGTCTTATTTTAGTACAGTGAATTTGTAAACCAAAACTAAGTTATCAGTATGAAGTTCTTCACTTGAAAAAAACTACCACTGATTTTAGAAATGACAATTTGAAAATCAGATCTAAGTTAATAGTTTGACGTTCTTTACTTCAAAATAACCAAGTCTTATTTTAGAATACTCAATTTGTAAATCAAGGCTAAGTTATTAGTTTAAAGTTGTTTACTTGAAAATATCTACTTCTGATTTTAGAAAAGACAATTTGAAAATCAGATCTAAGTTAATAGTTTGACGTTCTTTACTTCAAAACAACTAAGTCTTATTTTAGTATAGCGAATTTGTAAACCAAAACTAAGTTATTAGTATGAAGTTCTTCACTTGAAAAAAACTACCACTGATTTTAGAAATGACAATTTGAAAATCAGATCTAAGTTAATAGTTTGACGATCTTTACTTCAAAATAACTAAGTCTTATTTTAGAATACTCAATTTGTAAATCAAGGCTAAGTTATTAGTTTAAAGTTGATTACTTGAAAATATCTACTACTGATTTTAGAAATGACAATTTGAAAATCAGATCTAAGTTAATAGTTTGACGTTCTTTACTTCTAAATAACTAAGTCTTATTTTAGTATAGTGAATTTGTAATTTAAAACAAAGTTATTAGTTTGAAGTTCTTTACTTGAAAATATCTACTACTAATTTTAGAAATGACAATTTGAAAATCAGATCTAAGTTAACAGTTTGACGTTCTTTAATTTAAAATAACTAAGTCTTATTTTAGACTAGTGAATTTGTAAATTAAAACTAAGTTATTAGTATGAAGTTCTTCACTTGAAAAAAACTACCACTGATTTTAGAAATGACAATTTGAAAATCAGATCTAAGTTAATAGTTTGACGTTCTTTACTTCAAAATAACTAAGTCTTATTTTAGAATACTCAATTTGTAAATCAAGGCTAAGTTATTAGTTTAAAGTTGTTTACTTGAAAATATCTACTTCTGATTTTAGAAATGACAATTTGAAAATCAGATCTAAGTTAATAGTTTGACGTTCTTTACTTCAAAACAACTAAGTCTTATTTTAGTACAGTGAATTTGTAAACCAAAACTAAGTTATCAGTATGAAGTTCTTCACTTGAAAAAAACTACCACTGATTTTAGAAATGACAATTAGAAAATCAGATCTAAGTTAATAGTTTGACGTTCTTTACTTCAAAATAACTAAGTCTTAATTTAGAATACTCAATTTGTAAATCAAGGCTAAATTATTAGTTTAAAGTTCTTTACTTGAAAATATCTACTTCTTGTTTTAGAAATGACAATTTGAAAATCAGATCTAAGTTAATAGTTTGACGTTCTTTACTTCTAAATAACTAAGTCTTATTTTAGTATAGTGAATTTGTAATTTAAAACAAAGTTATTATTTTGAAGTTCTTTACTTGAAAATATCTACTACTAATTTTAGAAATGACAATTTGAAAATCAGATCTAAGTTAACAGTTTGACGTTCTTTACTTTAAAATAACTAAGTCTTATTTTAGACTAGTGAATTTGTAAATTAAAACTAAGTTATTAGTATGAAGTTCTTCACTTGAAAAAAACTACCACTGATTTTAGAAATGACAATTTGAAAATCAGATCTAAGTTAATAGTTTGACGATCTTTACTTCAAAACAACTAAGTCTTATTTTAGAATACTCAATTTGTAAATCAAGGCTAAGTTATTAGTTTAAAGTTGTTTACTTGAAAATATCTACTTCTGATTTTAGAAATGACAATTTGAAAATCAGTTCTAAGTTAATAGTTTGACGTTCTTTACTTCTAAATAACTAAGTCTTATTTTAGTATAGTGAATTTGTAATTTAAAACAAAGTTATTATTTTGAAGTTCTTTACTTGAAAATATCTACTACTAATTTTAGAAATGACAATTTGAAAATCAAATCTAAGTTAACAGTTTGACGTTCTTTACTTTAAAATAACTAAGTCTTATTTTAGACTAGTGAATTTCTAAATTAAAACTAAGTTATTAGTATGAAGTTCTTCACTTGAAAAAAACTACCACTGATTTTAGAAATGACAATTTGAAAATCAGATCTAAGTTAATAGTTTGACGATCTTTACTTCAAAACAACTAAGTCTTATTTTAGAATACTCAATTTGTAAATCAAGGCTAAGTTATTAGTTTAAACTTGTTTACTTGAAAATATCTACTTCTGATTTTAGAAATGACAATTTGAAAATCAGTTCTAAGTTAATAGTTTGACGTTCTTTACTTCAAATTAACTAAGTCTTATTTTAGTATAGTGAATTTGTAAACCAAAACTAAGTTGTTAGTATGAAGTTCTACACTTGAAAAAAACTACCACTGATTCTAGAAATGACAATTTGAAAATCAGATCTAAGTTAATAGTTTGACGTTCTTTACTTCCAAATAACTAATTCTTATTTTAGAATACTCAATTTGTAAATCAAGGCTAAGTTATTAGTTTAAAGTTCTTTACTTGAAAATATCTACTTCTTGTTTTAGAAATGACAATTTGAAAATCAGATCTAAGTTAATAGTTTGACGTTCTTTACTTCTAAATAACTAAGTCTTATTTTAGTATAGTGAATTTGTAATTCAAAACTAAGTTATTAGTATGAAGTTCTTCACTTGAAAAAAACTACCACTGATTTTAGAAATGTCAATTTGAAAATCAGATCTAAGTTAATAGTTTGACGTTCTTTACTTCAAAATAACTAAGTCTTATTTTAGAATACTCAATTTGTAAATCAAGGCTAAGTTATTAGTTTAAAGTTGTTTACTTGAAAATATCTACTTCTGATTTTAGAAGTTAAAATTTGAAAATCAGATCTAAGTTAATAGTTTGACGTTCTTTACTTCTAAATAACTAAGTCTTATTTTAGTATAGTGAATTTGCAAACCAAAACTAAGTTGTTAGTATGAAGTTCTTCACTTGAAAAAAACTACCACTGATTTTAGAGATGACAATTTGAAAATCAGATCTAAATTAACAGTTTGACGTTCTTTACTTTAAAATAACTAAGTCTTATTTTAGACTAGTAAATTTGTAAATTAAAACTAAGTTATTAGTATGAAGTTCTTCACTTGAAAAAAACTACCACTGATTTTAGAAATGACAATTTGAAAATCAGATCTGAGTTAATAGTTTGACGTTCTTTACTTCAAAATAACTAAGTCTTATTTTAGAATACTCAATTTGTAAATCAAGGCTAAGTTATTAGTTTAAAGTTCTTTACTTGAAAATATCTACTTCTTGTTTTAGAAATAACAATTTGAAAATCAGATCTAAGGTAATAGTTTGACGTTCTTTACTTCTAAATAACTAAGTCCTATTTTAGTATAGTGAATTTGTAATTTAAAACAAAGTTATTAGTTTGAAGTTCTTTACTTGAAAATATCTACTACTGATTTTAGAAATGACAATTTGAAAATCAGATCTAAGTTAATAGTTTGACGTTCTTTACTTCAAAACAACTAAGTCTTATTTTAGTATAGTGAATTTGTAAACCAAAACTAAGTTATCAGTATGAAGTTCTTCACTTGAAAAAAACTACCACTGATTTTAGAAATGACAATTTCAAAATCAGATCTAAGTTAATAGTTTGACGTTCTTTAGTTCAAAATAACTAAGTCTTATTTTAGAATACTCAATTTGTAAATCAAGGCTAAGTTATTAGTTTAAAGTTCTTTACTTGAAAATATCTACTTCTTGTTTTAGAAATGACAATTTCAAAATCAGATCTAAGTTAATAGTTTGACGTTCTTTACTTCTAAATAACTAAGTCTTATTTTAGTATAGTGAATTTGTAATTTAAAACTAAGTTATTAGTATGAAGTTCTTCACTTGAAAAAAACTACCACTGATTTTAGAAATGACAATTAGAAAATCAGATCTAAGTTAATAGTTTGACGTTCTTTACTTCAAAATAACTAAGTCTTAATTTAGAATACTCAATTTGTAAATCAAGGCTAAGTTATTAGTTTAAAGTTCTTTACTTGAAAATATCTACTTCTTGTTTTAGAAATGACAATTTGAAAATCAGATCTAAGTTAATAGTTTGACGTTCTTTACTTCTAAATAACTAAGTCTTATTTTAGTATAGTGAATTTGTAATTTAAAACAAAGTTATTATTTTGAAGTTCTTTACTTGAAAATATCTACTACTAATTTTAGAAATGACAATTTGAAAATCAAATCTAAGTTAACAGTTTGACGTTCTTTACTTTAAAATAACTAAGTCTTATTTTAGACTAGTGAATTTCTAAATTAAAACTAAGTTATTAGTATGAAGTTCTTCACTTGAAAAAAACTACCACTGATTTTAGAAATGACAATTTGAAAATCAGATCTAAGTTAATAGTTTGACGATCTTTACTTCAAAACAACTAAGTCTTATTTTAGAATACTCAATTTGTAAATCAAGGCTAAGTTATTAGTTTAAACTTGTTTACTTGAAAATATCTACTTCTGATTTTAGAAATGACAATTTGAAAATCAGTTCTAAGTTAATAGTTTGACGTTCTTTACTTCAAATTAACTAAGTCTTATTTTAGTATAGTGAATTTGTAAACCAAAACTAAGTTGTTAGTATGAAGTTCTACACTTGAAAAAAACTACCACTGATTTTAGAAATGACAATTTGAAAATCAGATCTAAGTTAATAGTTTGACGTTCTTTACTTCAAAATAACTAAGTCTTATTTTAGAATACTCAATTTGTAAATCAAGGCTAAGTTATTAGTTTAAAGTTGTTTACTTGAAAATATCTACTTCTGATTTTAGAAATTAAAATTTGAAAATCAGATCTAAGTTAATAGTTTGACGTTCTTTACTTCTAAATAACTAAGTCTTATTTTAGTATAGTGAATTTGCAAACCAAAACTAAGTTGTTAGTATGAAGTTCTTCACTTGAAAAAAACTACCACTGATTTTAGAGATGACAATTTGAAAATCAGATCTAAATTAACAGTTTGACGTTCTTTACTTTAAAATAACTAAGTCTTATTTTAGACTAGTGAATTTGTAAATTAAAACTAAGTTATTAGTATGAAGTTCTTCACTTGAAAAAAACTACCACTGATTTTAGAAATGACAATTTGAAAATCAGATCTAAGTTAATAGTTTGACGTTTTTTACTTCAAAATAACTAAGTCTTATTTTAGAATACTCAATTTGTAAATCAAGGCTAAGTTATTAGTTTAAAGTTCTTTACTTGAAAATATCTACTTCTTGTTTTAGAAATAACAATTTGAAAATCAGATCTAAGGTAATAGTTTGACGTTCTTTACTTCTAAATAACTAAGTCCTATTTTAGTATAGTGAATTTGTAATTTAAAACAAAGTTATTAGTTTGAAGTTCTTTACTTGAAAATATCTACTACTGATTTTAGAAATGACAATTTGAAAATCAGATCTAAGTTAATAGTTCGACGTTCTTTACTTCAAAACAACTAAGTCTTATTTTAGAATACTCAATTTGTAAATCAAGGCTAAGTTATTAGTTTAAAGTTGTTTACTTGAAAATATCTACTTCTGATTTTAGAAATTAAAATTTGAAAATCAGATCTAAGTTAATAGTTTGACGTTCTTTACTTCAAAATAACTAAGTCTTATTTTAGAATACTCAATTTGTAAATCAAGGCTAAGTTATTAGTTTAAAGTTGTTTACTTGAAAATATCTACTTCTGATTTTAGAAATGACAATTTGAAAATCAGATCTAAGTTAATAGTTTGACGTTCTTTACTTCAAAACAACTAAGTCTTATTTTAGTATAGTGAATTTGTAAACCAAAACTAAATTATCAGTATGAAGTTCTTCACTTGAAAAAAACTACCACTGATTTTAGAAATGACAATTTGAAAATCAGATCTAAGTTAATAGTTTGACGTTCTTTACTTCAAAATAACCAAGTCTTATTTTAGAATACTCAATTTGTAAATCATGGCTAAGTTATTAGTTTAAAGTTGTTTACTTGAAAATATCTACTTCTGATTTTAGAAAAGACAATTTGAAAAACAGATCTAAGTTAATAGTTTGACGTTCTTTACTTCAAAACAACTAAGTCTTATTTTAGTATAGCGAATTTGTAAACCAAAACTAAGTTATTAGTATGAAGTTCTTCACTTGAAAAAAACTACCACTGATTTTAGAAAAGACAATTTGAAAATCAGATCTAAGTTAATAGTTTGACGTTCTTTATTTCAAAATAACTAAGTCTTATTTTAGAATACTCAATTTGTAAATCAAGGCTAAGTTATTAGTTTAAAGTTCTTTACTTGAAAATATCTACTTCTTGTTTTAGAAATGACAATTTGAAAATCAGATCTAAGTTAATAGTTTGACGTACTTTATTTCTAAATAACTAAGTCTTATTTTAGTATAGTGAATTTGTAATTTAAAACACAGTTATTAGTTTGAAGTTCTTTACTTGAAAATATATACTACTGATTTTAGAAATGACAATTTGAAAATCAGATCTAAGTTAACAGTTTGACGTTCTTTACTTTAAAATAACTAAGTCTTATTTTAGACTAGTGAATTTGTAAATTAAAACTAAGTTATTAGTATGAAGTTCTTCACTTGAAAAAAACTACCACTGATTTTAGAAATGACAATTTGAAAATCAGATCTAAGTTAATAGTTTGACGATCTTTACTTCAAAATAACTAAGTCTTATTTTAGAATACTCAATTTGTAAATCAATACTAAGTTATTAGTTTAAAGTTGTTTACTTGAAAATATCTACTTCTGATTTTAGAAATGACAATTTCAAAATCAGATCTAAGTTTATAGTTTGGCGTTCTTTACTTCAAAACAACTAAGTCTTATTTAGGAATAGTGAATTTGTAAACCAAAACTAAGTTATCAGTATGAAGATATTCACTTGAAAAAAACTACCACTGATTTTAGAAATGACAATTTGAAAATCAGATCTAAGTTAATAGTTTGACGTTCTTTATTTCAAAATAACTAAGTCTTATTTTAGAATACTCAATTTGTAAATCAAGGCTAAGTTATTAGTTTAAAGTTCTTTACTTGAAAATATCTACTTCTTGTTTTAGAAATGACAATTTGAAAATCAGATCTAAGTTAATAGTTTGACGTTCTTTACTTCTAAATAACTAAGTCTTATTTTAGTATAGTGAATTTGTAATTTAAAACAAAGTTATTAGTTTGAAGTTCTTTACTTGAAAATATCTACTACTGATTTTAGAAATGACAATTTGAAAATCAGATCTAAGTTAAAAGTTTGACGTTCTTTACTTTAAAATAACTAAGTCTTATTTTAGACTAGTGAATTTGTAAATTAAAACTAAGTTATTAGTATGAAGTTCTTCACTTGAAAAAAACTACCACTGATTTTAGAAATGACAATTTGAAAATCAGATCTAAGTTAATAGTTTGACGTTCTTTACTTCAAAATAACTAAGTCTTATTTTAGAATACTCAATTTGTAAATCAAGGCTAAGTTATTAGTTTAAAGTTCTTTACTTGAAAATATCTACTTCTTGTTTTAGAAATAACAATTTGAAAATCAGATCAAAGGTAATAGTTTGACGTTCTTTACTTCTAAATAACTAAGTCCTATTTTAGTATAGTGAATTTGTAATTTAAAACAAAGTTATTAGTTTGAAGTTCTTTACTTGAAAATATCTACTACTGATTTTAGAAATGACAATTTGAAAATCAGATCTAAGTTAATAGTTTGACGTTCTTTACTTCAAAACAACTAAGTCTTATTTTAGTATAGTGAATTTGTAAACCAAAACTAAGTTATCAGTATGAAGTTCTTCACTTGAAAAAAACTACCACTGATTTTAGAAATGACAATTTGAAAATCAGATCTAAGTTAATAGTTTGACGTTCTTTACTTCCAAATAACTAATTCTTATTTTAGAATACTCAATTTGTAAATCAAGGCTAAATTATTAGTTTAAAGTTCTTTACTTGAAAATATCTACTTCTTGTTTTAGAAATGACAATTTGAAAATCAGATCTAAGTTAATAGTTTGACGTTCTTTACTTCTAAATAACTAAGTCTTATTTTAGTATAGTGAATTTGTAATTTAAAACTAAGTTATTAGTATGAAGTTCTTCACTTGAAAAAAACTACCACTGATTTTAGAAATGACAATTAGAAAATCAGATCTAAGTTAATAGTTTGACGTTCTTTACTTCAAAATAACTAAGTCTTAATTTAGAATACTCAATTTGTAAAGCAAGGCTAAGTTATT